>JACGCM010001315.1:0-29743 GCA_014058105.1 Kingdonia uniflora
GAATGTTGTACGTCCAAAGCTTGAAAAGTAGTTTCATTGTTTATATTGTAATGAGACAGAGGTAATATGTCTTTACTATAGAAAAATGTCAAATGTTGAGTAAAAAAAAAAGTTTGTTGTTATCTCTATGTATAGTCGAATTGGGTGATCCACACGAACGACCATATAGAGATGTAGTGATGTTGTATTTTAACGTGTATAGGTCAATTTGAACAAATCAATAAAGACCACAACGAGATATTTGAAGGGCGTGTCACTGCCAGGTCGAATTGATTGTCTCAATAAGCGACCCTCGGGGCAGCACGCATGTAGATCCCAGTTATAGGTCGAGCTGAGTGACCCTAAGGGGACATGTATTAAACATTGCATAGCTGAATGGTGTCTCTGCCATATCGAATTGATTGACTCAATAAGCGACACTCGGAGAGCGTGTATATTTGAAGAGCTATGAAGTAGATCTCGGTTATTGTTCGAATTGAGCGACCGTGATGGGACATGTATTGAATATTGCATAGCTGAATGGCGTCTCTGCCAGATCGAATTGATTGACTCAATAAGCGACCCTCAGAGAGTGTGTAAATTTGAAGAGCTATGAAGTAGATCTCGGCTATAGGTCGAGCTGAGCGACCGTGATGGGACATGTATTGAATATTACACAGCTGAATGGCATCTCTGCCAGATCGAATTGATTGACTCAATACGCGGCCCTCGGAGAGCGTGTATATTTGAAGAGCTATGAAGTAGATCTCGGTTATAGGCCGAGCTGAGCAACCGTGATGGGACATGTATTGAATATTGCATAGCTGAATGGCGTCTCTGCTAGATCGAATTGATTGACTCAATAAGCGATCCTCGGAGAGCGTGTATATTTGAAGAGCTATGAAGTAGATATTGTTGTAGTAATTCTCCATAGTAGGTCGATTTGAGCGAACCATATGAAGATAAGTACAATGTAGAAATACATTTGCAGCATGATGATAAAAATTTGCTTATTGAGTGAAATCTGAAGTTACAGCATGCTTAATTTCGATACAGCTTCAGTCAGCGGGTATTTTATGGATTAGGTATAGTACTCCATCATGTATACTTAGATCATAAGATCCCAAACCGCTTGCACCAGTTATGATGAAGGGACCTTCCCAACTGTCTGCTAACTTTCCCGGAATAGGTGCTTTGCGATGTTGGGGGATTTATCTGAGAACGAGGTCCTTGATTTTGAATTCTCGATGTCGAACGCGCTTGCTATAAGACCGTGATAAAGCATGCTGATATCTTTCCAAATTGATAGTGGCTATGTCGCGTGTTTCTTCGATCATATTCAGGTTGCATGCGATCTGAAATTCGTTTTCTTCATCTGTCATCTCGTGATCGTGTAATGGGTGATGATACTGAGTGGGTATTATGGCTTCCGTCCCGTAGGCCAGTAAGAATGGAGTACAACCTATTGGAGTTGTTCGATATGCCCAAAGTACGTGTGGTAACTCGTTCACCCAATTCTACTTTTTGTCATCTAAACGTTTCTTGAGTCCGTCCACAATCATTCAATTAGTAATTTCAGCTTGTCCGTTTCCTTGAGGATAGTAAGGGTTGGATGGGGAATGAATGATATTGTGCTCATTGAAGAATGCGGCGACTTTGGAGCCAACGAACTGTGGTCCATTATCGATTCTGATAAGATGGGGTCTGCCGAACCGAATGATAATGTGCTCCCAGATGAATCTGATGACTTCTTCTTCTTGTGTACGGCACAATGGGACTGCCTCTACCCATTTAGTGAAATAGTCCGTAGCGACCAACAAATGCTTTCGTTTTCCTGGTGCTGTAGGAAATCTCCTACGAGATCGAGAGCCCATCGTCTGAATGGCCAGGTGACTTGACTTGAGTGTAGTTCGAGCGTTGGGGCTCGTATCTTCGGACCGTGACGTTGGCAAGCGTCACATTTACGAGCATACTCGATTCCTTGTGCTTTCATCTTAGGCTAGAACATTCCTTGCATTAAGGCTCTGTTTGCAAGAGATCGTCCTACGGCATGGGACCCGCATGTACCTTCGTGTAGATCGTGAAAGAATTGTTGTGCCTCTTTTTGATAGACAGAGAAGGTATGGACCAGTGACTGATATTTTGTAAAGAAGGTTGTCCCGGACAATGTATCTACGGGCATTGTCAATTAATCTTTGTCGTTCTGTAGGATCCTCTGGAAGTGGGCCATCGAATTTATTGTAAGGTCCTATGTATCTGATGAAAGGCTGTCTCCAATCAATTTCGATCTCCTCGTTGCCCCCAGTATTAATGGTGTTGGACACGATGGAATTAATGCTGGGGTTAGAAATGAAGTCAATTTTTAAATAACGAGCTTCTGATCCAAGGTCCCCAGCAAGGTAAGCGAGTGCATCTGAATGTCTATTTTCTCCCATGGCAAATGTTCTATAGAAATTGTCTAAAATTTGTTCATTCGTTCGACCACTGCAGCAACATAGTCAATCATTTTCCCATTGGCTTGATAGATACCCGCGTGATGATTGACGATCAATAATGAATCTGTGTAGACAGAGAGCTCTGCTACACCCAGTATGAGTGTCATGTCCAAGCCATGAATTAGTGCCTCATATTCTGCTACATTGTTGGTTACTTTGAAATTGAGGTGAATGGATTTTTCGAGCCAATTATTGGAAGGAGTAATAAGAACAATCACCACTCCTGATCCGGCTGGTCTGACGGAGCCGTCAACCTTTCTTTGTTACCCAATCAGACTTCTCTTCAGACTGTACTGTGGGTGGTTCATCTTTGTTATCATCAACGTCTTCTTCCAAATCAGGATAGTCTACTGGAAAGTCAGCTAGAAAATCTGCTATAGCCAGACCTTTCTCTGAGTGGCATGGCCCAAAATGTATGTCGTGTTCTCCGAGTGTTGCTGACCATTGTTGAATACGTCAAATTTTTTGCGTTTAGATAAGATTTCACGGAGTGGATAGTTCGTCAAGACATCTTTTAAGTGCTGCGATCTTCCCGACTAGTTTTTGAACATCCTTTTTTATCATTGGTGAAGGCATAGCCAAGAGAGCTCGTATGCGTGATGGATCAGCTTCAATTCCTCGTTTGCTGATTAGGTGACCCAAGAATTTTCTGGATTGTACTCTGAGCTGGCATTTATCATGATTCAAGCACATTTTGTAAGCTCGCAAAATCTCAAATGTTGTTCGTAAATCTGCCAGATGGTCTTCTTTCTTGAGACTCTTGCAAAACATGTCGTCGATGTAAACCTCCATTGTTTTACCGAGTTGATCTTTGAACATTTGCGTCACCAATCTCTGATAGGTAGCGCCGGCATTTTTCAGGTTGAAAGGCATGACCTTATAGCAATACAGGCCTTATTCGGTGATGAACGTAGTCTCGTCTTGATCTTCAGGGAAAAGTGGTATCTGATTGTATCCTGATGCAGCATCCATCATAGAGAGGAGTTCGTACCCTGCTTTTGAATCTAGCAGATGGTTGATGATTGGAAGTGGAAAGTTATCTTTTGGAGTGTGTCGATTGAGATCCGTGAAATCGACGCAGATTCTGATCTTGCCATTTTTCTTTGGGACTGCGACAATGTTCGAGATCCAGTCCGGGTAAATAACTTTGCGGATAAAACCGACCTCAATCAATTTGTCGATCTCTTTGTTTACTTTGTCTCGTATTTTTGGTGCTAAAGTTCGTTGCTTCTGTTTAACCGGTTATGCCTTCTCTTTCAACTCTAGCTTGTGGCACGCCATGGCTGGATCGATCCCTGACATTTTGTGGAACGTCCACGCAAAAGCATTGTGGTTATTTGAAAGGAATTGTATGAGACTTGAGCGTTCCTCCGTGCTCAAGAGGGTCCCGATGTGAGTTCCTCTTTGTACGCCGTTGATCTCGATATATTCTGTTGGTTCGGTGCTTGGCAGCTGATGTTCTGCTGGTACTGAATGTTGTAATTGCTATGCTGGAGCTGGCACAGCTTCAATAGTATTATCGCAAGCTCGAGCTAATTTTTGGCTGCCTTTGATTTCGTAGATCCCTCCTTTCTAGTCGAACCGTAATGCTTGATGATATGTGGAGGAAATAACTTTCATCTTATGCAGCCATGGTCGTCCCAGGATGCCCAGGTAACGGGATTTTGTATTGATGATGTAAAAAACTACGTCAAGTATGACTGGTTCGGCCGTGATGGGAAGTGTAATTTTTCCCACGCGTTCTTCCTTGGAACCGCTGAATCCAGAGACGTTGATGTCACTTGGTTCGACCTTGTCCGCTAAACCCATTTGGTCGATCGTGCTCTGGAATAGTAGTTCGATGCTGCTGCCGGTGTCTACCATCATTGTATGTAGAACTATGTTCTTCATTTTTAACATGATGACGAGAACATCGTGATGCGGGAAGTTGACGTGACGTACGTCACAGTCTTCGAAAGAAATCCCAGATCGTCGGTTGTTGGATTCAGGCAACAAACGAGCTTTATTATCATCCATTATCAAATCATGGCATTGTCCAACGCGCTTGCGCTTAGATCTGTTGGAGTGGTTGACTGTCTGAGTCTCGATGAAGTGCAAGTGTTTTTCCTCATTCATTTCGTCAGTCTGGACGACTGTGATTTCAGGTTTGTAGCTGCCATCTTTGTAATTTTTTACGTCCACAATATATTCAAACATCCGACCATGCGAAAATATACTCAAGAGGAGAAATTTCAACACGAAACACTGCTCCGTGTCATGATGGTGGATCTTGTGGTGAATGCAGTACGGCTTTCCTGGTATGGGTTGAAGAGTACTGACATTTCTTAAGAGTTCATCCTTTTGAAGTAGTGGATATATGTTTGCAATAGTAGTTGTCAACTGTGGTAAGCGCGGAACTGGTCTCTTTTGTCCTTGGCGTGTTCGATCATCATAAGACTTGAAACGTTTTTTATCACCTCCGTAGTCTTTACTGCTGTTGCGAGTACGTTCTCCGGCATGATTGGTGGATAGAGCGATGCGCTGAGATTTTTGTTTCTCAATCGTCGGTCTTTCGAGGTTGATGAAATTGTTGACCTTTTCCATCATATCCTCTAATCTCAGTGGCTTGTTGAGGATCAAATGTTTCTTGACTCGTCCATCCATGAGTAACGCATTGGTGAAAGCGGAGATCGTGATCTTTTTGTCGAGGTTATCGAGTTTTTGAGCTAGCCCAAATTTTTTTATGGTGAATGTCTCCAATCTTTCCCCTGGCTCCTGCTTGAGACTACACAAAGAGTAAAGAGTTTCCTCCTTGTCTTTATTATGTGAATAGTTCTTGACGAACAGTTTGCGAAGTTGTTCGAAGGTGAGGATAAATCCTTTATCGAGTGTGTAAAACCATCGTAAAGGCTCACCTTTTAAGCAGGTCGGGAATAGACGGCAGAAGATGTGGTTGGAGGAGGAATGCTGCCCCAAAGAATCTTGAAATTCTTGGACGTGTTCCACAGGATCCCCCCCTTTGTATTTTTGAATCGTTGGAGTGCGAAAACTGGTTGGTACTTCTTCGTCTAGCAACTCCTTTGCGAGTGGACTCTTCTGTAATCTTGCATAGTTGCTTCTTCCAGTGAGTATTTGAGCGTCTAACAGCTCTTTGATGCGTTTGTCCACCTGCTCTGGAGTGAGATGTTGTCGAGACGTGACAGCTTATCTTGTTGTTGGTCATATCGCAGGATTATGCTCTCATGTTGCTTCTCCCATGCGGTCATAAACAGAAACTCAAAGTTTTTCTCTATTTTGCTCCTCTTGTAGCTGTAGATCTATTACCGCTCCAGTGGGTAATAGTGGATTGATGTGATTCCGAGGTAGGACCGACTCTTGCTGAATTTGAGGAAGTGCAGTATTTCTGCCTCGATGTCCCAAGCGATTATAGACTGATATCCTTAAGGTTGCGGGCAGAGCGTTCCGCTGTCTCGAATTTGTCGTTATTTGAGCTTGGAGTGCTCTGATTGTGTCCTGCATGCTGGCGAGCTGTTTCTCCAGCTCTATTCGTCGTTCGGTTTCTGCTTGCACAGTTGTTCGCAGATCCGTCACTCCTTCAGCAGCGTCAGGCAGGGCGTGGTGTGATTTGTCTTGATTTGCCATCTTTCAAAGATGAATGCGATGAAAACTGGATTGGAGAACGCTGAGTGTAATCTTCGTTCCCACAGACGGCGCCAAATGTAATAGCCTATTTTCGTATTGCACGAGGATAGCGCTTTACACCTTCTAAATCTTGTATGTTTAGTTATGAACGGGAAACAAACAACACTAGATTTAGCGTGGAAAACCCTTGAATATTTTAAAAACCACGACCTCTCCTGAGGATTTTAGAAAGAGAGAGATATATATTTAGACTGCTAACTATTACAAAGAGAGAAAGAGAGAGATGTAGAAAAGATCTCTTAGAGGTTCTCAGAGCAGACTCTTATAATTCGTAGCTATCTAGCCTTATTTATAGGTCTTATAATATGACCGTTGGTTACATTGATGAGGAACGTTACAATATCGGGTTTTGATGAGTCTTCATGGTGGTCTTTTGTAACGTCGTGATACTTGTTGATCTGTAACGGATCCATTAACATTCTTTAGCTGTAGCTTCAGACCGTTGGGAAGATACGATCTCTTGTGATGCTCATGTGCATACGACCTGTTGATAAGTGGAGGAGTATCTTCTGTAGCGCGAAGTCATAGGATGCTTTGATATCTCCGAACTGTTAATGAAAATATGATCTCTAATAGTGTTCGCGTGTATTCGAACTGTTGATAGATATATGAGTATTTTCTGCAGTGCGATGTTATTGGATGTTTTGTCATCCCCGAGCTGTAGATGAGGAAGTCTGTATTACGATCTCCTTAATTTTAGTCCTTAATTGGTTATCAGTATGTTTACTCGAGCTATGTGAGTTCGAATATCGGACTCAGTACGAGAATTAGAAATAAGCCCTCACAAATACTACTTTACTTGCATACAAGGTAAAAATGTGTTGGATGGAGAGTTTTAATCCATACGATGAACAATTTGTGTGAATTGTCAGTGGTAGCGGGTGTAGCCGGTACCGCTCACCAGAGTTTCAAAATTAATCTCACCAGTGTAGAAGATACTCCTTGCTACTCGACTTAGTGTTCACAACAACATCTCTCCTCCCCGGATTGCGCCCATCCCGGACATTCTCCTTATCTCTAGTCATCAGGACAACATTGGTACAATCCATAGGTCAAGTTGGCTAACTTGTAAAAACATTTAAATTTGATGTTAGATGATGCATCACTTTCGCCTGTTCAATCAGAAATTCAACCTTTTCTTCTAAAGGAGAGAAACAACCAAAATCCTAAAAAAACCTAAGAACAATCTTGAGCATTCTACTGCACAATTTCGAGCTTGTCACTTTTGCAGCAGATTCGGAGATACAATGTTTATGATCACCTTTGGCAAACCGGAAATAAATGACAACCTCTAGACTAATCATATATTCGCTAAATGAATTGTTGCCCAGTTTGAACTTTGCTCTCGCCTCCCAGCCGTTCAGCCATGTTAATGCCACCCGAACATACGCTGTATTTCAAAAGAATAAAGGCAGTAACAATGTCACTGATTCAACAAACGATTACTGCTAGCAAAAACAAACATTTCTGGATTCCAGCTTTTCCGGTTTTACCGAACCAAATATAAAACCAGAAATCCCCAAGCAAGTGTTACTACATTTACAATATCAGGTAAGGGTACTAAGACGGCACAACTCTTTCCTCTCTCATTATCAATCATGATTTTAAATAACCGTTACGGTAATGCCTGGAGCTCGTTCCGTTCTAAAAAATAACACTCGTTATGTACTTTTACATACCGTTATTTTATGCTATAACAGTCGTTGTCATCGTTATAACAACGCATTATTTTTCGTATTCTCTTTTACATTTATATCGAAGTTATATACCGGTATATACCGTTATAACGGTGTTATAAACTGATATTTTTAAAATAACGACCGTCATAATTGAAAACTAAAGCAAAATTTGAGAAAATATAAAGCAATATCATAACGTAACGTCTACTACTTTAATGGCGGATGTGCAAGCTAAATAATCCATATTTTAAAATTTTAAACAATTTGATTATCCTTTGACTTGTTATTTGGCTTAAGAAAACATAACACTATTATAATACCGTTATAACTGATATAACGGCGTTACACCTTATAATATAACATTTTAAACCTTATTATCAATTCGTTTTTCTTTTTTTTTGTTTTATTTCTCTCTTTGGGAAGAAAAGGAAGATACGGCATTGATGCTTATCATGTCTTCCTCAAAAGATAACTGACGAGAACGCCCAATAATCCAATGAGCACAACAAAAAAGAATGAGGCACCACCACGCCTTTTGTTGCCTTCACGTATCAATAGTTCCTGCCTACATCATACACTGTATATAAGCTATAGCTTCAATTAAAACAGGAATATACAGCGAAAAGAAAATACATTTCATTCCAACCAGATAACGAGATTAATACATGCATATATGAACACACAAGTTGCACCTACACGTTTATAAATTTTGTACCGAGGTAATTAATCCACATGGAACATATTAAAGTTTTTACCACACGAGATAAAGATCAAGTTCAGTCAAAAGTTTGAAAGAACCCTAGAAGGTTTAGAATTGATAACTTTGATCATGCCTTTTCTAATGAGGGAATCCTACTAGAACTAAAAATCAAAGCTTTGGGTCTAACACTATTGCATTGTACAAGAAGAGTGATTAAATTAGTTACTGTTCCGAAGTAACACTATTGCATTGTCCAAGAAGAGCGATTAAATTAGACTGCCGTGCCTAAAGGAATACACTCGTTTTGTGAGTTTAGGAATAAAGTTCTGCTAATAGTAGTATGGTAAATCACGTACTTGAGTAGAGGGCGAGAATACCATTTTGGCTAACTTTGACAAATAACAGAGGCTGCCCCAAATGGTTGAATCAAGATATGGACAACTAGAATATAGACCCATATGGTTGGGATTTGTTGAAGACTCGTGTTCCGCCATTTGATTAGTTGTGACTTCGATTAAATATGCGATGAAATTTTGGGACTCTTCCTCCAAAGATAAGATTGCCGTGCCTAAAGGAATAAACTCGTTTTGTGAGTTTAGGGATAGGGCTGGCAATGAGTCAGGTTTGGGGCGGGTACAGTAATAACATCCCCATACCTGCCAAATTACCTTACCCCCAAACTCGCCCCAATACTGTTTAACTTAAATGGGGAATACCCAAACCCGCCCCAGTACTCGTTTACCCTAAGTGGGGATTCCTAAACTCGTCCTGCAGATCCGCCCCATTTATGAAATTTTACAAAAATTCAGAAATCACCTGTACAAAAAAAAAAAAAACTAGATCAAGTGTACACACACAAGAAAAGCTTAACAACATTGGATAATTATGAGTCAAAACTAGAAAGAACTTTATGTTTCTCACAATTTAAGGGTATGCAGGTCATAACCTATATAAGAGAATACAAGAAAAACTAACAAACATACATAAGAGAATACAAACATTTAAGGGTATTCAAGTTAACCTATATAACTGGGTCGAGTGACAGGGCCCCATTTATTTGAGCCTAAAACCAGACCTGCCCTAATAAATATATAGTTTTTTTTTTAAGACCAAACCAGCCCCATACTCGTTATAGTGATACCAAACCCGCTTCATTAAGGGCCTAACAAACATACATAAGAAAATACAAACATTTAAGGGTATTCAGGTTAACCTATATAACTGGGTCAAGTGACAGGTCCCCATTTATTTGAGCCTAAAACCAGACCCGCCCCAATAAATATATAGTTTTTTTTTTTAAGACCAAACCAGCCCCATACCCGTTATAGTCATACCAAACCCGCTTCATTAAGGGCCTAACAAACATACATAAGAGAATACAAACATTTAAGGGTATTCAGGTTAACCTATATAACTGGGTCGAGTGACAGAACCCCATTTATTTGAGCCTAAAACCAGACCCGCTCCAATAAATATATAGTTTTTTTTTTTAAGACCAAACCAGCCCCATACCCGTTATAGTCATACCAAACCCGCTTCATTAAGGGTGGGGCGGGGCGGGTTAAATTGCCAACCCTATTTAGGGAGGCCTACATATGGGCTCACGGTGTAAGTCGATGAGAATTGCAAAGTCACTTATACATGCCCTGGGCGCTTCCCGTAAGAGTTATCGTGAATAAAAATGTCGTAAAGGAGGAGAGTTTTCCTCACTATTAGGTTAAATTTCAAGTAATTAATCACTTAGAGCATCTCCTAAAGTGGCACACTACCTTGGATTTCAAGGTACCACATAGGCTTTTCGACCTCCAACAGTGCCTCACTGACTTGGATTTCCAACACAAAAAATAAAGTTGGATTCAACCTTAGTTTTTTTTTACTTTGGTATTGGGCGCCCAAGTGTTAGGCGTCTGTTTGTTTTCTAATTGAGCGCCCAATAATTTATTTATTTTGCACCAAAAATTCAAATCGGGCGCCTAAGACTTGGACACTCAATTTTATTTTATTTTTTATTTTAAAAAAAATTCAAATCGAGCGCCTAAGTCTTAGGCGCCTGATAATTTTTATTTATTTTTTTCAAAAAAAAAATGAAACGGGCGCCTAATAGTTAGGCGCCTGTTATAAAAAGCAAACTATGTACTGTTGGAGGAATAGAGCCTCACTGACTTGGATTTGGTTTTTTTTCAACTAAGCCAGTGAGCCACTTTAGGAGATACTCTTAGAATATGTAATCACAATGAATTAATGAGCCTATGCTATCATATATGTTATTACGATTTAGTTATATATAATAGGAACTTCATTTGAATCATTCGATTCGTTTATGTTGTGTTCTGACTCTTAAGAGCATCTCCTCAAGTACCCCGCTCACTTGGTTGAAAAAAAAAAAACCAAATCCAAGTGAGCGAGATCCTATTTCTTCTAACAGTACCTCACTTGGTTTTTTTAACAGGTGTTGGGCGTTTGTTTCATATTTTTTTGAAAAAATAAATTTTTTTTTTCATCAGGCGTCTAACTGCTAGGTGCCCGATTGAAATTTTTTTGAAAAAAAACAATTGGGAGCCCAATCGCGACGTAAGAAAGCAAGGTTGAGTCTTTGAAAAACCAAGTCAGTGAGGTGTTGTTGGAGCTCAAAAATCTTACGTGGCATCTTGGAAAGCAAGCCAGTGAGTGAGGCACTTTAGGAGATGCTTAATTACGAGATGATTTAATGGATGGGATGCAAGCTTTGTCACTTTCCCGCCTTCCTTTATTTCTGCACTGGAATCCACAATTCAGCCTTCATCTCCCACAAGCTCTTTTCTCTGTGTCTGTTTCAAAATTGAGCGCTGATCTTCTGTTAGCAAGATATATCATAATTCTGTGAACAAGTGTTGTAAATCTCAAAGGAGCGAGGACTACATTTATTCAATTTTACGATCTCAGAGTCTTCAGTGCAAAAGAACTAGTTGAGATCCAGGTGTAGACATAAAGGGACATCCCCCCCCCCCCCCTCCCCCCCCCAAAAAAAAAAAAAAAGTATTGGAATACCAAGGAAAACATAAGAACAGATTCCATTGAAATCCGCTAACGAGCCATAACTTCAATAACGATTGCAACTTGAAAACAGTAAAATTGCTGTACTAGCTAGGTGTCTCCTTCAGATGACCAGACTATCATTAGATTGAAAAAGGTTTTTAAACATAATTTTTGTAAAGAATGCTTGTTAATATATGTTCCATGCTAACTGCTATACATTTTAAAGAAGCATTACAAAAAAGGCCAAAGAAAACCAGCTCCGTTTGGTTGATCTCTTTTCTAATCCTCCTCTTCCTCTTCCTCTTCCTCGTCATCATGTTCTTCCTTTTTGTCGTCGGGAAGAACTTTCAATATGGGTTCCAGCATGGTGAGCACCTCCCACATGTCACACGGCCTCTTCCTAGGGTCCTCTTTCAGGCACTGGAGAGCAACTTTAACAAAACAACTTGCTAATCTTTCATCAATACTCCTGTCCTTCGTAAGTCTCTTATCTATCAGATCCAAAACCTTTTTTTCATCTAATTTCTTCTTCACATAGAGAAGAGACTTTCGCTGTTCGAGTGGAGTATTCCCACCTTCAATATAAATATCTTTGCCTTTCCGGTCGAAACAAACATTACGTTGGCCCAAAAACATATCCATAAGTACCTTACCGTAACTAAATATATCAACAGATTTCTCCTTCCTGTAACCCGAATTCCACTCAGGGGCCATGTAGCCGCGAGTCCCTCTCGTCATTTCTGTATGAAAACTACTCTCGTCTTTACTCATTAACTTGGACATCCCAAAATCAGATAAAACTCCTCGAAAATCGTCACCCACTAGTATATTCTCCGGTTTAAGATCAAGATGTAATATTTGCTTTCGACAATCACGGTGGAGGTATACGAGGGCCTTAGCAACATCAAGTGCCACTTTGCACCTCTCTTTCCAACTTAAGAATTGACCATTCGGGAAAATCCAAGAATCCAACGACCCATTTTTGAAAAAGTCGTAGACAATGAAGAAAATCCTCCCTGTTTTACTCACATGAGAACAATATCCGCGAAGACGTACAAGATTAAAATGTTGCGCACTTGTTATAGCGGAGAGCTCGCTGAAGAATTCATATTTCCCATAAACCTCCCTTTCAACTCTTTTAACCGCTACTGATGTCCCGTCCTTCAAGATGCCCTTGAAGACTTGACCAGACCCGCCGCTACCAAGCTTATTACTGAAGTTCCTGGTTGCTGTTTCGAGCTCTTCGTACTGAAAGTCTTTGAGGAATTCACCTACAATGGCTTCGAGATCATCGTCCTTCCTTGCTATGGCCTCAGGTCCATCTAACTTCCTTACCTCGAGTATGTCCCCTACGAGCTGAATGTCACACAGCTTATTCTTAGGTTCTGCATTCTCATCAATCCCCTCATCCACAATGTTGTGGTCTTTGTAAAAATGTTTTTCTAATTCATCAAGCTCTACCTCTGGGGGCATGATGACCACCTGTTGCATGTCACCCGCCAAAGTTCAGCTAATAGCAGCATGGTAAATCACGTACTGTAGTAGAGGGCGAGAATACCATTTTGGCTAACTTCGACAAATAACAGAAGATCCCCAAATGGTTGAATCAAGATACGGAGAACCATACATCAACAGAATATAGACCCATATGGTTGGGATTTGTTGAAGACTCCTGTTCCGCCATTTAGTTACAAATTAAGTTATTTGAGTAATTGAGGCTCTACTGGTGGGAGCAGAGTCCTCAGTTGTAATTCAATCATTGCGAATTAGAATAGTAGTTTGGTGATTGAGAATATAACTCTATTGTGATTGAGAAGTTAGCTTTTGCCTATAGTTAAGATTTTATTTTAATCTTGATCATTAGGTGGTTATTCTAATAATTGAAGTGGGTTTAGATATAGTTGTGAGTTTTTGAAGTTTCAAGCTCCTACATTTGCAAAGTTAAAGAAGGTAACTTACTAGAAAACTATTTGGCCACGTTGGGGAGTACTCTTAGGAGAAGAAATGCTCTCCCTCATCAGGAGTTGAGTTCCTAGTAGACATGTTGAGCTTAAAATGTTATCTTTTAACTTTTCTGATCCTAGTAAGAATGGTTTAATTTCATTCATGTTTTTATTAAATCCCTATTTGGTCAAACTTTTGATATAGACTCTTATTACCTTAATTCATGTTCTCTTTTCTCTTACTCTCGCTCTTTCAGAACGATTTGCATGTTCCTTCTAAGTAGGATAATATCGGTTTCTTACATGTTAGCTGAAACACTTCAATCTGTTTCCCTTAGTTTATCACAACTGCTAGTTACTTCCAACATTCTCATGTGTATTTTACTTTCTAACACCTATGCTATACTAAATTTCCAATATGTTAATGACATCATTCAGCCCCATAAAGCAAAAGTCCTTATTTTGTTAAATATTATAAGCATAATGTAGACCAACCATTTCATGAATTGGTTTTGGCCAACTTCACAGAAATGCCATTTCTTGGCAAAAGGTTTCCCTTTTCTCATGTTCAACGAACAAACACACCGTAACTGTAAGAAAAATTAAGAGGCCAATCAGCATAAGTACTACTCACCAATTCCTGATGAAGATTGTTAGTCTGTTGAACAGTAGAGTTTTTCTCCTCTGTCAGCCTAGAAATAAGAGTCGTTGCCTGAAAATTACATAGTATTGCTGAGTTTCGAAATCAAATGCTATTTAAAACAATTTTTGCATCAACCCACTATAAATTTCACAGAAAAACTAAATAAAACAGCTTTAGGACACCATAACCTGATATTAGATATGTAAATATCAAATACTGCAAAGTTAAAATATTCATCATCTCATTACTGTGAAAAAGTCATCACACCTTGCCAAATACCATGAACGTAATTTATAAAGGTCAACTTAAGACCCAAATTAACTGAATTTTGAAAAGTACACTTCTACAAGACTTAGGGGCCGTTTGTTTGTGTGTGTATTTTTTTTTGCTGATTCTGAACACTTATTCTGAAGTTTGATTGCTGAATCTGAAGCCGGAATACTGAACCTAAACCTGGAATATTTTGTTTGGTTTTTTTTGCTGAATCTGAAGTCTAAAATGTCCGAGAACTTAAAATTGTCGAAATTGCCGAGTTCATATTTCTTGTTTCACATTATTTCTCCCTATGTTCTTAAAAAATGATTTCTTCCTAAGCCATTTGAAATTTAAGTTAAATATTTTCCAATGAAAATGCTAAATATTGGAGGATTATGCAGCAAATAAACAAGCATATTGGAAAATACAACAAAACAAAATCATGGATGAGGCTAGTGCATGGAGGGAAGCATGACAATAAAATGCTCACTAAAAACAAAGAAAAACCAAAGCTCAAATAACATAACAACAGTAATGGCTTTCATTAGCATTTCCCACTCTATTCTTTCCAATTTATAGAACCAATTCAAATGGGCTTTCTTCAAACCCATCTTATTCGTTAACCCCTCTTAGATTTCTTTGATTTCGAAGAATAGAAAACATCACATCATTTGACAAAGCAAAAGAAGAAATCCCATGAAAGGTCTAGAAGAATTAGAGCTTGCAGGGGAAGCCTTAGTTTATGAAGAAGATGAGCAAGTTATGGAAGAATCTCCGGTTTGTTAGAACTAGGTCATGTGTTGAATAAATCTCCCTGGAGAACAGGGCAGTCCATGTTTGTAGTTCAACAGTTAAGTCTAGTTAATGGTTGTAATAGTGGCTACTGAAGTGGGATTAGTTGCCCAATTTTAGAGAACTTGTTATACTCAGTTTCCTATATAATGGGCTGAGTTCCTTAGTTGTAATCACTAAGTTTACAGTTGAATAAAATCACTTCAATCCCTGCAATTTTATTCTACATTTGGTGTCAGAGCTTGGCAAAGTTCTTGGATTGATTTTTTTTCTCTCTCGATGACGGAGTCGTATTTTGTGCAACCTTCAATTCCCCATTTCGATGGTCACTACGACCATTGGAGTATGTTAATGGAGAATTTCATGAGATCCAAGGAGTATTGGAATCTTATAGAAACGGGAATTTCTGAACCTGCGACGGAGGAAGAATTGAGAGCGTTGACGAATGCTCAAAAAGCTAAGTTGGTGGAGCAAAAGTTCAAGGATTTGAAGTCGGAAAATTATCTTTTTCAGGCGATTGATCGATCAATCTTGGAAACAATTCTCTCCAAAGATACGTCAAAGCAAATTTGGGATTCTATGAAGCAAAAATATCTCGGAACAGCGAAGGTGAAGCGTGCACAGCTTCAAGCACTTCGTGCAGAATTTGAGACTCTACGCATACAAGAAGGAGAGTTTGTTTATGCTTATTTTTCAAGAACTATGACGATTGCAAATAAGACGCGAATCCACGGTGAGAAGATGGGGGATATTATCATTATCGAAAAGTTCTTCGATCGATGATATCAAAGTTTGATTATGTGGTTTGTTCGATTGAAGAATCAAAAGACCTTGATGCACTCACAATCGATGAATTGATGAGTTCGTCGTTGGTTCATGAGCAAATGATTAATCAACATGTTGCAGTGGAGCAAGCATTGCGGGTCTCAACAACCAATCGATCATCGAAGACAAGAGAAGGTGGTCGAGGATGGGGACATGATAACCACGGTGGACGTTCAGCTAATTTTCGGGGAAAAGGCAGAGGACGCACTAACAACCACAGAGACTATCAAGAGCCAAAGCCATTTGATAAATCCCATATCCAATGTTTTGGATGTGACAAGTTTGGGCATTACCGTTCGGAATGCCGAACAAACCCTTATGCAGAAAGAAACGACAAGCTGAATTTCGCGGAGAACGAAGATGAAATTTTCACTTCTTTTGGTTTGTAATACTGAAGAAGAAAGTCGTAAAAATATGTGGTACTTGGACATGGGAGCAAGTAATCACATGTGTGGAGACAAGTCCGTTTTCTCGGAGATAGATGATTCTTTCCGAAACTCGGTGAAATTCGGAGATGATTCTAAAATTTCTGTTATGGGGAAAGGCGATATCAAACTCTAAGCCAAAGATAACTCTCAGCAGGTTATTTCTAGTGTTTTCTATGTTCCTGGTTTGAAAAGCAATTTGCTTAGTGTGAGACAACTTCAGGAGAAAGGCTACGAGATCATCATTAAAAAAGGCGTTTGTCGAATTGAAGATCCGAAAAAGGGTTTGCTTGCACAGGTAAACATGACTTCAAACCGGATGTTTCCTTTATATATCAAAACCGACGTACTTCCCTGTTTTGCAAATATAGTGAATGATGCATCCTGGATATGGCATCTCCGTTATGGACACCTGAACTTTAAAGGTTTGAAGCTTCTTCAACAAAAGGGTATGGTCGCAGGACTCCCCGAAATTGATCACCATCCGCATGTGTGTGAAGATTGTGTTGTAAGCAAGCAACATCGTGATCTGTTTCCCAAAGGAGTAGCATGGATAGCTAAGAAGGCACTAGAGCTGATTCATTCTGATTTATGCGGGCCAATCGATCCACAATCTAATGGCAATAAAAGGTACTTCATGACCTTTATCGATGATTATAGCCGCAAAACTTGGGTTTATTTTTTACAGGAGAAATCGGAAGCTTTTTCGGTGTTTAAATGTTTTAAGGCTCTCGTTGAAAAAGAAGCAGGGAATCTTATAATGGTTCTCCAATAAGATCGTGGCGGAGAATACAACTCCAAAGAATTCACATTTTTTTGTGAGAAATATGGGATCAAAAGGCAATTGACGACATCCTATACTCCGCAGCAAAACGGTGTCGCAGAAAGGAAGAACTGCACGATCATGGATATGGTACGAAGCATGCTAAAAACAAGGAATATTCCAGGAGTTTTTGACCTGAAACTATTTTGTGGAGCACCTATATACTTAATCAAAGCCCTACAAAATCCGTCATGAACATGACACCGGAGGAGGCTTGGAGCGGAAGGAAGCCCAATGTCGAGCACTTACAAATTTATGGATGCATCGCATATGCTCACATTCCCGACGAAAGAAGGAAAAAACTTGACGACAAAAGTGAGAAATGTATTTCTTGGTTATAGTGATTATTCGAAAGCTTACAAATTATATAATCCTATAATCGGGAAGATAGTCATTAGTCGTGATGTGATCTTCGATGAAGCAAATGCTTGGAAATGGAATGATAATGATAATGGACCAGCTATCCCATTGATGTTTGATAGTATCCAGCTATCCCATTCAAGTTCAGTTGCACTAAATGAAGCACAAACATCACATTCTCCTAACATGTCCTCAACAGAACCATCCATCCTTCAAACAATGCCTCAAAACAACCCTCAAACCGTGCCTTCAAACAGCCCTCCAAACATGTCTTCTTCAATCACGTCCAGTCCGCAAAACATGTCCTCAAACAACCCTCCTTTATTGGTGCGATCAAGGTCGGAACCATCCGTTTTAAGACCTCGAAGAACCATTAGAAAACTAGCATATCTTGAAGACTATGAGCTAGGTGGAGTGGTTCGATCGGATGATCCTGTGGTATATATTGCTTTGTTTGCTGGCAGTGATCCACTTGAGTTTCATGATGCGATCAAAGAATTAAAATGGCAGGAGGCAATGAATGAGGAGCTGAAGGCCATTGAGAAAAACAATACGTAGGAGTTAATTGATTTGTCGCATGGTTCCAGATCGAGCATTTCTAGAGAGAGAAAATCTTTAAATTTTGAACGTAGTCCTCTAGTGTTGTGTGATCTTACTAAGAAGGACAAAATTTTATCGTCTGAGGTACGAGCGGTGATCGGAGTCGACAATTGTTGCTCTTCTAGTTCTGGTTAGTGTCTCTGCTTCCATATTTTCTTCCGTTGTATTAGTTTCTTGGAAAACTGGTAGGTTGCGTTTGTGAACTTTTTGGGTAGATTAATAACGTGTTGGGTACGACTGAGGTAGGAGGCCTGTTTTATTAATAAAATCTCTGAATAGATTTTTCCTTTATGCGTGTTAGATGCGTTCAAAAAGCCTGAAACCCAGTAATAAATTTGTTGTATCTGCCAATAGTGAGGAATCATCATCGTCTGATAGGACTATGGATGATTTTGTGGTAATTGGTACTGTAACTACTGACAATCCATCTGTGTCTTCTGGGAGGGATGTGGGATTGCATGCGGGGGATGAAATTGGGCAATTTTTTAAGTATCTTGAGAATGTAGACGTAGCGAAGAAATTTTTACAGTATAAAAAGAGTTTAGACGGAGAATGGGGGGATTATGTGATGAATGCAGGGTTGTAGTTTAGAACTCTGGTGAGACCGAGTAGTAATGTCGAGCATTATAAGGTGCCTTCTTTAGATCATTGGAAGAGAAGTATGGATATAGGAAACGATATAGATATCATTTATTATAATGGAACTGGATTAGAGGTCGTAGAGGAAGTATTTCTCTGTTATTTGAACCAGGTTGCATATGGGTTGAGTATTCCCCTAACCTTTTTCCAAAAGGGGTAATGAATGCACTAAAGAGTTGCCCTGGTCAATTAAATGGTAACATCTTTGAGATGATAAGAGTCTGTGAAGTCTTTAATCAGAAGTGGAGAGATGGTGGTATTGCAAGACAATTCATTGCGAACGATGTCTTGAAATACTATAAGTTTAAGTATGTGAAAGATCGGAAGAGCGGATACTTGTTTAGTGACTCGGCGAGGCCGAAATTCTTTGATTTTGAGTCTTCTGGGAGGCCCTGGTGCGACCATCTTGTTATGGTGAGGGCTAATTGTATTCAAGTGCCTGGGAAAACCCGCGCTCGAGCTGATATATAAGAATTTTAACGAGAGTAAGTATCTTCATTCTGCCTGTAGTTTATCTCTTAACTTGTTATGAGCTGCTAACATAGTTTGTTGCTATTTTGGCAGAGCCTAATCCAAAAGTTGTTGCTGATACATCGAGTTTGTTCGATATCGTTAGTCGAGAAGGGAGCGAACTGAAAAAAGTTCTTGGAGAACTAGGAATTCGCAGAGAGAAGAGGCTTAACTCTGTAATTGAAAAAGTGCACTGAGCTCATCAAAAATGAGTTATGGCTACATCTGGCTCTGCTTATGCTGATGTTATGGAGATTCCTGCCTGTGCTGTGGGTACGTCGAGCTCCTTAGTTCGGCGACCAAGAATAAAAAAGACGGTGTCGCCTTCTGAACAAACAGCTCCTGTGCATATACCACCGGTGGGAACTGGGGTGGTTGCTGATGTTAATATGGATCCTCCTCTGAAGAAGTAGAAAAAAGAATCTAGTAAAGATATCCGAGCTTCTTCAAAGGGTGTCAACCTCGAAGTCGTGGAGCAGGAGGCGTTGGACTTGGCTGCGCGTGATCCCATCGGCCTAGATACTCAAATTCGATCCAGCATCTCTCAGGTATGCAATGTGTTATTTGATTAAATATTTTTCGATAATGATCCTATCTTGTAATACTGTTTTGCTGTATTTGTGGTGCAGCTTTCTGTTGCTTGGAAGTTGGCCGTGGAGGTGTTAAAGCTGGCTATTGCGAATTGTCACGAACTTGTTCGGCGACATGATGCAGAAAAAGCTGCTCTGTAAGAACAGTTCGAGCAAGAGATGGTGCTGCAGAGGGAGCAGTTTGAGAAGGAGAAGGTGTTACAGAGGGAACAGTTTGAGAAGGAAGTTGCCGCTATAAAGCAAGAGGTTGAAGATGAGGCAAAAAAACCTGTTGTTATTGCGGTGGCTTCCTAAAATAGGCTGATTCAAGCCTTCTACATTTGGGGTTTGAGCATAGAGGATCTCGACCTTGCTCTTGCAGGGAAGTATGGTGAGATCGTCTTCCCAGGGGATGATACTTCTTCAGTGGCTGAGCAGACCCCAGCTCCTCCAGTGGATGATGATCCGACCAATGAGGTAGTAGGATCTAAATCTTGATTCTGTAGTTGTAGCATAGTTCTTGAGACTTAGTCAAACTTTGTCCTTTGTATTGGTGGTAGAACTGTTTTGGACGAGGTTTTGAAATTTATGTGATTGTTGTTCATATATGTTGTTTTGATGTGAATGTATGATTTGTATGTAAGAGGCAGTTCATTTGAGGGAGAAAGTGATCGAGATGGAGAAGGCCTTGAGTCGAGCAAGGGATTCTATCAATCGTACTCAACAGGTACACAATAAACTTGAATATGAGAGACGCCTTCATAAGTCGAATTTTGATAAAACCTTTAAGGAGTTATTCGAACTTTAATGTAGATATGGGAAGATAAAAATAGAGAGGGATGAGGTTTTGCGAAAAGAGACCGATAGGTTCATTTTACTCTAAAAATCCCTTAAGGATAAGCGATTCGTAGATTAGAGCGATAAGTTAGAGTGTCAAAGGTCATTATTGTCTTTGACGCTGTATTTTGAGGCTAAAGTTGATAGTGAGCGGGGTTTGAAGAAGGCCTATTTAGAACTGCTAACTGAGAGAGACATAGTGCCGAACCCAGCTCGGGTGAAATTCTTAGCGCAAGAAGCTCGCAACCGCCATAGTAGAGAAGCGCAAAGATGCTCAGCTCGGGCTGGAGTATCCATCATATGGGGTGGTGTAGGTTTATTGCCTGATGAGCTTGACTTTCGTAGGGGCAAAGGGCAATAATGATTCTTTTCTTCAATATAAAAAAGGAGGATTGAAAGATCTACGCACAACTAGAAATCGATCTGAGGCATGCTTGTGATGAACTGGAGCGGTGCAAGGGTCATAATGCATGTCTGGAGACGGAAAAGGTATAGTGTGCTAGGCTGTTGCCGAACTCCGAGAAGAGAGTGACATTGTTAGAAGTACATTTACTAGATACACAACAACGTCTGCAAGTATCCCAATCACGCTTGAAGAAGAAAATTAGTCCAAAGCGGGGGAAACGTGCTGCCGATACGAACCACGAGCGTCAGATGACCGATGTGATCGCATTTTATGGGGGTGAGCTCGAGAGAGTAGAAAATGAATTTAGACGTTATATCTCGAGCTGTGGTAAAGATGTGGAAGTAGAGAATGATAAGGTTGAAAATATGTGGTTTGCAAAAGGGGATGAGGGTGGGGAAGCTTCAACCTCAAAACCACGAGCTGAAGAGTCTGAGGAGGATGAGGTCGAAGATCTGCTGCCTCACACACAGCATAAGACCCGTCCGTAAGAGATCATAATCTTTAATGAACCTTTGCAAGTAGATGCTAGTAGTAGTAGGGTGCGATCACAAGCCATCTAGATTGCGGCATTTGATTGTACTTTGTAGAATGTAGTTGATTCGTGTATCATAGCTTGATGTTGTAATAAATGTTGTAGAATGATATGTCTTGCAGGAATGAATATCTGTTGATAGATATATTATTTCTTGTGATATGTTCTTCTAGGTTGAAGACAAAGAAAATGACAACTTGGCTGCCTTATCGGCGTCAAATAAAAAATTGTCTGCCAAGTTGCAGTAATGTTCGTTGGCGGTTGAAAGAAAGACGTTGTTGAATTCAAAGCTGGAATCTGAGATGTAGGAGCTGCAGAGTCAGCTAAATGTTGTGACAGTAGAGTTGTCATGTAAGGATGCCGAGATATTGACTGCTAATAACGAATCCGAACAGTGGAAAGAATCTCTGAAGAAGAAAAAGTTGGAGACTATGGCTGCGAATCAACAAGTGCTAAATCTGTTAAGTAAGATTAAAAAACAGAAGAATGATCTATTGTATCATCAGTCGGTGATAAAAAATAATAGTGATCTCTTAAAAAAGTAAGATTCTGAAATCCGTTATATGCGCGAGCGCCTGAAAAAGCTAAACTGGGATTTGCGTGAGGCTCGAGATTCATGTCAGAGGAAAAATGACCGTGCCAAAACTTACGAGTAGGCATGTTCCAAGAGAGATCAAGAGCTTAATGAGGCCATCAATAAGTGTAATTCGCGGATCGCTGATCTTGATCGGGAGAAACAACCTTTGGTACAGGAGTGTATTCAAGGTAATGAAGTTTTCGAAGAGCTCCATGCGAAGTATAAAGATTCGCCGAGGATGATGGACGCAGCTGAAGCCGAGATCACTTATTCGAGGGAGTTAGATAACAAGTTGTACCATCTAAAGCAGGAAATGGAGCGCAGTGTGCAGATAACGAAGCAATATAGAGGCTCGTTGCTGCAAGAGAAAAAATCTCTAGAAGCTCAATGTAAAGATCTTGACGATGAATTAAACAAGGTGAAAACCGAATTTTATGAAGTTACGTTGTTGACTGCGAAAAATGTTATATTGCGTTCTATGGCTATGTTGCATGTTGATGTAGAAAATTTTCGAACAGAGCGTGAGTTGATCTTGGCTGCTACAACTGAATATGTTACGGAATATGACTTGCAGCTAGCACGGTTATCCTATATAGATAATTTGATGTCGAGAGTTATGGAATTGTTGAATGCACCTTCTACTATAGTGGATGCGGCTATTCCTTCCCCTGTCTTGCTTTCATCTGGGCCAGGGGAGAGTTCGAATGTTGTATGCCCAAAACGCGAGCAATAGTTTCATCGTTTATATTGTAATGAGACAGAGTGTAAGTATGTATTTGATGTAGAAAAACGTCAAATGTTGAGTAGATAAAAAAGTTTGTTGTTATCTCTATGTATAATCAAATTTGGTGATCCAACGAACGATCATATAGAGATTTAGTGATGTGGTATTGTAAGTCAATTTGAATTGTATAACGTGTATAAGTAAATTTGAGCAAATCAATAAATACCGAAATGAGATATTTGAAGGTCGCCTTACTGCCAGGTCGAATTGATTATCTCAATAAGTGATTCTCGGGGTAGCGCATATGTAGATCCCAGTTATAGGTCGAGTTGAGCGACCGTGAGAGGACATGTAATAAATATTGCATAGCTGAATGGCGTCTCTGCCAAATCGAATTGATTGACTTAATAAGTGATCCTCGGAGAGCGTAGATATATTTGAAGAGCTATGAAGCAGATCCCGATTATAGGTCGAGCTGAGCAACCGTGATGGGACATGTATTGGATATTGCATAGCTGAATAGCGTATCTACCAGATAGAATTGATTGACTCAATAAGCGATCCTCGAAAAGCGTACATATTTGAAGAGCTATGAAGCAGATCCCAGTTATAGGTTGAGCTTAACGATCATGATGAGACATGTATTGAATATTGCATAGCTGAATGGCGTCTCTGCCAGATCGAATTCATTTAATCAATAAGCGATCCTCGGAGAGCGTGTATATATTTGAAGAGCTATGAAGCAGGTCCCGGTTATAGGTCAAGCTGAGCGACCGTGATGGGACTTGTGTTGAATATTGCATAGTTGAAATGATATCTCTACCAGATCGAATTAATTGACTCAATAAGCGATCCTCGGAGAGCGTGTATATTTGAAGAGACATAAAGCAGATCCCGGTTATAGGTCAAGCTGAGCGACCGTGATGAGACTTGTATTGAATATTGCATAGCTGAAATGACGTCTCTGCTAGATCGAATTGATTGACTCAATAAGCGATCCTCGGAGAGCGTGTATATTTGAAGAGCTATGAAGTAGATATTGTTGTAGTAATTCTCCATAGTAGGTCGATTTGGGCGAACCATATGAAGATAAGTACAATGTAGAAATACATTTGCAGCATGATGATAAAAATTTGCTTATTGAGTGAAATCTGAAGTTACAGCATGCTTAATTTCGATACAGCTTCAGTCAGCGGGTATTTTATGGATTAGGTATAGGTACTCCACCATGCATACTTAGATCATAAGATCCCAAACCGCTTGCGCCAGTTATGATGAAGGGACCTTCCCAACTGTCTGCTAACTTTCCCGGATTAGGTGCTTTGCGATGTTGGGGGATTTATCTGAGAACGAGGTCCTTGATTTTGAATTCTCGATGTCGAACGCGCTTGTTATAAGACCGTGATAAAGCATGCTGATATCTTTCCAAATTGATAGTGGCTATGTCGCGTGTTTCTTCGATCATATTCAGGTTGCATGCGATCTGAAATTCATTTTCTTCATCTGTCATCTCGTGATCGTGTAATGGGTGATGATACTGAGTGGGTATTATGGATTCCGTCCCGTAGGGCTGTAAGAATGGAGTACAACCTGTTGGAGTTGTTCGATATGCCCAAAGTCTGTGTGGTAACTCGTTCACCCAATTCCACTTTTTGTCATCTAAACGTTTCTTGAGTCCGTCCACAATCATTCAATTAGTAATTTCAGCTTGTCCGTTTCCTTGAGGATAGTAAGGGTTGGATGGGGAATGAATGATATTGTGCTCATTGAGGAATGCGGCGACTTTGGAGCCAACGAACTGTGGTCCATTATCAATTCTGATAAGATGTGGTCTGCTGAACCGAATGATAATGTGCTCCCAGATGAATCTGATGACTTCTTCTTCTTGTGTACGACACAATGGGACTGCCTCTACCCATTTAGTGAAGTAGTCCGTAGCGACCAACAAATGCTTTCGTTTTCCTGGTGCTGTAGGAAATTCTCCCACGAGATCGAGAGCTCATCGTCTGAATGGCCAGGTGACTTGGATTGAGTGTAATTCGAGCGCTAGGGTCCGTATCTTCGGACTGTGGCATTGGCAAACATCACATTTGCAAGCGTACTCGATCGCTTGTGCTTTCATCTTAGGCCAGAACATTCCTTGTGTTAAAGCTTTGTTTGCAAGAGATCGTCCTGCGGTATGGGACCCGCATGTGCCTTCGTGTAGATCGTAGAAAAATGGTTGTGCTTCTTTTTCGGATAGGCAGAGGGGGTATAGACCAGTGACTGATATTTTGTAGAGGAGGTTGTCCCGGACAATATATCTACGGGCATTGTCGATTAATCTCCGCCGTTCTGTAGAATCCTCCAGAAGTGGGCCATCGAATTTGTTGTAAGGTCCAATATATCTGATAAAAGGCTTTCTCTAATCACTTCCGATCTCCTCGTTGTCCCCAGTATTAATGGTGTTGGACACGGTGGCATTAATGCTGGGGTTTGAAATGACATCAATTTTTAAATAACGAGCTTCTGATCCAAGGATCCCAGCAAGGTAAGGGAGTGCATCTGAATGACTATTTTCTCCCCTTGGCAAATGTTGCATATAAATTGTCTGAAATTTGTTCATTCGTTTGACCACTGCAGCAGCATAGTCAATCATTTTCCTATTGGCTTGATAGATTCCCACGTGATGATTGACGATCAGTAATGAATCGGTGTAGACAGAGAGCTTTGCTACACCCAGTATGAGTGCCATGTCCAAGCTATGAATTAGTACCTCATATTCTGCTACATTGTTGGTTACTTTGAAATTGAGGTGAATGGATTTTTCAAGCCGATCATTGGAAGGAGTAATAAGAACAATTCCCACTTCTGATCTGGCTGGTCTGACGAAGCCGTCCGTCAAAAGTCACCAACCTTTCTTTGTTACCCAATCAGACTTCTCTTCAGACTGTACTGTGAGTGGTTCATCTTTGTTATCATCAACATCTTCTTCCCAATCAGGATCATCTACTGGAAAGCCATCTAGAAAATCTGCAATAGCCTGACCTTTCATGGAGTAGCATGGCCTAAAATGTATGTCGTGTTCTCCGAGTGTTACTGACCATTGCTGAATACGTCGATATTTTTTGTGCTTAGATAAGATTTCGCGGAGTGAATAGTTCATTAAGACTTGAACAGCGTGGGCTTGGAAATACTATTTCAATTTTTGCAACGTATAGACGAGAGCCTAAAGAAGCTTCTCGATCTTGGTTTATCTTGTTTCCATGGGGGTCAGAGTCTTGCTGATAAAATAGATTGGTTTCTCGGTCTTTTCATCAAGTCGGAGAAGGACAGGGCTGAGAGAAGTATTTGTGACGGCTAGGTATACTGTTAGCTCTTCTCCATCTGTTGGTATGCTCATAACTGGTGGTTTACCCAAATGTTGTTTGAGTTCTAGGAAAGCGGCCTCGCATTTATCTGTCCACTCGATCTCGGGATCCTTCTTTGATTTTCCCCGCGATGTACCTTGTTTTAGAAGATCGAATAGAGGTCAGCATCTATCTGATGATTTGTACACAAATCTGTTAAGTGTTACGATCTTCCCGACTAGTTTCTGAACATCTTTTTTTGTCTTTGGTGAAGGCATAGCCAAGAGAGCTCGTATGCGTGATGGATCAACTTCAATTCCTCGTTTGTTGATGAGGTGGCCCAAGAATTTCCCGGATTGTACTCCGAACTGGCATTTGTCAGGATTTAAACGTATTTTGTAAGCTCACAAAATCTTAAAAGTAGTTTGTAAATTTGCCAGATGGTCTTCTTTCTTGAGACCCTTGCAAAGCATGTCGTCGATGTAAACCTTCATTGTTTTACCGAGTTGATCTTTGAACATTTGTGTCATCAATCTCTGATAGGTAGCGCCGACATTTTTCAGGCCGAAAGGCATGACCTTATAGCAATACAGGCCTTGTTCGGTGAAGAATCTAATCTTGTCTTGATCTTCAGGGAAAAGTAATATCTGATTGTACCCTGATGCAGTATCCATCATAGAGAAGAGTTTGTGCCCTGTTGTTGAATCGAGCAGATGGTTGATGATTGGAAGTGGAAAACTATCTTTTGGAGTGCGTCGATTGAGATTCGTAAAATCGACGCAGATTCTGATCTTTCCATTTTTCTTTGGGACTGCGAAAATGTTCGTGATCCAGTCCGGGTAAATAGCTTTGAAGATAAAATCGACCTCAATAAATTTATCGATCTCTTTGTTTACTTCGTCTCGTATTTTTGGTGCTAGAGTTCGTTGCTTCTGTTTAACCGGTTTTGCCTTCTCTTTCAACTCTAGCTTGTGGCATGCCATGGCTGGATCGATCCCTGGCATTTCGTGGAACGTCCACGCAAAAATATCGTGGTTATCTGAAAGGAATTGTATGAGACTTGAACGTTCCTCCGTGCTCAAGAGGGTCCCGATGTGATTTACTCTTTGTGTGTCGTTGATCTCGATATGTTCTGTCGGTTCGGCACTTGGCAGCTGATATTCTGCTGGTACTGAATACTGTAATTGCTATGCTGGAGCTACTGCAGTTGGCTCAGCTTCAATTGTATTATCGCAAGCTCGGGCTAATTTTTTGCTGCCTTTGATTTCGTAGATCCCTCATTTCCAGTCGAATCGTAGTGCTTGATGATATGTGGAGGGAATAGTTTTCATGTTATGCAACCATGGTCGTCCCAGGATGCTCAGGATGCCGGATTTTGTATTGGTGACGTAAAAAACTACGTCAAGTGTGACTGGTCCGGCCGTGATGGGAAGTGGAATTTTTTCCACGCGTTCTTCCTTGGAATCGTTGAATCCAAAGACGTTGATGTCTCTTGGCTCGACTCTGTCCGCTAAACCCATTTGGTCGATCGTGCTCTGGAATAGTAGTTTGATGCTGCTGCCGGTGTCTACCATCATTGTATGTAGAACTATGTTCTTCATTTTTAACATGATGACGAGAGCATCGTGATGTGGGAAGTTGACGTGACGTACGTCATAGTCTTTAAAAGAAATCCCAGATCGTCCGTTGCTGGATTATGGCAGCAAACGAGCTTCTTTATATACCATTGTCAGATCATGGCATTGTCCAACGCACATGCGTTTGGATTTATTCGAGTGGCTGACTGTCTGAGTCTCGATGAAGTATAGATGTTTTTCCTCATTCGCTTCGTCAGTCTGGACGACCGTGATTTTAATTTTGTAGCTGCCATCTTTGTAACCTTTTACGTCCACAATATATTCGAGCATCCGACCATGCGAAAATATACTTAAGAGGAGAAATTTCAACACAAAACATTGTTCCGTGTCATGATGGTTGATCTTGTGGTGAATGCAGTACGGTTTTTCTGGTATCGGTTGAAGAGTATTGGCATTTTTGAAGAGTTCATCCTTTTGCAGTAGCGGATATATATTTGCAATAGTATTTATCAACTGTGGTAAACGCGGAACTGGTCTCTTTTGTCCTTGGCGTGTTAGATCATCATAGGACTTGAAACGTTTCTTATCACCTCAGTAGTCTTTACTGTTGTTGCGAGTACGCTATCTGGTATGATCGTTGGTTGAGGTTTTTGTTTCTCAGTTGTCAGTTTTTTGAGGTCGATGAAATTGTTGACCTTTTCCATTATATCCTCCAATGTCAGTAGCTTGTTGAGGATCAGATGTTCCTTGACTCGTCCATCTATGAGTAACGCATTGGTGAAAGCGGAGATCGTGGTCTTTTTGTCGAAGTTATCGAGCTTTCGAACTAGCCCAAAATATTTTCTGGTAAATGTCTCCAATCTTTCTCCTGACGCCTGCTTGAAACTAAACAAAGAGTAATGACTTTCCTCCTTGTCTTTATTATGTGAATAGTTCTTGACAAACAGTTCGCAAAGTTGCTCGAAGGTGAGGATAAATCCTTCATCAAGTGTGTGAAACCATCGTAGAGGCTCGCCTTTTAAGCAGGTCGGGAATAAATGGCAGAGGACGTGGTTGGAGGAGGAATACAGTCCCAAAGAATCTTGAAATTCTTAGACGTTCCACATGATCCCCCCCTTCGTATTTATGAATCTTTGGAGTGTAAAAACTGGTTGGTACTTCTTTGTCTAGCAACTCCTGTGCGAGCGGACTCTTCTTCAACCTTGCATAGTTGCTCCTCCCAGTGAGTATTTGAGCGTCTAAGAGCTCTTTGATGCGTTTGTCCACCTGTTCTTGAGTGAGGTGCTGTCGAGACGTGACAGCTCGTCTTGTTCTTGGTCCTCTCGCAGGATTGTGCTCTCCTGTTGCTTCTTTCATGCGGTCATAGACTGAAACTCAAGGTTTTTCCCTGTTTTGCTCATCTTGTGACTGTCGATCTATTACCGCTCCAGCGGGTATGGTGGATTGATGTGACTCCGAGGCAGGACTGGTCCTTGCTGAATTTGAGGAAGCGCGGTATTTTTGCCTCGATGTCCCAGGCGATCATGGACTGATATCCTCGAGGGTGGCGGGCAGAGCGTTCTGCTGTCTCGGATTGCCATTATTTGAGATGTAGTACCTGATAGTATCCTGCATGCTGGCGAGCTATTTCTCCAGCTCTATTCGTCGCTCGATTTCTGCCTGCACAGTTGTTCGCAGATCCGTTCTTCTTCAGCAGCGTCAGGCAGAGCGTGGTTGATTTGTCTTGATTTGCCATCTTTCAAAGATAAATGCGATGAAAACTAGATTGAAGAAACGCTAAGTGTAATCTTCGTTCCCACAGCCGGCGCCAAATGTAATGGCCTATTTT
>JACGCM010000487.1:0-38725 GCA_014058105.1 Kingdonia uniflora
CCCAAGCTAGGAACCCAACAGGGTTGGGGTGTCCTATTAGGACTCTAACAAGCCGTAGGCCCAATAGGGCTATGGAGAGAGTTTGAGTAGGTTAGGTAATTTGTATGTTTTTTTTATATTTACTCTATTACGTACAAAGAACACAATTAAGAATCAATAAAAAAATTCTATCTTCTCTCTTTTGTTCATAACATATAGTATTATTAGATTACTCTATATCAATTATCTCTCAACAAAAATGTTTACACAAACTCGAACGGTCCCTCCTCAAATTGTGTGCAAAGTGACCAATTCCCAAACCAGGGTCCCTCATCTCCAAGAGTGTATCTTATTTTTTCTCTTACAAGGCACAAGCCTACCAAAAAATGCTACACAACTTGATGAGACCAAATTGTCTCCAACTATTACTCTAATTCCACCCAAAAAATCGAGCAATTTACCTGTGTAGCCTACTACACCTAAGTACATTAACACAAAATTTTAACAAGGTTTTGAGTTTCTCAAGTCCGGTGATGCCAGCGGGTGCACAACATCCCATTGAGGTCTTTTTGTTGAAATACTCGCGAACAAGAATTCATAATCACACGAATATAAGACTTTAAGATGTTTTAAGATGGCCAAAATCGTCACAGTGAAAAACACAATGATCCCAAAACAAGTCTGTTACGAAGTGCTAAATTTATCCAAATACATCAAATCCAAATTCTTTAGCCCACTTTAAAAACGTGGGATTCCAACAAATACTCTCATTCCTCCTGGAAAGTCAAGCATTTACCCGAGCACCCTCCAGGGCCTACACCAAAGTACATTGGCAAAGTGTGAACTGGCTTTTGAGCTTCTCAAGTCCATCTTCAGGGGTGACGCCTACCGGGTGCACAACAGCATCCTGCATAAGAGGATGATGCCAGTTGATGAGCAGCAATGGTTTATATAGGCTTTCACTGAATAAAAGAAAAGAGAAATGAACATTTCAAGTTAGTATTACCCAAGTCGCCTACTTTGGTAGAGGCTACAGGAGCGTCGTTCACTAAATATGTCCAGTCCACATGATCTCGCTTAGCCATTCGTACAGTTACGGACTCAACCACTGTAAGAAGATAATTGTAGCATACTATGAATAGCCGTTTCAGATAATGAGTAAACAAAGACAACCAAAGCACAAATTTATGAAAAACTCTGCAGAGACTGGCAAACAAATCTGATACCAGTTTCTTCAATCTATAGAACAGGGAAATGAAGCGCAAGTAAATGTAAATGACCAATGTTTTTTTTTTTTTTACTATTTGATACATTGAGACGCCCTGAACTATCAAAACAAAGGTTACATTTTTCCAAAAGCATTCAAAGATGTGGGAGACAAGATGGTTAAGATCAATCTATGCTACTCATTCAGATGGTGTGCTTAGAAGTATTATGTTACTTACAATAGAGAAAAGCAAAAGAGGAGACTCACCTCTGTTTACTCCGTTAAATATGATTTGAATACCTACTACAGCATCAAAAAGCTTACCCTGCAAGTATTTATAAAAGGAAGACATAAAGAGAATTAACAGATCGAAATGCAAAAAGAAAAAGAATAACTTGAAACGATAATCAGGTGCAAACTGAAAACATGTTTGATAGAAAAATAGTAAGATTATGCACAAATATAGAGAAGCATCACGTGAACTTACTATTATGATAGGAGGCTCATTCGGAAACCCGAGATTGAAAATGTTGTCGTTGTATCAACCATAAATACTTTGGATCAGTTCCACTTACAGGAGAAAGAGGAGCAGTAACAAAGACATCTTGAGCGGTTTGATTCCAGGAATAGTTCTCCAGCTGTCCACGAAATGTTCTCGGCCGTAACCAGGGCGAAGCATTTCTCTAAATGTTAAACAAGAAGTTATTTCAAGACAAGATACCATAAGAGTTTCAAACTGAAGAGCATGAAATTTAAGACAACAGATAAGGGGACGAGACAAAAAATGGGAAGAATCATCCAAATTAACAATGTATAAGCTTCACAAATGAAGTAGTTGATATTATATCCGATAAACTTCATAAAGAGTTATCTCCTAATACATACTATACCGTATATGAACCACCAACCATCAAAACTGAAGCCACAAACGTATCAAATGAAGTACGGAGGATAATCTGCAACACAGAAAGACAGTATTGCAATCGCCTAAGGCAATGCTCTTGTGAATTCCCATAAAAGTAACAATCATGGATTTATACTCAAGTTGGTTTTCAGGGTTCCCTTAATGTTTTCAGTGCCCCGTATTAAAAGGCTATTTCAGGTTGAAGCTAAGATGATCTCTAGACAAATCAAGATGAAAAAAGACGAGTTTTTGTCAAAAAGTATACTCCGTCAGCAGAGAACACAAAGGAGATCACATGAAATTGGAGATCATTGCGCGCCTAAACGAAGGTCTGAAGAACTCGATAGAAAACCCTAGGGGTTTTGAGGACAAAGAAATAGGCAGAGATCTGTTTACTTCAAAGCAAGAAGAACAAAAATTTGCCATCACGAGCTCGTTCCTCGTATAAAATTCAGAATTTTAAGAAAGAGAGAAAGAAGAAAATACGTTTTTCAAAATTTAGAATCTGATTTGGGGGGGAAATAAATATTAGGCTGAGGCCATCAATGAAGCACTCCCTTGGGGATGAGATTGTCAACAATCTTCCTAATATTTGCTCCATTGCAGGTATCAAGGATAAGATTGTTTGAAAAGCTAACCCTAAGGGAGTGTACACCATGGCCACCACTTATAACAAGTTGGGATCCACTAGACACCCTGAACCATGGACCAACATTGTCAGATGCAAGCTTGTGATGATACCTAGACAAGGGTTCATGGTTTGGCAGCTTTGCAAGGTTAGCCTTTCTACCCAAGATAAGCTTGTTGCTAGAGGCAGTCTCACTGTCTCTAACTGTGTCTTCTGTAACAATGCTAATGAAAATACCAACCACCTGTTTATGAATGGAACCTTCAGGTGAACTGGACTCATGAAAGGGTGATCAGATGCCAATGGGGAAGACCTGAACCAGGATTCCACAAACTCAACACATATGGATCTCTTACCAACCTTGGTGGCTTTGGTTATATTGTTAGGAACAGTGATGCTGAAGCTCTTGGTGCTACTGCTGGCAGATGTAGGGCAATCAACATTGTTATGTATGAGATGCAGGCCATTCACCAAGGCATGACTATGGCCATCAACAACAAAGTAGATAAGCTGATAGTGGAATCTGACTCTGCTGCAGTTATTCACAAGATCAACAATAACAAGGAGCAGCCCTCCCGTATTCTAGGAAGGTCATGATAAGCATTAGGCAGAAAATTCCTCACTTTGAAGTTATAAGATTTGAGCACAAATATAGGAATAGCAACACTGTAGCTGACTATCTGGCAAGTATGCTTACAGAAATTGGAAAAACAGAACTTCTTCCTGATGCGTTCACTTTTGACCTTAAGAGGATCGTCAATGAAGATGCAATAGGGAAAGTAAGCTTTAGAATAGTAAGACCTTAAAGGTATTTTTGTTTTGGTTTGTGGAGTCAGGCTCTCCCTTTTCTCTTGTGCTCTTGAGTTAGAGGAGTTGTACCCTCCCTGCATTCTTTATTTAATTTAAAGCTCAATTTTCATTAAAAACAAAACAAAACAAAACAAAAAACACCTGCTTATGGACTGCACTTGGGCTAAAGAGTTGTGGACCAGAATAATACACAAGGGCAGATTTATAAGGAACATTGCTACTCTTAATGATGAGATTAAGTGGGTGTGTGGCCTTGCTTAGAGTGATATGGTCACTCAAATTGTTACTCTTGCCTATGCTGGTTTTTTTTTTAATCATATATGGATAGTTAGATAATGCATCATATTCAGAAATGATGGCACTACTATTGACAGACTACGAGAAAATCATCTTTTAATGCTACTTCTGGAGATAACATAATGTTAGATAAAGTTGAAGATAACCCCAGATTTAGAGAATTTGCTAGTGATTGGAATTTCCAGTGGTGTTGTTACTGCCACTTCAGTTTCTTACATTGAAATGAAAGCCATTCACAGAGGGTTACAACTAGCTCTACAACACAATAAAGAATATTTTCAAGTTTGCACTGACTCAACTCTCATGATCCACTAGATCAGAGATCAGAAACCAGTTCCATGGGAATGCTATATCCTGGCTCAAGAAATCAAAAGCTACATCACTCAGCTCAAGACTTTCTCTATTTTTCACAATTTTAGAGAAGCCAGCATAGGCTGTGATTTTCTTGCTTCTTTTGTAACAGTTTTAGGTGAAACAGTTATGGCCCCTAACTCATTTCCTCCTGAACTCTGTACATATTTAGATAAGGATGCTAGCGGTACCATATACACTATTGGATGTCCCATTCATTCATTCATTCAATTCTGATCATAGGGTCCTTGCCTAACCCCACCAGTTTGCCTAGCAAAAAAAATCAATGACAACCTTTTGTGTTTGCAAATTTAAGCCATAAAATCATGTAGGTCACCATTGATTTCTTTTGCAGCCTCGATGTCTAAAAGAAGAATTCATTAGTTGGAAGATGAAGACATATTGCTGTAGAGAGACTTCAAGGTGAAGGTGGATTTAAGTAACATTTGCTGTAGACAGACTCATAAGGGAAAATCCTTGCAAAGATGGTGGCATTTGCTATCTTATGAAGGATACTGAAAGAGAAGGGAAATGTTAAGGGGAAGGAACAACAACATGTTATTCTTGTGGGGGAGATGTGAACTTCGACTGATCAAATCATGTGCCTTCGTCGAGGACTTGAAGTTTTCTTTTCTTCTTGCTTTTCGCTTTCCATCATGTTGTACTATTCCAGTGTAGAAAAAAACCACGAGAATGAAGATGGAATTAGATTTACTTGGAGTAATGGAAGACGATTTGCACATCAAATCTGCCATAATGAGAACAGGGGGAGTGAAGAAAGCGTTACAAGGGAGACGAATGCGAAGGCTTTGTGATGATATAAACAAAATGCCAATAAACTTCAATGAAATAAAGTAAAGGAAGCCGAAGATGGGAGACAACAGAGATTAAGATCACCCACAGTTGGGGCGTTTGAAAAGGTAATCGTGACGAAAAGAGTTTAAGATTATGTTCTGACTCCGGACTAAGATATATAGGTTGAGACCTCACTGTTTGAAATCGGTGGTGGAGAAGGGTTTTTACAAGAAAATACTATGTGGACTGGTATCTAATTTCCAAAGGAGTATTTTTTTGCCCACAGGAAAGCTAGAAAAGGCATATATATACAAAAATAACCCTAAAATAAAAAATGAGAAATCAATCTAAATTAACACTAATAAGGGGAAATGAAAAGAAAGAACTAACCCTCCAACTTTCTCTTCTTCAGATTGCTCTCTGACACCTCAGCGGCTCAGTTAACATCATATTTGAGAAACTTGAGCAACGCCTCATCATCCAATGGACTTGGTAAATCCTGTGGGTTAATGAATATACCGGCTTCCTTATCATTCAATTCTAACTCAATCTGGTAATTTTTCCACAGAATATAACGATACCATTTCTCTGTCTTGTCCAGGAGTAGGTCTAGCTGTTTCTTGCTTTCAGGATCATTAGCATAATCTCGTTTCTTTACTGATTTCAGAAAACCCAGAATTCAGATTTCTCACAATCGTCTGTGCTTAACCATCAAAGATCCGCCTCTCTGTCTCTCCAATTCCGATTTTCTGGACTCAAATCGATCTCGAGGTGCCTATCGATGAATCAAAAATTCTCAATTTTATTTCTGCAAATCTTCCTGTCTCTGTTGTTGAATGAGGACTTCAATCTCTGTTGGCGATAGTTGTTAACAATGGTGGTCGAATTGGTGGTGGAGGAAGAGGGGGAAGATCTTACGGTTGAGATGGTGGAACTGGTTGGCGGTTTTGGGTTCTGAGAACGCTTTGATTCTCGACAATTAAGAAATCAGTAAAACCCATTTGAGAAAGCATGATAAAACTTAAAGAAATCTCCCCTCCCCTATATTCTCTATATTCTCTCCTGGCTTCTTCTCTTTCTCCTCAACAACAAGCTAGATTAACTTCGATCCATTTCACAAACCCCTAATCTCTAATTTCCTGCAAAATATAGCGAAACTATGTAAAAGATTTAGAGACACTCAGTTCTCAAACATTAAGGACTCACTCAACCACTAGATGAGTGGCTCTCAAAATTGGTCTTTTATATATATAGGGAAATGAGGTGGAAAACCATTGATCCAATCAGCCTCACTCTCCCTCTAGCTGGCAGCAGACTTTTCTCTCTCTCTCTCTCTCTCAAATTCAAAATTTGAACGACCCATCATATCTCTCTCACTCTCATATCACACACACTCTCTCTCTCATTTCACTCTCTTTCACTCGTATCAAACTCTCTCATATCACTCACTCTCTCCCTCTCTCATATCACACTCTCTATCTCTCTCTAATATGCCACATATTTCTCTCTTTCTATCTATTCTTTTTTCTATCTTTGGTGATTCCTCAACCACCGATTACAGAAGAAATCCTCATCACCTGAGAATTCTTATCACAGTGTGAGTCATTTCGTCATTACCAACTCTTACCTCTTAATTACAGCACCTCTCTCTCTCTCTCTCTCTCTCTCTCTCTCTCTCTCTCTCTCTCTCTCTCTCTCTCTCTTACTTTGATTTGTGGGTTTTCGGTTGTGTTTAACCATTGTTTGGTCGCTGCCAACGGCAAGTTGTAATGTGAGTCTCCGGAGAAGATGTAGGACTTACCCGGAGAAGAAGGGTAACAGCAAAATAACAATGTCGGGTTCGACAATTATTGTCGGGTTCGATAACATGAGGTTCTTTGTTTATCTGGCAACAAGTCATTAACAGCAAACAAGCATATAAGAATGCATGATAAAATCATATAAGCAACTCCAAAATATGAAAGATAGACATGGGAGTTTCCTAATATTGACGATTTCAAACCCCATTAGACATGACAATTATTGTTCAAGTTGCCACGACAAAAAATAAAATGAGCATCCAATATTGTCGAAATCGACAATATATAGATGGGTAAATTGTTCAAAACCCCATTAAACATGACAATTATTGTTCGGGTTGCCTCGGCAAAAAATAAAATGAGCATCCAATATTGTCGAAATCGAAAATAATATTGGATGTTAGTTATCAATATTATTTTTGTTATTGTCGGGTTCGACAATTTCATTGATAATGAGCATCCAATATGTTAGAAAAACCCATGTGCTTTCCTATGGTTTGAATGTCATTTTGGTGTGTTTACTTTTAGTCCCACATTGGATATGTGAAAAGAGGATTTTCACTTTATAATGGGCTGCACACTACTATCATATGTAGCATGTGTAAGTAGGTGGTGCCCTCACGCGTGTGTGAGGCGAGTGTGTGAAGGCTTACAATATGGGGACGCCCATGGGCTTGTGTCCAGGACCCACCTAGACTATTTATAAGTCTATGATTCGGCCTTGGGGCCTGGGGCCATGGGGGATTTCTAGTTTACACTAAGTCATTTTTGGGTTTTTATTTAGAAAAATATACCCATCCATATATTGTCGATTTCGGCAATACTTATGATAAAAAATTTACTCATTCATATATTGTCGATTTCGGCAATACTTTTGATATCATTCCATAGTCGATCGAGCTATGCATGTTTGTTTTGAGGATTTCCGTGAGACAGCTCCATTACAAAGTGTAAACACGTATCCACTTGTGGAGTATGACTCGTTAGAATTTGATATCCAGTTTGCATCACTGTATCCCTCAAGGACAGCTGGATATCTTGTGTAGTGCAACCCATAGTCTCTTGTATGCTTTAAATACTGTAAATCCCTGATTAACGCTTCCCAGTGGCTCGGTCTAGGGTTTATAGTATACCGACTCAGTTTGCTAACTGCATAAGCAATATCTGGTCTAGTGTTGTTCATAATATACATTAGACTGCCTATGATGCGTGCATACTCTATTTGAGAAATAGGCTCACATTTGTGTTTAATCAATTGACGCATATTATCATATGGTGTCTGAACACCATGACAGTCAAATTTATTAAACTTCACAAGTACGTTCTCTATATAATGTGATTGAGACAACACAAGTCACTGTGGTGTTCTATTAATCTTTATGCCAAGAATAACATATGCAAAACCTAAGTCTTTCATATCGAAGTTCTTGGATAACATTTTCTTTGTTGACATAATGACATTGATGTTAGTCCCCATGATGAGCATATCGTCTACGTAAAGATACACAATGACATGCTCACCATTAATGTTTTTAATGACACATCTATCATATTCATTAATTTTGAAGCCATCCTTCATCATGACTCCATCAATTTTGTCATACCATTGTAAAGGTGCCTGCTTCAATCCATAAAGAGATTTAACCAACCGACACACTTTATTTTCTTGGCCTCGGACAATGAACCCCTCAGGATGGTTTATATATATTCCTTCATTTGATTCACCATTCAAGAATGTTGTTTTAACATCCATTTGATGTATTTCAAGCTTATGCACTACTGCAATAGCTATCAACATACGAATGAAAGTTATTCTTGTCACTGGAGAATATGTATCAAAATAGTCCAAACCTTTTTTTTTTGCCTATATCCTTTGGCAACAAGTCTGGCTTTATACTTTTCAATTGAACCATCAGGTCTCAATTTTCATTTGAAAATCTACTTGCAACCTATAGGTTTCTTTCTAGGTGGAAGATCTACCAATTCCTAAGTATGGTTGCACATTATAGAGTCTATCTCACACTGTGCAGCCTCTTGCCAACAAGGAGCTTCAGGTGTAGCCATGGCTTCCTTGAAGATTCGAGGTTCATTTTACAACAAAAATACTACAAAATCTTTGCCAAAAGACTTAGCAGTTTTAAGTCGTTTCCCACGTCTTGGTTTTGCATTAAAATCAGAACTTGTAGGAGTGATACGTTGATCACTACTATAAGCAACATCAGTTGTTCTTTTAGGAGGATTCACATTATTATTCTTTTTATATGGAAATATATTTTCAAAAAATATTGCATCTCGTGATTCAATGATGGTATTCTCATGCACATAATTTATTTTAGATTTGTATACGAGAAATCTATATAGACTACTGTTATTGGCATTGCCAATAAAAATATTGTCAATAGTTTTAGGTCTTAACTTAGACCTTTTTGGCAATGGTACTTGTACCTTTGGAAGATACCCCCACACTTTTAAGAACTTATAGGAAGGCTCTCTGCCTTTCCAGAGTTCATAAGGAGTCTTTTTAATCTTCTTGAGAGGTAACTTATTGAGTATATAATTCACATAAAGTAACGCCCCCCCCCCTACAAGTTCTGCGGAAAACCAGAACTAATAAGCATAGCATTAAGCATATTATTTAAAGTTTTATTCTTCCTCTCAGCAAATCCATTTTGCTGAGGAGTGTAAGGTGCAGTAGTTTGGTGTATAATACAAAACTTAGCACAAAGTTCTTCAAACGTAATAGAGTCGTAATCCCCACCTCAATCAGTTTGAAGAACTTTTATCTTTTTGTTGAGTTGAGTCTCAACCTCATTTTTAAAAATAATAAACACTTTCAGTGCTTCATCTTTGCTTTTAAGCAAGTAGACATGACTATATCTTGGACAATAATCTATGAAAGTAATAAAGTACTTCTTTCTGCCTCGTGTTTGAATAAACTTCAAATCGTAGAGATCACTGTGAATTAAATCTAGCAGTTCAGTTTTGCGTTGTTCAATAGAATAGAATGGTTGTTTAGCAAATTTTGTTTCAACACACACTTTACATTTTGTTTGCAATAAAGATTAAATTTAGGCAGCAATCCTAAATGGACTAATTTACGCAGCGAACCATAATTTACATGTCTTAATCGTTGATGCCAAACATTAAATGACTTGAGCAAGTAAATAGAATTCTCATTCTTATTGATAATTGAAGCTGGTTTACACAAGAATGCTAGTTTGAACAGTCCATCACACTCATAACTTTTTCCTATGTATGCACCATTCTTAGTCATGATACATCTGTTTGACTCAAACACTAACTTGAATCCATTCTTGATCAGCAATGCTCTGGAAAAAAGGTTCTTGCGGATATCAGGCACATGCAGCACTTCATTCATAGTAACTTCTTTTTCCGATGTAAATTTCACAACTACTTTCCCTTTTCCTTCGACCCTTGACATTGAAACGTTGCCCATGAACACTTTCTCTTCATGTTCAGTCTTAATGTAGGTAGTAAATAAACTCCAGTCATATCATATATGACGTGTGGCCCCTGTGTCTATAAACCATCCTCTGGAATTGCTTGCCAGGTTGATTTCAGAGATCACTACACACATGTTATCCATCTCAGCAATGTTTGTGTGAATGCCTTTGTCACTTTCTGGTCCGTTTTTACGCTTGCGGCATTCTATTGACTTGTACCCTGGTTTGCCACAAACATAACAACTCCCTGTAAACTTCTTAAAGTCCTTGCCCTTAGGGCCCAGGAAATTCTTCCCATTTTTCCCTTTCTTCCCATTTTTCTTATGGGGTTTAGGGTTTCCCTCGACCATGTTAGCCTTGGCATCGTAAGAATGAACAACATCCTTCTTTTCGCTGGATTTGTTATCTTCTTCGATCCTTAGCCTTACGATCAGTTCCTCTAATTTCATTTCTTTCCTCTTATGCTTCAGATAGCTTTTGAATTCCTTCCAGGATGAAGGCAACTTCTCAATTATCACAGTAACCTAAAAAGATTCACTTAACCTCATACCTTCTGCATGAATATCATGCAGGATAATCTGCAGTTCCTGTACTTGACTGATTACAGTCTTGGAATCCACCATTTTATAATACAAGAATCCGCCAGCTACAAAAAATTTCAGTCCGGCATCTTCGGTCTTATAATTATGGTCTAAGAATTCCCACAGTTCCTTTGCAGACTCCGTTGGACTGTAGACATTTTACAATGTGTTGTCCAACCCATTCAAAATATAATTTTGACACAGAAAGTCAGAATGAATCCACGCCTCCACTACTGCTACAGTTGTTAGGTCAGTTTTTTCCTTCTTCAACTCTGGTTTGGCCTCCTTGAGAAATTTTGCTAAGTTTAGAGTTGTGAGAAAGAATAACATCTTCTGTTGCCAACGCTTGAATTCAGTGTCATTAAATTTCTCAGGCTTCACCTTCAAAACTTGTGGGTTGCCCTTATTACCCCCCTTCTAAGTAAGATTCACCATTGCTACAGTTTTTGATCATACAGAAAAAATTAATCTGTCTTAAGAATGTAGGAGATCCATAATGGTAAGACAGATTGGTACTTGACTGACAAGGTACTCTTAATAGGCAATCACCTATATGAGTGTGAGGTGGGGCCGCTTCTATGAAATTTTATTGGGAAAAATTCTCTAATAGTACTCATGAATCTGGATATGATCAGGCCGAATAAACACAACTGTGAAGCCGCTTGCGTTTGTAATAGTCTTGTGTAAAGACATGTCTTGGTTTACACTAAAGCTGACATTTTAAACAGTTGTCACTAAGCGCGTAAATTCGATAGTTTTGTACTAGAAAGTTCAGGCCCAAACAGCCTCTTCTTCGATGCTGATCATTCCCTAATTTTCTCTGTTGGGTTTGAGATTTTGTCTGTACCAATTCAAATGTAGGATTGTTCGAACATTACAAAGGGTAATTGTTTTTTCCTCTTTAAGTTTGAATGGTGGAACTATGTTTTAAGTCCCACTGATATGAGGAAGACACAACTCTCCTAATATAAATCAAATACTGACCTTTGTTGAATATGCTGAGATTTGGTGGTACAGGCGCTATTGTGCTACATGTGTTGACCATTTTGCAAAACTTGCTTGGGAGCGGGCTACCCATGGGCTTCTCGACCTAGGAAACCCGTTTATATTATAAGTTCTATAATCGACCTCAGCCGTTGGGACTGGGCTCATGGGTATTCCCTTTGAAACACTTACGAGTCATATTTTTGTGTTTGAGGTATGAGTAGTGTGTGTCCCCAAAGCCGCACTTAAAGGTGTCACTCGTGGTGAATAGGGCAATACTGAGGTGTGACTCTTGGTTAATAGCCCTAAACTTGAGGTGTGACCTTTTGGTTGATAGAACACCTATGCTCTGATTAACCCAATTTCATTTTCATTTATGATTCAATCTTTCTTTAGAGTTTTCTTGAGTCTTTTACAAAGAGAAACGACGCATCAAAGTTCATTTGGCATAAAGATAGAAGTGTTTTTCTCTTTCTGCACTGATCATTGTATCAAGATAGACGGCCTACATTCCTACAAAGTACATTGGCAGGGCAATCTTCTTTAAGATTGTTGTTTAGCCCTGTGTTAGAAATTGCAGTATCAAAACAATGTTAAAGCGAATTAAAAGAATCAAACCTATCGGGGATAAATGATCGATTCTAGTAGCTGGCCCATTACTCCTAATAAGATTCACTCCCCTGCCACATGTTTTTGCAGAGATAATCCTGCCCCTGTCATCCCAAGATACACGTCATTCGCAGAGAGAAAAGAACTCTATTCCTGCCCACGAACCTTGATTGCTTCTATTTTCTCTTTTGAAATGACTAAAGACACTCTGATAAAACGATTAAAAATGAAATAAAGTTTGGTTCATTAGAGTATATGTACAATCTTCACCCAAAAAAAGGGTCCTCACCTCAAGTTAGTGCCCGCTTCACCAAATGTCACACCTGCAGTTATGTCATTTCACCAAGGGTCGCACTTCAAGTTATGGCCTATCCCAGTTTACCCTCAAGTTTACAATCTTCAACCAATGGTCACCCTAAGCCAGCGACTCTTCCTAAGGGTCCACCTTAATGCCTACTATGATGTTCTATTGGGACAACTCCAAATCACGCATATTCAACCTGAAGTAAACTCGTACGTTAATCTAGAGTTTGTAACCACATACCCAAGGTGGTACAAATAACCACATTAGATATCATATTTCAAACTAACGACAAAACTACAAGGTTTTTGTCAACACCTCCCCCAACGGGCATATCTTGCTGGCTACATCCTCCTCCCCACGTGTCGTTAAAAGGGTAACTCTTGTGGATTCACAAGGAGTACAATCAATGCTACAGATCAAATCTTTCTACTTATTCAAGATCTCTCAGGTAGGAGATGGGACAAGAGTATACCCGTGTCTGTGTGTGGGATCTTCATGCGTACAAATTAGCACTCGCTTAACATTGGTCGTTTATATCAAAATTATTATTAGCATTTTTTGTTTTCTAAAATATATCTAGTGCAAACCAAAATAATAGATCATCAACTAGAGACTATCATAATACAACTTTCCGCAATACTCTATATATAGCATTTATCAACAACGTAATCTTAAACTATTTGAAGAAGTTAGTGGCCATCCTTCGTGCCACTTTTTTGGAGCTTGCTTTAACCGTATAAAGCCTTGTTCACTGCAACTTAGTGTTCCTCACGAGTATCACAAAGCCCTGCCAGGAGATCCATAGATAATTCAGCTCAGCTCTCCATTTAAAAAAGTAGTTTTTACATCCCTTGTGAATAATCAAATCGGCACGGCACAATGACCAATAATACGCTAATAGGTTGTAACCTAGTGACTGGGATAGGGTCGAAGAAATAAATCTTTTCTTTTGGCACATATAGCTTTGGTGCAAGTCTTGCCTTATCTTTATCGAGAGTACCATCTGGTGTAAGTTTTCTCTTTAATATCCCATTTACCCCCAATAAATGACTACAAGAAGTAGGTTACCTTATCGAGGGTTAGTTGTAGGAGACAGCCATTTTAACATCAATGACCTCTTCTCGTGCCAAAAGCACATCATTTAGAGTTTAACGCTTCCCCAAATATGGGGGTCAATTCGGAGGTATGTACAGCATACATCATTACCAAACCTTAGCATCCTTAAACGTTTCCTCTACGAATTTTTGGTCTGTATCAGTGAATCATATCTCTGTACTTTGTTACTTGGAGGTATATTAGTGGTCAAAGATGTAGAGGCTGAGAACCCACTGGTCCCTCAGTAAGTATGGAAACTATCCTCAAGAAATCACATCAAGATTCATTATCCATTATCTTTAATATCAAGAACCGTAGCTTTACTTTAATAGCACACCAATGAAACATATTCTAAAGCTCTACGACTAGCTTATTTGTTTAGATCAGGTTTACGAACATAAGCTAACAACTCCAAACCTTACAATAACTATATTAGTTTGTTTTTTCTCCTCGAATGTTATAAGGTCACAGTCATATGTGATATAGGACTACGTTTAAAACATGGGCAACAATAATAAAGCGCTGGCACCCCATAAAATTTAGGTGCTCCAGAACTAAGCAATAAGAAACATCGACTCAGTGTAAGTTCTATATTTTGCGCTCTTGCTTACCGTAATTCTAGAATAAAGAGCATTGGTCATGTATATCCCTAAGGATTCTATAAGGTTTAAATTCATGTGAGCATACTCTGTGCCCCCCCTTCTATCACTTCTAAACTTTTAATGTTTCTATCAAACGCTTGTTACCCCTGTTAAATATATCCTAAATATATCTATAACTTTACTTTTGTGACACATCAGGTAAACATGAGTATAGTTTGAATGATCATCTATAAAAGTTATAAAATATCTTTTACCATTTCGAGTGAATATTCTGTCCATTTCACAAATGTCAGAGTGTACTAAGTCTAAAAGTTGTGATTCCCTTGCAATACTTTTATGTGAGGTTTTAGTAATCTTAGCTTGACTACAAGATTGACATTTATCAAAATTATTAAATCTACTTTAGGGATTATGGCAAGTTTACTCATATTGTATACTAACTTCTTATTAACATGACATAGTCTAGAGAGCCAACTATTAAAAGAAGACAATAAGTAAGCAGAAGCATATTTATTCATTTTAATACTCATCTTGAACATTCTATTACAAGCAAAATCCTTTCCCACAAAAACCCCACCATCAGTCAAAATGTATAGATCATACCCTATGGTCTGCTAAAATCCTGCCTTGTTGAGAAGATAGCCAGAAAAAAGATTTGTCCTCATTTCAAGAGTGTGCATCACATCCTTCAGAGTCACTGTCCTTCCAGAGGTAAATACTTGTTCAACATCTCTAATGCCTAGTACTTTGGTACAATGGGAATCCCCAAGTAGCACCTTCTGGTCTTCAGTCTCCTTGTAGGTCTTGAACCAATTATGTTCATAGCATACATGCCTAAAAATGCCCGAATCAACCCACCACCCGTCGGTTCCACCGACCATGTTGATCTCTGTGATCATAGCCATTAAGGGCTCTTCAGTAACGTTAGCCTGAGCAATAGGTGTGCGGTTCTGACATTTTCTAGATATGTGTCTAGGCATTTTACAGTTGAAGCACATAATAGAACCTGCTCTGTTATATGGTGGGGTTTGCTGGTTCTTTCCTTTATTAGGATTCTGGTTTATTCGGATTACCACCGTTAGGATGGTTGTTCCAATTACCACCATTCTTAGCCTTGAAAGGTTTCCCTTTAGGCTTCAGATGAACCTTCCCTTTGGCTTAAACCAAAAGAATTTCCTCTTTCAGGTCTTGTTTTTTAGATTCTTCTTCAACCCTCAGACAAGTAATCAAGTTCTCCATGGTAAGTTCCTTAGACTTGTGTCGCAGGATATTTTTAAAGTCTTTCCAATTCGGCGGTAATTTGTCAATCATCACGGCAACCTGAAATTGTTCATCAAGAAGTATCCCTTTGGACACAATCTCATGCGCAATTCGTTGCAACTCATGTGATTGGGAAATTACCAACTTATCGTCGACCATATTGAACTTGAGATATTGGCTTACGGCAAATTTTTTAGAGCGTATTTCTTCCGTATCATATATCTTCTATAATACATCCTAAACAATTTTTGCAGATTCGGACTGTAGATAGTAATCGTACAGTTCGTCCGCTAAACCGTTCATAATGAATTTACGACATTTGAAATCATCCTTAGTCCAGTTCGAAATAGACTCTAAGGTTTTATCATATTCGTTTAGAATAAGATCAGGGTCTACCGCAGGTACGGGAACGGGAGGTTCAATAGGGTATTCTTGTTTCAGAACATATGCAACTTCCTTAAGTGTAAGATAAAAGAACATTTTGTTCTTCTACCTCTTGAAGTTGAGACCATCAAACTAAGAAGGTTTGTTGGAATCAAATTTCAACACTTCAGAAGAAAAAGCAATATTACAGATAATGTATACTCTTTAAAATTAATGAATAAAATGTTAAACTAACCTGTAAAAATAACTTTCATCTTGGTTTATGCAACAACAAGTAGCAAATGGAAACAACAACAAGCACCAACCAAGTTCTCTTTGTAGCAAATAACGGTAGTGACACAGTTGTAACAACAACGATGTAACGAGTTAACAATAAATTGAAAGGTTTTATTTGTTCCATTTCCTGCTTGTGAATTCTCGTGGTTGTTTCAGTCGAAGACACTGACAAAATGGAGATCACTGGATAGAAGGTAAGTAGAACTCACTGATAAAGGAATGAGCTTTTATTTTATTGTCGCTCGAACGACTTGACATGTCTCTTAGAAATTTGGCCCATAACCAATTTTCAATCGAACGAGTTTTCTTGTCGTTCGAACGAGTTGACATAACCCCTGGAAATTTGGCCCATAGCCAATTTTTGTTCGAACAAGTTTTCTTGTCGTTCGAAGGAATTGACATGTCCCCTGGAATTTGGCACATAGCCAATTTTCGGTCGAACAAGACTTCTTGTCGTTCGAACGAATGTCAACTTTCTAGGGTTTTAAACCAAATTAGATATAAGTTGTTCGAACTACATTAGGTCTTGTTCGAACGACTCTCGAGAGAAATGGGTATACTATTTAAGCAAAGCTTGCTTCCTTTTCTCCCTCGGTCTTTTGTTTTTGAAAAATCTTTATTTTTCCAAAAAACTCAAAACTCCTTTATCAGAGAGTGTGTGAATTCAATATCAATCAAGCCTCTTCAAATCTTGAGATTGATGTTGAGTTAGATTTACAATACTTCCTACATATTGTTGAAGATTATTTTTGGTGTGAGATCAAGAAGGGTTGTTACGAGAATAGAAGAAGATTCTTGGTGTGAGATCAAGAAGGGCTGTTGCGAGAACAGAAGAAAATTGGGTGTGAAGCTTTAGTCAGAAGAGAGATAATCTTGAGCTAGGTTATCAAGTCTGTAAGTGTAATTCAGATTAAACTCTTTTTGATTAGTAGATTTTTAGTTGTCGATTTCATCGACAACGACCTATGGTTTTTCTCCCGTGTAAGAAGTTTCCACAGGGTAAACAATTGCATGTGTCTTTTAATTCTTTGTCTTTACTTTTGATTGATTCTGTTAAATCCTAGATCATCAATTGATATGAATAGTTCTTACCTAATTTATCGAAATACATTAAATACGAGCACATAGAATTTCATAGGTGTTTTCTGTTCGTTTGGTATATGTTGTTAAGTGCTTTTCTTCGGATGTGTTTTTAACTCTTATGTTCACCTAGTCCTTGTTTTCAACTTTTGTAACTATATATTTTTATGAACAGAAGTTGCTAAACGTCTAACGGTGCTCCAGATTCTCAGTATAAGCTAAAGGTGTACCAAAATTTATTGTTTCTCCAAAATTTAACCCAAGAAAAATTACCAAATGTTTGGCATTCATTATCTATACCTTTGAATTACAACAATACTAGATCAATTAGCCGTAAACCCTCGTATACCAAAACCTAATTTAATTAGTATAAACCACTTTATAGTATGAGCATCAGTACTCGAATGTCATTTTTAAGGAAAAAGAGCCAAATCAGTATAAAACATCTACATCGAACACTTTGAAAATTGAAGTTAGATCATGGTTTAAAATGGTATGTTATAGTGATGTAACGGGCAGATGTTGTTACTGTTATAGCGGTTTTATAACACTGTTATGTTTTCTAAAGCCAAATAACAAGTCAAGGGTAGTCAAATTGCTTAAAATTTAAAAATAATTATATCACTTATGTATTTCCATAAGGGAGTTGTATGGGGTACTTAGTTCACACCTCCACCATTAGAGTAGTAGACATTACGACATCGTTTTATATTTTCTCCAAAATTGCTTGAGTTTTCAATGGTAACGGCCGCTATTTTACAAATAACGGTGTTATAGCACTGTTATAACAGTATATAACTTTGGTTCAAATGTAAAAGAGAATACTAAAAAAAGCGCATTGCAGCATAAAAGAACGGTTTGTAACAATACATAACGAATGTTATTTTTTAGAACGGAACAAAGCATATAACAGAATGGGCTCAAATCGTTACCGTTATAATGGTGTTATAACTGTTATCTAAAACCATGAGTTAGATTGCCAAATTCATTTTGGCATTTCACTTTCTGAACCAAATTTAGCTGGATGAATCTGCCCCGATCGACTTTTTAAAAAAAGTAAGGGGACAGATTCGCCTACACTCAAAAACACTAAACTCATTCCTCACCACACAACTGTAATATTTTTTAGAGTGAAAATGACCTATCTTTTATGACGTGACAATTATTCTCTCTCTTCCCCTCTTATCTCTCAACACTCCCATTCTCTTTCTTTATGAGATTCAGTCTCTCTCTCTCTCCTCATTCAAAATAATTTAAAATTAGAGCAGACTCACTCAATCTCCTTCTCTCAACCAAGTGAAGAACAATGGTGGAAGTGGTAAATTAAAAACTCTTCCTCTCTCTCTCTCTCAAACCAAAGCAAATTAAAGAACGTATTTACAGGTTTTGATCGATAAAGATTGTGTGATTTGGTGTTGAAGAACGATTTTAGGGTTTTGATCCATGCGATTCTTCGATTACTTCATCACTAACATTACAAATTTATCCCTCTTACTCCACTGTATCTTTGCAATTGTTGTTGTTGATTGTGGGTTTATTGTAAACTATGCACTTCTTTGCCACAGAGGTTGTTAGGAGATGAGGTTTCAAAGGGTATGTGCAAAAGTTATTGTTGTTGGAATTTAAATTGTAATTATTGGTTTCGGGTTTTGCTAAATATCTCATAACTTTAATAATGAGCTTTTTTATATGTAATATTACATTAGTGCCGAACGCTGTGGTTATGTCTTTCTCATCCCAATTATCTGTTGAATCAAAAATCCAATAAGTTTGGGGAGAAGTTCAGAATTGTAGAATTCAAAAATTGTCGATCGATTCGTAAATATGGTAAAATTGTCGATATGCATTAATCGACACTTTGAATTACCAAAATTGTCAAATTACGCATTAATTATCTATAATTTTGAATTGCCAAGATTGTCAATTTATACATTAATCGATAATTTTATGAATGTAAAGATTGTCGAATCATGCATTGATCAACAAACCCTTTAAGTGAAATTTTATGAATGGTCAAAATTGTCAATTTATGCATCCATCGCCAATTTTGTTGAGTGTCAAAATTGTCGATTTATGCATTGATCGACAATTTTATTGACTGCCAAAATTATCGAATTATGCATTGATCGACAATTTTGTGAAATAATTTTTTCGCGAATGGTCAAAATTATCGATTTATGCAGTGATCGGATATTTTGTGGAGTGCTTTGTTAAGTGCCAAAATTGTCGAATTATGCATTGATCGACAATTTTGTAAAAAAAAATCATGAATAGCCAAAATTATCGATTTATGCAGTGATCGACAATTTTGCAGAGTGCTTTGTTGAGTGTCAAAATTGTCAATTTATGTATTGATCGACATATTTATTAAGTGCCAAAATTGCCGAATTATGCATTGATCGATAATTTTGTAAAATAATTTTATCGTGAATGGCCAAAATTGTTGATTTATGTAGTGATTGACAATTTTGTGGAGTGCCAAAACATCACTGAAGTTTACCGAAGATTAATCATATTCAAATCATGAATAATAGCCTCACTTCTATGATTAAAGCTGATATAAGCTAAAATATATTACCAATAAAACGGGATACAATGAACTTGTTAGCCATCACAAAAAGTGTATTTACATTCATGTAATTGTTTTTCGAGAGTAACCGTTCTTCAACGAGAGTAATTGAATCTGATTCATGTAATTGTTCTTCAAGAGTAACCGTTCTTCAATGAGAGTAATTGAATCCGATTAATTGTTTTTCTGTCAGAGTAAAAGAGTAGGAAGAAGACACGGATGATGCAGGAATCGACAACACTGTCATTTATAAATTATCGATAAGTGTACCCATCAACAATTTCATTGCCTCTGGCCATAAAGGAAATGTCGAGAATTCAACCCATCGACAATTGTGCATGTCACCACTTATAAACCTGTACTATTTCAGATGTACTCCCCGCCGTTCTTCGATAGTCATTTATCCACTCCCACAAACAACTAGAATTTCAAATTCAACCGCACCCCAACTCTTTCAATGCTGCAATCGATAATCGAGTTTCTAAAATTATCAATCATATATATTCGACACAAAACTAATAAATAATTTGAAGACGTTTTTCTCAGAGAGATATAGACTTCAAAAACCATAGTATCTGTAAATCACCGTCATTTACAGAAGCAACGCCACCAACCACCATCAATCATCAATATCACAACTAAAAATAATAATAAAATACCTAAAATACAATGAAAATCCCCCAAATAAAACTAACCAAATCTCCTCTAGTAAGAGAGAGCACCTCAGTGATGTACACACAATCACAATCAATCTTCCAAGGGATCCCCATCCTCAAAATCGCAACCAATCTGTACAAAATCAATCATCCCATAACCCAAACCACAACGCTAAAATTGTTCTACTTGTTATTGAGACATAGATCAAAAGGGAAACACATATATAAGAAAATGAAAGAGAAAGAAAAAAAATGACTGAGTCACGTGAAAATAGAGGGAGGGAGACGCACGCCATTACCACATCAGCAAGAAACTGTCACAACTATGTGGTGAGGAATGAGTGTAGTGTAAGTGTAACATTTTTGAGTGTATGCAAATCCTTCCCCAAAAAGTAATTCCCTATCTATATTACATTAAAGAATGGTTGCTTTTGTTTAGGGACAAGTTTGCCCACAAGAGATGAGGTTTATCAAAAGACAAAGAGAGACTGAGATGAAGTATTACAACATCAAGATTGTAATTTCAATGTTGATAAGGAGAGAGATTCAATCATTTTAATGGCAGTTTTGGAATTTCTCTTCAAACATAAGGGCATTTTAGTCAGAAAAATTACTCTTTAAACTCTTCTTTCTCTCATCCCGACTATTTTCTGTTTCTCATCATCACGTTTTCTCTTTGAAAACCCTCTCACTCTCAACCACTCTGAAACACAAAGATCAAAGCCTCTATCTTTTTCTCCAACAACATCTTTCTCTAATCAATCTCAAAATTTTGCATACCTCTCTCTCGTCAATGGGTTCAGATTTGTTGTGATTTTTGCGATTTAGAGATTTTTGATTGGATGTGTACATTTTTACATCAACAATAATTAGTTTAGATTTTAGTTATTTCATCTCTTCTCTTTTTACCCAGCTAATTCCTTCCATTTATTTGAGAAAATGCAGCCACGAATGTTAAAAAACTACAAGATCACTTTAGAATTTTAATTTGTCACCATATCATTGAATTTTCCTTTCTTCTGCGAAAATGGGCCGGTTTTGTTGTTGTGTTTTCCTCCTCCATGTAGCTGAGACTACAAATAGAACGGTGATGGGGGTTTGTGGCTGAAGTTTTGTTATTGTTAGAGTAGTGGCATATTCCGCATCTCAAAATCATACTTCATCTTCGAACCACATACGAACTTTTGATCTCACCAACAGAGCACGTGGCATAGAAAGAATCAAGACAGCAAGATCAGGAAGCAAATACAACATAAATTTTTTAACCAACACCACTCGTCCATGAGGCTTCTCATGCTCTTGGTTGAGAATCGTCTTGCAATAGCTTATTTTGTATCTCAAACTCAAGATTTATCATCGAACTCATCAGCATACAGGAAGCACTAAAGACATGTTCAAATATTCCTTAGTTCGAGTCATCACTTTCGACCTTCACATCAACAGTTCAATTTATGCAAGTGTGTAGTCATCAATAGAGCCGTTGTACAACAGAGGCCAGAACGTTACATAATCTGGTCAAATAATATCTTGCATATACTTTGTAACGCCCATCATTAAGAATATTAATAGTCATCTAACGGTCATATTATAAGACCTATATATAGGACCAAAGAACTACAGATTAGGGACACGCAATTCTATACATAAAAACCCTTCTCCGAAATTCCACTGAGAGCACTCATTGTAATAAGTTAGTAACCTCAATAAGATAATCTTCTCTTTCTCAAAATCCTCAAGAGAGATCGTAGCTTTTAACTTATTCAAAGATTTTCAACGCTAAATTATCTTGTTGGTTATTGTTTACTGTTCTTGAGCATTCTAGACACATTTGGTATAAAGGCTAAGTCTGAATCCCAAAATTAGGCCATTATATTTGGCGCCGTCTATGGGAACCAAAGATCTCAAATCTATTTTCTCAGAAACCACTGATCATCTTCTTTTAGAATGTCACCTCCAGGTCAGAGCACGCTGATGATTCAAGCAGAAGAAAATGCCGCACTAGCAGATCTGTGGGCCACTTTAAATTCTGAATAGAAAGACGTGTCGCATTAGAGTAACAACTAGTGAGTGTGCATAATGCACTGAAGGTTCTATAGGGTCAACAGGTCACCGCCTAGAAGAACAAAGCCATAAACCCTAAAGGCTCGCAAATCTCCGTTCATGACAAAATAGGACCTCCTCCAAAGGGCAATCACGTAGGAGCTGCAATTTAATCTAACAATCATCAATAGGAAATGGAGCCCATCCCGATCCAAGAGGCTCACCAGGAACTAGATGGCGGCCCAGCGGGAGTCAGATAGACTAAAAATTCACCTCGAAGAGTTTGAGTCCCGATAAAAGAATGTCTAAGTGAAGGGAGTGGCGACCATAATCCTGAAGAAGGACGCATTATACGCCTGACCACCGCAGCTCGACAATATGTGACTCAGAAATGTGTTGACATGCAAATAAAAGAATTACTCAAAGCTTAGACCCTTACTAAAGGAATCCATAACATATTACAAAAGAGCCCGATCGCGTAGGAGCTGTTGGATGGCGAGGTCCCCACTGGGTTCTATACTCCAAAGATCCGAAAATACAAATGAACTAATCCAGTAGAACACGTTCAAGAGTTCCAAGACGCTTTAGGCCTACATTCCACGTACAACCACATTCTATGTCGGCTCTTTCTGACCAGCCTATCAGGTGAACCCCTGCGATGGTTCCACACACTACCTGAAGGATCCATCACAACTTTCGAACAGCTACGCAAACTCTTCGTCAAGAATTACTCGCACAACAGAGACAAAGAAGAGAATTTATACTCTATTTTTAGCCTTAGGTAGATGCCTGCAGATAAGCTCGAGACATTCACTAAGAAGTTTTTGGTGTTAGCTCGAAAGGTAGATCGACTCTACCAGAAGATCACTATTTTAGCTTTCACCAATGCTTTACTTGTTGATGGAATGGCAAAAGAGTACCTCATCCAAAATAAGCCAATAACTCTGGATGACATGTTCGAAAAAGTTAACGGGTATATCGACATGGAAAGAATGGCGTCTGACAAGCAAAAACCTCAGAAGTTAATAATAATAACTCGAGATCAGTCAGCCAACCAGGATTTTAATCGTGTTGTCGATCAGGGATGAGACAGGAAATGGAAAAAGCCTAACGACGAATGACCTCGAAAGGGGAATAACTTGCCAAAGCCCTGTCTTCCCAAGATGAATGTGACCATAGCCAGTATTTATCCTATACTTCAGAATGATAGGTTTTTTTGAAATGCACAATATCTCCAACCCATTGAGAACAAAGCATAATGCATTCACCACAAGGTCAGATATCATGAAACAGAATACTACTTTGCCTTATAGCGGTTGTTGGAGTATATCTTTACTGATGGACGAATGCATGAGTATATTGTAGATGCTAAAAGATACAAGAACGGGAGTTACAAACTTCCTGCAGAAGCCGTACAAACCGAAGAGCCGGCAAGAGAGAAACACTTATACTATATGACGCTTTGCCACTTCGTTGAGACTCAGATTATCAACCAATCGATCAGAAGCAAAAGGAGATGTGTCAGCTAGTGTTACGACCTATCTATGAAAGACAAAGAAACTCGTTTACTTTCCGTGTCCAGCTTTCAATGAACATGAATATCTTTTGACGACTGTGATGTTCGTCATATCAACTATCCTTACCATGACGTTTTGGTGATCATGTTAAAAATGAGAAATATGGTACTTCACACAATGATGATAGCTACTGGTAGTACTATCGAACTACTTTTTTAAAGTATGATTGATCAGATGGGACTGGCCGACAAGGTGCGGCCCAATGACATTGATATCTGTGGATTCAATGGATCTAGAGAAGAACGTGTATGAAAGATTATACTTCCTATCACAGCAGAACACGTGATACTCGATGTTCTCTTTTATGCTATCAATATAAAATTTCATTATTTGGGGATAATAAGACGTTGTTGGTTACACAATATACGACCTATTCCATCCACCTATCATTTGGCACTACGATTTGAATGGAATGGCGGCATATATGAAATCAAAGAAAGACAGAGGCTAGCTCTAGCATGTGAAAATTATGTCATCATTGTTCCAGAATCCTCGAAGCTGCAACTCGTATTAAAATTACAAAAAACAATAGGATACACTACATAAAACTATACAGAAAACCATCTGTAAAACATAAAAACAACTGAGTACGTCAAAATCAGTAGAGAAAAGCAAGAAACTTACATTATCACTCTTCTTCCAATGGCAAAACGAGATGCCCTCATGCAATTCCTTAAAGACAACAGTGATGTCTTCCCTTGGACCTTTCACGAGATGCCAGGCATTTATCCAAATCTAGCCTGCCATAAGCTCAATTTGAAAGATAAGGCTGAAGCTGTCAAACATAACAGAGGACCTTAGCAACAAGACTCTGAGAAGAAGTGAATAAAGAGATCGACAAACTCATCGAAGTTAGCTTCATCAGAAAGGCCAATTTCATATAATGGATCTCGAACATTGTGGCAGTCCCAAAGAAGAATGGCAAGATCAGGGTATGCGCAGATTTTATAGACCTCAACAAACATACTCCAAAAGATAGTTTTCCACTTCTTATCATAAACCATATGCTCGATTCTACTGCGGGACACGAACTTCTGTCCATGATGGATACCGCATCAGGATATAATCAGATACCTATACTACCTGATAACCATGAAAAGACAATTTTCATTACAGAACATGGCTTATACTATTATAATGTCATGCCTTTCGGTCTCAAGAATGCTGAAGCCACTTATCAACGTTTGTTGACAGAGATGTTCAAAGACCACCTCGAAAAAACGATGGAAGTCTACATTGATGATATGTTGTGTAGAAGTCTTAAAAATGATAGCCATATTACAGATTTACGCACTACTTTCAAAATTCTTTGTTTCAACAAGATGAGGCTCAACCCTGAAAAATGCCAATTCAGGGTCTAGTCGGGAAAATTCTTCAGACATTTAATCAGTAAAAGAGGTATAGAAGTTGATCCAGATCGTATTCGCGCACTATTGTCTATGCCTTCTCCGAAAACAAAGAAAGAAATACAAAAGTTAGCAGGCAAGATTACCGTAATAAATCAGTTTTCTTCGAAGTCTTCAGATCAATGTCGATAGTTGTTCAACATATTGCACGAAGGGACAACAAAACAGAAGTCTAAAAGGGATCCTGAGATTGAGTGGACAACAGAGTGTGAAGCAGCATTTTAGGAACTCAAACTTTACTTAGGATCACCACCAGTGATGAGTACACATAATGAGGGGGAAGAACTCACAATTTATCTCGAAGTTACCGATGAATAATTAAGGTATGTTCTTATTCGACTTGATGGCAAGATGAAAAAACATGTCTACTTCATCAGTAAAACTCTCACTCCAGTAGAGTCCCGGTATACCAAGATCGAGAAATTGTTTTTAGCTCTCGTATACACATCGAAAAAATTGAGATAGTATTTTTAAGTACACTCAATTCGAGTGGTGACAAATTACCATTTGTGAGAGATCATATCCAAACGGGAAAAATCCAGACGAATGCAACAATGGTTGGTCACTCTTGGCGAACACGACATCCGTTTTGAATCACGACATTCTGAAAAAGGTCAAGCAGTAGCAGACTTTCCAGTTAAAGATCCTGACTGGGATGAAGATAGCACAGATACCAATAAGGAATAATTCAAAGAAAAGTTTGAAGAGAAGTCAGACTGGATAACTCGAAAGGGATGGCATCTTTTAACTGATGGATCTTCCAGACTTACAGGATTTGGATTTGGAATCGTGCTCATCATACCTTCCAATGATAGGATCGAAAAAGTAGTCAGGCTTAATTTCAAAGCTACCAAAGATGCGGCCGAGTATGAAGTAATGATTCACGGTCTAGATATGGCTCTTGAGATTGGAGTCTCCGAGTTGTCTGCATACACGAACTCTTTACTTATTGTAAACCATTACACAGAAAAATTCCAAAAGAACGGAAAGATGATTAACTACACAGTAGCCGATAGAATGAGCAGATTCAAAAGAATAACTATCGAACATTTACCGTGCAGAGAAAATAGACATTCAAACTCTCTCGCGTATCTGGCAGGAATCCTTGGTATAGAAGCTCATTATCTAAAGATTGAAGTATTATCCACCTCCAGAATTAACATCATAAGCTCGAATTCTATCAATACTGGGGGAGTTGAAGAGGATGAGGACGATTGGAGACAACATTTCCTCAAGTATATTGGGACTAAAAACATGTTTGATGGCAAGCTCCCAAAAGATCCTACTGAAAGGAGATGGGTGCTTGATAATGCCAGGCGGTACATTATGGAAAATGGCCTCCTGTACAAAATTTTGGTCACAGGGTCGTATCTTAAATGCTTATCTAGCAAAAAAGCTCAAAAAATCCTACACGAACTCCATGAAGGCACTTGTGGTTCCCATACAGCAGGACGATCTCTTGCCAATCGCGCCCTTACTCAAGGGGTCTTTTGGACTAAAATAAAAACCTAAACCATTAAGCTTGTAAGCAAGTACGATGCTTGTCAACGACATAGCCCCCAAATTCGAGCTCTAGCCTTGGAACTCCATTCCAACAATATTGTCTGGCCATTTAAAATATGGGTACTCGATCTCGTAGGAGAATTCCCCACCGCGCCAGTAAAAGAAAGTACCTCTTAGTAGTAATAGATTACTTCACTAAATGGGTAGAAGCAGTCCCAATGTATCGCACACGAGAAGACGAAGTCATCAAGTTTATATGGGAAACCATCATCATCCATTTTGGGTTCCCCCATCTCATCAGAATCGACAATGAACATCAGTTCATTGGCTCCAGAGTCATCAAATTCCTCAACCAACATAACATTATACACTCTCCTTCCAGTCCATATTACCCACAAGGAAATGGTCAGGACGAAATCACTAATTGTACTATCGTGGACTTAATCGAAAAATGTTTATAAAAGAAAAAGGGAAATTGGGTCTAAGAATTACCACACGTGTAATGGGCGTATCGCACAACACCACGATTATCAACTGGATGTACGTCGTTCCTCCTGGCTTATGGTACAAAAGTAATCATCCCCACTCGGTATCATCACCCAATATGCGACCATACCATGACAGATGAAGAAAATGAATTTCAGTTGGTAGGTAACATAAATTGGATCGAGGAAACTAGAGACAGAGCAATCATGAATTTGGGAAGATACCACCAAGCTCTAGCCCGATCTTCCAACAAGCGTGTTCGTCACAGAGAGTTCAAAATCAAAGATCTTGTCCTAAGAGAAATTCTCAAACACAAAAAAAAAGTAAATGTTGGGAAACTATCCAAAAATTGGGAAGGTCCTTTTGTCATTGTTGGATAAAGTAGCCTTGGTTATTACGATCTCGCCACTGAACATGGAGATCGAATCCCTAATCCTTTGAACACGAGGAGTTTAAAGTTGTTTCGTAGATAAAAATCTATCACAGTGTACTTTTCTACAAATCAATCTATCATCTTATATGATGGTCTTACATCGATGAAAGATTTATGTTTGATCCACATACGTCTAAGTACTTTCTACTATTTCATACAATAAATTATCTAACACATTCATCGTACGTCAATCTTACACCAGTAAAATACTTGTGTTCAATTGCCCTACACTACAGTACTTTTCTAATACATCCAACAACTACTTTTATATAAAGGTTACAGATCTTTTGTTGCTTGAGCCAAATTGATCATCTATACATTACAGATTTTCTATTGCTTCAACAATCATCTACTATACGATAGCCTTCGGGATCATCTTATGCAACAGATATTTAACTCATACAATATCGTTGATTTACCAAAAGGTTAGTATAAATTACCAATCTAGATAGTCCTATTTTCATGCACTTTATCTACTATATGCATTAGTATACATAGCACATCCTCACAATCGTTACTCCGTACTATAACTATCACTCGTATCGTCACCTATATTAGAAGGTACCGCCACGTTACGTACATAACCCTTGTACAGTCGTTGACGCATAAATACTGGTATTTTCCCTGTAACGATTATCTTTCCATATCTAACCATTCTCTATTTCAGAACTCCAATTTTGGCTACCATGGGACCTAGATGCTCAGACCGTATTGCCTCCATGTCACACTGTGTACTTTTGCCAACTAAACCATCATACACCAGTTTACTTTTTACCTCTAATCTCTTGAACTCTGATGTAAAGAATGAAATTACTATTATCATATCTCTCTCATACACGACACCTGCCTCAGTCTTCACCTGTTTAAAGAGAATAAGCTCATTAAGTTTACTTTGAGCCTCATTCAAAGAAGCTTCCAAGTGATCGCAACACTTCTTTGCACGTTGTTTCTCATCCAACACATCAGAATTCTAAGACTCCAACACTGTCATGAACTCATGCATCTGATAAATCAAAGATATTGACCCATCAATTCCTGCTTCACGAGTCTCCCATTCTTCCCTCCTCTCATCAAGACATATCTCCGTCTGCAATAGGTTAGCATCTAACTTCGTATTTGTGTCATGCAATTTTGCATTCTCTTCCAGGTGCTCCAAGGTATTTAACTTTAAGACCTATATGGTATGCTCTAAAGTCACTACTTTGTTCCAAGCTACATTTATGTTTTTGTTTTGCTTATTACGGACCTCTTCCACCTTTTTTATCAACACATTAGCAACTAGCCACAACGCTTCATACTTAGAAGTGCGAGCTCGTGTATCAGCTATCTCCGCCTTCATGCTCTCATCCAACCCAATAGCGCTTTTTAGAGCCCCCTTACACGAACTTAGTTCAACATTAGATTGTTCACTTTAGATGTGTAACGCATCACACTAACTTTGGATAGCTATCATTTCTACCTGTCATAACAGTAACATTTATAATAGTTCGATTATACTAACATATTACATACCACAGTTAACAAGTTTAAATCAAGAACATGGTATCTGAATAATTTCGATACATCATTCTATTCATCATCACAGATAACAGATTTCATTTATCATCAATAACAGTATACAAAGATCTAACACATATGTAGGGCCAGTAAAAGAAAAATAAGAATACCCAATTTTTGAGTCCTCGAGATATGAGAAGACTGCCCTTTATCCCTCAAACTCTTTTTATTCGCTACTTGCACATCTACCGGAGTGTAAAGGTCACCACCTCTTGCTGATGATGTTTACGCCGCGATCGGGGTATCAAACTTTTGACCTTTTCCTCACCCTCTTTTGATGACAGTTCCCTCGACCTCAGAATGAGTTATTTACCAATAATTTCTCCATTACCATTGGTGAACCACATATTTTCAGCCTTGGCGTCCTTTACATCAAAATTATTCCCACATTCTGTCATAAACTTCCTAAATTCGTTGTCTACCCTAGCTAGTTCTCCCCCATAAAAATCAATAATACTATCTATATGGCGCTCATCTTCTGTTCGAGTAACGACTTTTTCTCGCGACGGATATAAATGCTCCTTCAATGTCATATGCACTTTATGCAGCCGCTGACACGTTTCTTTCTGTAATACACCTAAAGCCCTCAAATAAGCTTTTACCTTCATTCGAGCAGTTACTTTTTTCGACAATCGCGTTGCTAAAGACATTTATTGCTCTACGTGTTGTACTATCTCATCCTGTAACCCCTTTAATTTACCCTTTAATCACTTTTGGACATCTATTTACTATTTTCTTATCCTGAAAAATACAATTCTCATGGCCCTCCGATCGTACATAAAGCCAAAAACATCCGATAAAGGTTCTACATCACCTTATACAACAGACACACCAGCTCGAGCAGAATACTTTCTCACCTCTAAACTATGATGATTACGTGCTTCTTGAGCTAAAAACATAACTTGAGCTGGGTCCAGAACTATACCTCTCTCCTTCAAAAGCTCTACATCAGCTTCCTTTAACCCTCGTTAACTATCTACTTTAACCTCGAAATGTAATGTCAAAGCTATTAATATGCATTGACACCTAGCCTTATCACTCAGGCTGTTAAAACAGGTCAACTCTTTTAGTTTTTGTACTAATACCCCCCCCCCTTTCCTCCTCCTTTCTTAACACCTCATCCCTTTCTATTTTTATCTTAACATATCTGCACTGGAGTTAATATAACCCTTTAAAAGTTTTCTCTTAATTCAACTTAAATTGCCTTATCTCATATTCAGTTTTTTCAAGTACCTGTTGAATACGAGCCACAAAATCCCTCGCTCTACTCAATAATCTCTCCAGTTCAAAATTAGTTTTTCTCAGTCGCTCTATCTCTTACACAGAGTATAAATATTTTGTTATAATATAAACATCCAAAACGAACATGTTTCAAACCATCACTCCAACTTCAACAAATACAGAGTACTATCACATTGATATCACACGAACTGCATCAAATCAAAAACAGAATACCACATAAGGTATAGAAATTCTTGTAGATTTCTACCTCAGATAGAGGATCCAATGTTTGCCCGACAGGACGACCAGGATCTACACGTTCAGAAGGAGGATCTAATGTTTTTTTAGCTACTCGGACTAACTCAGCACTTTCTGGAGGAAGCTCTAATGTTTTCTCAGGAGAAACACCAGTGCCAGCCATCACATCCTTCGGAACCCCTGAAGGGAAAACTATTTCCTTTCACCTTCCGACCCGGCCTAGCTCCACATTATCTGGACTCAATCTAAAATTATAATAGGATTGGACGAAGTGATCTCGTTCTACTCTAAGGGCCTCGGCCGACTTCGTCATCACATCATCATGCTCCACCAGATCTATATACTTTTTTGCGAGCTCTACAGCCGTTTTAGCTTTCTCAGCTTTCTTCTCCTTCTCCAGCTTGAGCTCAGCTTTAAGCCCCTTCACACGAGTGGATTGATCTTCAAACTCCTTCATACGAGTAGATTGAATTTTAAACTTCGTTGTAAAAGCCCCGAACTCCTGGCTCCTCTTTTCCAGACACTTTTTTTCCCCTTTCAGCAGCATTGAGAGTTGTCAGTACAAACATACAGAGACAAAGTCAGCACAACTATTTTTAGTCTGAATACAAAGATAATTAAGGATTCTAAAAACATACCACAAAAATATGTTTGTAATACTCCTCATCGAGCTGCTCCGGATCCGTCCCAGCCATCAGACAGTAATTTAACTCCAGTTCTTTCATCTTAGCTGCGATATGAGCATTAGTTTGAGAACTACCCTCTTCATCATGACTTTTCTTTTTAGCGAGGTCTTCTCGACCTCAGTAGGAGCAACTGCGCTCACTTCAAGTTTCTCGGCCACATTGCCAGAAATAGACTTTGCGATCCCTTGTGTCGTGGCCGCCACCCCGGTGACAAAAGTACTTTGCTGAGCTGGCATCCCAGACCTTCGAGTATTCTACTTAGTGATCTAAGGTGCAGGAGGTAAAAGACTAAGAACTTCATCCACAGTCAGGTAAACTTTCCCTTCAGCCATAACTCATTTCTCCTGAGCTTGTTGAACCTTGGGTACTACAAAATCTATCCTTTTATCCGTACGGATGCTGAGCTCACCAAGCACCTGCTTTAGCTCGTCCTGATCTCGAGTAACACAGTCGAACAGACTTGCCTTATCAGGCGTATATAAAGGCTTGGGTTCTGCCAAAATAAGGAACACAACATTAAGCAGCAGATCGAAGATAAGTTATTGGTTATTTGAAGATTGATCAATATTACTTACTTGGATTATAATATCTATGGCTCAGTTCAAGCGCTGGTTCATTTGGAACCTACATACAGTTACCATCTACCCATACAAGGTGGTCGTTCCATGGTCTACCCGAGGGTAACCACTACTTCGACCTTCGACATATTTCCATTTATAAAACTTCATCACATCTTCAGCTTTGAACTGCTTTGCAGTCCCTTCCTTCCTCCATTTTCCATTCAGTACCTCACATACCCTCATTATTTCATAAACATTTCCATTTAACTGGGCAGGGAAACACTGTAACACATTCATAACCCCTTTCTGAAAGAAGGTAAGAGGAATTCTAAGGCCATATACGACCTGATTCAAAAAACACAAAAACACATTACTCGGGCCTGATAGCCCGAGACCATTATAATATGAGAGATTAAGCTCTTCACTAATCCTTTTATCCTTCTTCTACTTTTCCAAGCATGGGACTTGGTAGTATACAACCACCTCCCTTTTACCAGGGATATAGGCCCTGAACCAGAGACCTTGCTCCTTCACATAGCTTCCCCATTCTCCCTGTAATTTCTTTTCATATTTCAAGTATTATTTCCCTACATCTACCACCTTTAGGTATATAACAAGGGCTTTCTCTTTCTTTGCTTTATCTTCCCTCTCTATCACCTCCTCAATTTTACTGAGTTCCCTACCCTCTATGCTTATCTTTACACTGTTTACAGTTTCCTCCATCATACTATACTCGCCTCCCCTCCCTGACGACGATGTTTCCTTAGAACTGGATGATACTACAAATTTATTGGTGGGAATACTAGGTTTAGAAAGCATAACGAACCTACATATACAGAAACATATTTTATCATTATCTCTATATTGTATACAGACAAAACAAACCAACCTTCTACCCAGTTAACATATCTATTTTACCAATTCCCAAAGTAAAAAAAAAAAAAAAAAAGCAACACAAAAATCAATTATTTTAATTTTCCATCTCCTTCTTCAAGCAAGCATTTTCTCTCTTTATAGTCTGTTCATATATAAAAATTCTCCAACTCTAAAACTCTATCATTTTCATTAAAAAAAAAACCTAAAACCTCTACATTATCAGATACACATATCAAATAGGTTATTACACGTCAAAACATATTACTACACATATCACACAGACTACTACAAATATAATCCAAATTACTAAACAAATCAGACAGACAGAGTCCTGTATTACCAACCTGTACTTGAAGAACAATAGTCTTCTTCTTTACCTGAACGTCTTGCTGAGATTGAACGCTCCCATTGCTTCCCCGATAGTTTTCTATCGCCTGATGAAGATTTCCTTCTCAAATCGCACTCAGAGCTTAAATGTTTCTTCTCCTTGTAAATAAGATTTACACTACTTTTTTTTTTCTATGAAACTGTAGATAATTTATGAGGGAGAGAAAGGCATATTTTTATATTCTCCCTCGGTTTGTAAAATGACGGTTCCTTCAGACACGTATCAGTCACCCCTACTGTCTCTGCAAACACGTCTTTTTGGTTAAAGGCGTCATCATAACTTTTGTGATAACGTCTACCGTCATCACGTCTGTCCCTATTGTTTGCACCTCTTCCTCAAACACAGTACAAATGACCAATCACCTTACTTTTATACCCTACCAAGATCGTACAACTTTCCTAAAACATATCAATATTCAAAATATGAAGATATTAATATAGTTATTAAAATCCTACAACTGTCTCTCATAATATCCGTACACAAAGAGTAAAACAGAATACTTTACTCTTATTCAAATAGTTCGAGACATCACATTACTTTATTTTTCTCAAAATTCCTCACCTTACATTTATTTGGGTTCCAACATAGAATACTGCAAACACAATACTTCGTATGCGTTCTCATACTTTGAGCCTACCAAACTCACCAGTTACATCTAAAGCAACCTCGATGGTAAGCCTCCACACACAGAATGGTCTCTCCATGTGCTGCCCTTGCATCCTCTTCAACGATCTTGTCATACGCGAGCTATCGAGCAATCAGCTCCCGTACTGTGGCACTCAACAACGACCTTCATACTCTACACCAGAAAAAGCGATTATACTCTACACGCTTACCTTCATCATCTAATCCGACCAGATTCAATGGCCACTCCGGAAGTACAATATCATAAGACAATCGACAAAAATATTGCTCACGAAGTTCCGCAACCATGATATTGAACCAACCATCTCCTGCCTGTTAAGTACGATGAGCATGAGTCTCCACCATGTTTAAACACACTACCTTCAAAACAAAATTATCCCTACAAACGATGAAAATCATAACGGCAAGGAATCACTACTTATAGCCGCGAGGAAGATCTCCGCAAATCCAGATCCCCCCACAGATTTTGCTGTGAGAAATATTTTGAGAAAAATTTTGGGACAGCAAAATATCCACATCAAATGTAGAATATTATGGCAAGTCATTCTTTCCATAGTATAAAATATCTCATCCGATTGTATACAAGCCAATATAAAGTTAACCCCATACAAGATCAAGCAAATCCAGCAGTAGCACCTGCAGATTAATATCAACCCTTTCTTACAGTTCGAAATACTCTGTCATCCAGTTCGAGTACACAGGTTGAAGAACACCATATATATTTCCATCCACCAAGCCATCTCGCTGAAAGTATCTACTTCCTATCACCACATTTTTAAAACTCATTTATCACTAGCATCAACTACAATAGAAACTAAAATCCTAACAGCTCGATTTTCCCCATCATATCATATACTAAACACCTATTTCCAGACTACTATTTTACTACAGAAAACTATACAAACAAGTTCGATACAAGGAAACAAAATACCAGAACATCAACATTTCATTAGTTCAAAGATTTCTCTTACATAATACTTTTCAAATAACAAAATGATCCAAATAATTCCAACAGATTACTTTACAAAGTTACAGCTCGAATTGCTTATAGCAATTCGCAGAAAAGACGATGAAAAATTAAAGCATCTTCCAAACTCTGATCCCATGCTGCAAGGTCTAGGAAACAGTTAGAACTGGAAATTACATATGAAAGATCTTCTTCATGGCCAATATCTATGGTCCATGGAAAAAAAATGATTCCTCCATCATCGCCACCTCTTCCACCATAACCCCCACCCGGCATACTAGAGACAGACGGAAGGTCCTATTTTTTAGAAAGGACCCATTCACTAGCAAAATATCTGTGAGACTCCCCCAGATGAATGCCTGCCGCTTCATCTTCAGTTGTAACAGCCTCTTCCATCAGCAAACGAAGCCCATTCGGCGTTCTGCCTCATATGTCAGCAGATAGTAAAACTGTGCCATCTGATAATAATCATCCCCCACTTCCATCACATTTTTATATGACATACGGTGATAGGTAGGTGACACGGGAATTGGTGTTGGCAAATGCAGAGGTTGGTATCCAAAGTACCGGATACGTAATTCCTTCATTTTTTTACGAATCCTAGACTCCCGAGATTGGTTCTTGGTAGTCACCATACTCTCAGCAATCAAGTTCTTCTCAACAGTCAAGAATAGAGAAAAAGAGAAAAAGAGAATCAGAGAAGAAGACTTGGTTCATCACTCTTACCTCTGAATGCCTTTTATACTGTAAAGAACATTTAAAGTAGACCCTTCACATTCCCAATGTTAGTAGGATTTCCAATGCCAACAACATTGACAACAACCATTGGTTCTAGGAAAGCCAACAAACACCAATAGATACTCATGAATATACATTGGAAATGATTCCCAGATTTTAACTGCAGCATTAATGGTACTTCTCAACCAACACTACTCGCCCACAAGGTTCCTCGTACTGTTGGCTGAGAAGGGGCGGTTGTAGTTGCTTATTCTGTATCTCGAACGCATGCTTCATCTTCAAACCACATATGAACTTTTGATCTCACCAATAGAGCACGTGGTGTTGGGGGTGAACGTGCAGAATACATCACCCTCGCGCAATTTGGTTTTATCCGTTATCCTCATGACATACAAATAATCTACCAAGAAACTAGAAACAAAATTAACATGCACACAAAGTACAATATTTACCGGAGGTTCACCATAAGGTTACTCCCCCACCAAGCTAGAAATCCACAATGCATCCAAGTTTAATTACAAGCACTCAAGGGATTCTAACAAACATATAAATCCCTAATCTTGCAATAATCCTCACATAGATTTACAAGAGATAAAAGAAACATAAGAGATCCATCAAGAACATTGAAGATTACTTCAACAAAGACCATGTTGCATACCTTCTTCTTGAAACCCTTCAATCTTCTTTCTACCTTGATTTCTCTTCTTATCGACCAAGAGGTACCTCCCCTCTCACCGTCAACTCCCAAAAGAACACCCTCCACCTTCTTCTTTGTAAAGACCAACTCTTTACAAGGTCTACCACAGGGGCTACATCTCTTCTAGACTTTAAATTTCTCATACAAAGGCTTTTTAACTCACACACTGTGTTAGGAGGCTTTGAACCCACACCCTATATTTAAAGACTCTCAATAGGTCATCTCTGAAGTACACATCATGAGATAAACCATCATTTTGGATTAAATCCCCTTCAAAACAAACTTAGAAATAAATAAATGGAGCCTTTTTCGTTCGAACGACCTCATGACTTGTTTGAATGACTTCAACGTAAACTCTGCCGTTCGAATGACTTTTCCCTATTTTGAGCCGTAATCTTAACACATGGCACATAAAGAATCAAGACAGCAACATCAGGAAGCAAATACAACACGAATTTCTCAACCAACACCACTCCTCCATGAGGCTCCTCGTCCTCTTAGTTGAGAGCCATCTTGTAATAGCTTATTTCGTATCTCGAACTCAAGATTCATCCACGACCTCATCAACATACAGGAAACACTACTAAAGACATGTTCAAACATTCTTTAGTTCGATTCATCACTTTCGACCTCCACATCAATAGTTTGATTTATGCAAGTGTACAGTCATCAATAGAGCCGTTGTACAACAACAGAGGCCAGAACTTTACATAATCTGGTCAAAGAACATCTTGCATATACTTTGTAACGTCCATTATTAAGAATACTAATGGTCATCAAACAGTCATATTATAAGACCTATATATAAGACCAGAGAACTACAGATTAGGGACAGACAATTCTATACATAAGAACCCTTACTCCGAAATTCCGCTGAGAGTACTCATTGTAATAAGTTAGCAACCTCAATAAGATCATTTTTTCTTTCTCAAAATCCTCGAGAGAGGTCGTGGTTTTAATCTATTCAAAGGTTTTCCACGCTAACTTATCTTGTTGGATATTGTTTACTGTTCTTGAACGTTCTAGACACATTTGGTGTAAAGGCTAAGTCCGAATCCTGAAATTAAACCATTACAGTTAGTTTTGTCATTTATGGTAACAAGTATGGTTATGGCTGTCATTAGTAAAAAAAATGGTGAATATAGAGAGTGAGCAACATCTCTATCTCTCTAATCAAAGCAAATACCTCTCTTTGAGAATTCTGTTTTAACCCAACTTATCTCGATATTTCACACTCCAAGGGATATTTTGAAAGGTATGGGCAATGCAATAACCAACCAGGCTTTCAAAAATATTATATCTCACATTAGGGGTGACTCTTTGTATTGGGGACGACCTACGAATACTTCAAACTGTCAACAACCAAGAGCAATGGTATTCGTTATTACAAGGATTTAAGTTATTAGCTTATGACTCTTACCTTATTTTTTTCGGTCATTTCATACTAATAGATTCGCTTGATTCATGAGAAGTGTACACAGAATAAAATTATGTACAAGTTTTGATGAAAAAATATAATTCGTTTTCATTACCAAATTTTTGTAACGAAATACTCCAACCAAGAACATAATACCTTGGCATTTACGAGGAAAAAAATTTATGGGATTAAATTTAGCATCCTATTCTTATTTTTCGCTATAACGTGGCATATATTGTGGCCAAAAAAGAATTTAAAGTGTAATAGCGCCAAAGGCACTTGACTTTATGTTAAAAATTACTATCATCCGTGACTTGGTCACGTCACGGTGAATGCCATTCAATTGACATGATGTGGTTCACACACAATTTTATCTAGCCGACCAGTAGGGAGGTCACTCTACACATAACTACACAAAAATGCTCTTGATGGTTACAAAACGGTTTCATGGTAGTCCGTCTGAAGCAATTTTCTGTCTGTTTTGCCCTTTCAAATCTGTAGCCATTATTTTAGGGAACCTTAACAAATCTTAACCAAAATTTTTTTTGATTCATAAACTGTCTTTTTAAGTTTTTTCCATATATAAGTATTTGGGCTGAAAACAAAAATAAGTTAAAAAATAATTACCCTTTATGC
>JACGCM010000360.1:0-121070 GCA_014058105.1 Kingdonia uniflora
TTGTATTTGTTTAAGTTGAAAAGGAAGAAACTTTTTGGGAGAATGTAAGCTAATGGTGTGCAAGGTGGAATTCTACCTTACATGTTAGGGACCTTTTAGGATTAAAGGCGTTGTTGAGAATCGAGATAGCTATTCTCTCCTCTCTGACAAGAGTGATACGCGGAAATCGCCAACACAAGAAGTAAACCAACAAGAACAATAAAGGACACGAGGAACTTTCCCAGAGGAGGAAAGTGGAAAACCCTTGAAAATGAAAAACCACTCCCCCACGAACAATTCACTATGATATCAAATAGGTTACAATGATCTCTCAAGCTTCTCAAGCTTTAATGGAGTCTCTCAAAACCTAGCTTCTCTTAAAGGTTAAACTCACCAAAAGATTAGATTAACAACTAACCCTAGACTCCCTTATAAACATGGGAAGTCATTACATAAGAATATGCTCGAAGTACGGATCACGAGACAGACCAACGTTCCTTAAAAAACACCTTCTAAAACTGAGTTACGAAGTCTATTCGAATATACGTTGGATCTATTCGAATAAGATGTGTTATGAACGTTTCTGTTCGAATAAACAAAAGTCTTTTTGAACAAACTATAAACTGTCACTTTTTATTCGAACAGACAAACTTCTATTCGAATACACTATTAACTGTCTCCTTCTATTCGAACAGACAGAAGTCTATTCGAACAAGACTTTGAAAAAAACATTTTCCAAACTGTCTTCGATCCTCGCTCGTCCCACGAGCTCCGATGAACTTCCTTTATCACGATTCGAGTTCATATCATAACAATCTCCCACTTGAAATCGAATCCCGTAACCCATCTCCAGATCTCCCAATGAATTGTTTGCTCTACCCGGACCTACAATCTTGAAGACCCACAGAAGTTGTACATGTCGTCAACTTCTAAAAAGTCACCACCTTCGTAAACATATTAGACGGATTCACATCAGTGTGAATCTTCATAAGCTTCAACACACCGTCCTTGAGGAGCGAGTGAATATAGTGATACCAAATATCAATGTGCTTGGTCCTAGAGTGAAAAACTGAATTCTTCGCTAAGTGTATAACTCTTTAACTATCACTATACAATTTAGGAGAAAATTTCTCTCTACCAAGCTCTTTTATCAACCCTTTGGGCCAAACCACATCTTTGCATGCTTCTGTAGCTGCAACATATTTTGCCTCCGTCGTAAACAAAGCTACAATCTTCTGTAGCCCATAAACCCATGTAACTGCACCGCTTCCCAATGTAAAAATGAAACAACTAGTGCTCTTCCGCCTAGCCATGCCACCCGCCATATTAGAATCAAGAAAACCCTGTAAGCATATATGAGAACCCCCATAACATAATGGTATATCTTGAGTCCCCTTTAGATACCTTAGTATCCATTTTACAGCTCTCCAATGCTCCTCGCCTGGATTATTCATATACCTACTAACAACTTCCACTGCTTGGGCAATGTCCGGTCTCGTACAAATCATAGCGTACATTAGGCTACCAACCGCGGATTGATAAGGAACTTTTTGCTTCTCATCGCGATCCTTCTGCGTCTTCGGATAACAATGCTTTGATAATTTGAAGTGACCTCCCAATGGTGTACTAACAACTTTAAAACCATCCATATTGAAGCGCTTCCGCACTTTGCCAATGTACTCAGCTTGAGACAACTTAAATTCTCGCCGCTTTCTGTCCCTTGTAACACACATACCAAAAACTTGTTTCGCCGCACCCAAGTCCTTCATAGAAAACTCCCGGAATAATAGTTCCTTCAACTAAGCTATCACTCCCATGTCAGCACTTGCAACCAACATATCATCTACATACATAAGTAGAATAATATATGAGTTCCCCGTATTCTTGGTAAAACAACAGTGATCCGTATTGCTCTCAAATAGCCATTTTTGGACATGAACTGTTTGAACTTTAAATACCACTGCCTCGGCGCTTGTTTCAAACCGTATAAGCTCTTTGTAAGCCTACACACAAGATCTTTCATTTAATCGAATACCCTTCTGGTTGCTTCATATAAATTTTTTCATCAAGGTTACCGTGAAGAAATGCAGTCTTGACATCAAGTTGTTCAAGATGCAAATCTTTAACAACAACTATATTCATCATAACCCGAATAGTAGACATCTTCACAACAGGAGCAAAAATCTCACCGAAATCAACGCCATCTTTTTGCTGAAAGCCCTTCACCATAAGTCTAGCCTTGAATCTCCTTGAACCATCAAATTCCTGCTTTAGTCTCTATACCCACTTGTTGTGCAATGTTCTCTTCCCCTTTGATAACTGAACTAAATCCCAAGTTTGATTAGCTGATAATGAATGCATCTCATCATCCATAGCAAGCTCCCACTTGCTCTTGGCTTCCACATATAAAGCCTCCTTGTAACTTTCAGGTTCACCACCATCTATAAGTAACAAGTGATTTAAAGAATTTACGTACCTTGCCGAGTTCTTGCAACTCTTGGCTCCTTTCGAAGTGCCATTAGAATGTCAAGATCAATAGGTTCCTCATTTAGATTCGGTACAATGAACTTAACAACGACTTCAACATTATCCTCTCGAGAGGGTTCATCATCTTCAATGTCGACACTTTCCGCTACTTCACCTCGAATCCTTTCCACAGGTACTTTGAAATCTTTGTATAAGACTTTCTCATTGAATGTAACATTGCGGCTCCGGGTAACTTTTCGATTCTTCGCATCCCAAAATCGGTACCCAAAATCATCACCACCGTATCTAATAAAAATGCATTTCATCGACTTTGCATCTAACTTGGTCCTTGTATCTGAATTATCAAGCACATATGAGATACAACCGAAAATATACAAGTAATTAAGGTTTACCTCTTTACTGATCCATGCTTCTTCAGGAAGTCCAAAGTCCAAAGTCGTCGAAGGCCCTCTGTTAACTTAGTACGCCGTCGTACTAATCGTATCCGCCCAAAAAACACTTTGGCAATCAGCGTTGAGCCTCATACTCCTCGCTCTTTCGTTTTGTTCGGTTATGCATTCTGCAATACCATTTTATTGCGGGGTTCCGAGAATAGCCTTCTGTCTCCTAATCCCGTTAAATGCATAAAAGTCTTCAAACTTATCACTACAGTATTCGCCCGTTATGTGACTTGAGACACTTCAGTTTTAAACCGGTTTCATTTTCAACTAGAGCCTTCCACCTCTTGAATTTATCGAACACATCTGACTTGTTCTTCACGAAGTAGACCCATAGTTTACGAGTAGCATCATCGATAAAAGTAACATAGTAATGAGAACCACCAAGAGAAGATACCTTGGTTGTGCCCCAAATATTTGTGTGTACAAGATCTAACTTTCTGGGTTTCCTTGATCTTCTAGATAATTTGAAACTGACCTTCTTCTGCTTTGCAAGAACACACTCTACATAAAACTTGAGATCAACCTCAGCAAAACCCTCTAGCTTTCCCTTCGTTACCATTATCTCATCCCCCTCTCACTCATGTGACTAAACCGTTTGTGTCACGCACTTGTATCAATCCCCGGGGTAGCAGTACAAATAGTGGAAATTGTGTTTTTTTGCGTTGTCTTCAATGTTCCTTGTCGCAAGCCTCGTAATACCAACATAACTCCCTTTATAACCTTCCAGAAGGTTATGCCAAAGGTACACTCATATCTGGCATCATCTACCAATTTGCTAACCGATATAAGGTTATGCCCCTGTTTAGGTACAAGTTGCACATTCTGTAAAACCAATGTTCCCACTGAATGCAATAACAGCCAAACACTTCCCTTCCTAATAATATTGTGTGCACTCTTATCTGCAAGAAAGACTGTACCGAAGTCGCCTTTGACAATATTGGTAAGAAAACCTACGTTCGCAGTAGCATGGAATGAGGCGCCCAAATCAACAATCTAAGATTCGTTAACATCGTCACACGATAGTAGTAGTGCCTTGTCAGAACTAATATCTTCAGTAAGGTTCATTGTATATTCTCTCATCATCAATCTTCTTAGAAGAAGAAGAGTTGCAATCTCGCCTAAAGTGACCCTTCTTTCTACAAGTCCAATACGCACGGGCGGCTTTAACTTCCCTCTTGACTGTGGTCGGCCCCTTCTAAATTTCGGCCCTTTTCTGTAAGACCTCCCTCTTTCCTCGACGTTCAGCATACTGCCGTTTGAACTCGAAGATGGTTCAGATATTTTACGCCTATTCTCTTCACTCATAATCAACGAGACTATAGTGTCAAATTTGATGTCTTCCTTCACCGATGAGTTGCTCACGGCTGTAATAAATCCTTCCCAGCTTTCTGGCATCTGCCCTAGAAGAGCCCCCACTCTTACCTCCTCGGTAAAAGTAATTTTAATGGATTCCAGTTGAGCATGTATGGTATTGAACTCACTGATATGAGCTTGCACACTACCATTCTCCTTCATCTTCAAAGTAAACAAGCACCGTAAATGGTGAACCTTATTTGCTCCAGACGGTTCCGAGTACATAGCGGACAACGTCTTCATCAAACCCTTCATCGTCATAACTTTGGAGATCATGTGTAGAATTTGAGATGACAGCACTAACCTAACGGTTCCAAACGCTTTGCGATCCAATCGCACCCACTTAGCAACATCAAAATCTATTGGCTTCATCTCAGTTCCACCCAGTGGTAAATCAAGATCCTTCTGGTAAAGGTAATCTTCTTTCTGCATCTTCCACACTCTAAAATTCGACCCATTGAACTTCGTGATCTTCAACTTCTCTTGATCGGCCAACGCTCTTTTCCATACAAGCCCTAATACTCGCTCTGACACTAATTATTGAGAATCGAGGTAGCTACTCTCTCCTCTCTGACAAGAACGATACCCAAAAATTGCCAACACAAGAAGGAAATCAACAAGAACAATAAATGACCCGAGGAATTTTCTCAGAGGAGGGAAGTGAAAAACCCTTACGGATAAAAAACCACTCCCCACGAATAATTCAATATGATATCAAGTAGGTTACAATGATCTCTCAAGCTTTAATGGAGCCTCTCAAACCCTAGCTTCTTTCTAAGGTTAAACTCACCAAAATATTAGATTAACAACTACCCTAGACTTCCTTATAAACATAGGAAGTCATTACATAAGAATAGACTCAAAGTACGAATCACGAGACAGACCAACGTTCCCCAAAAAGTACCTTCTAAAACTGAGTTACGAAGTCTAATCGAATAGACTTTGGATCTATTCGAATAAGATGTGTTATGAAAGTTTCTGTTCGAAAAAATAAAAGTCTATTCGAACAAACTATAAACTGTCACCTTTTATTCGAACAGACAAACTTCTATTCGAATACACTGTTAACTGTCTCCTTCTATTCGTATAGATTAAAGTCTATTCGAACAGGACATTTAATTTTTTTTTCCAAATCGTCTTCGATCCTCGCGTCCCATGAGCACCGATGAACTTCCTCTATCACGATTCGAGTTCATATCATAACAGGCGCTTCTCCACACATATCCCCCCATTTGGGTTCAAACACAAAGTCGCCGATAATCTCCAAAGGTATTTGGGGGTAATCTATTTAATAAATATAGGATTTCAGATTTTGGTAGTTTCAGATTTCCATGATTAAGGGTTCACTTAGTTGAATCGAGATTTAAATGTTCAGGTTTCAGATTTGTAGTGTTCCAATCGATTAGGGTTCTCCATTGTGAAGTGTTTCATCGAGACTAAGGTTCTTCCCGATTTCGATCTCTATTCTTTTATTACATTTCTTTTCTTCTTTTCTCAAATTTCTGGGTGGCCTTGCTTGATACATGAGCGATCATAATTTTTGAGTTCAAAGTGATGCAATGCCATTTCGGATGTAAATGGCTTGATTCAAGCAAATCTCGTTCTTAACTTTTTCCTTCTTATTACTTGATTCGTGGTGGGCACAAACTACAGGAGAATACTCGGCACAAATTACACTCTAAAAAAGTAAATTATAGATTTCCGATGAGTTGCTCACGGCTGTAATAAATCCTTCCCAGCTTTCTGGCATCTGCCCTAGAAGAGCCTACGCTCTCACCTTCTCGGTAAAAGTGATTTTCAAGTAATTTGTGCCGAGTATTCTCCTGTAGTTTGTGCCCACCACGAATCAAGTAATAAGAAGGAAAAAGTTAAGAACGAGATTTGCTTGAATCAAGCCATTTACATCCGAAATGGCATTGCATCACTTTGAACTCAAAAATTATGATCGCTCATGTATCAAGCAAGGCCACCCAGAAATTTGAGAAAAGAAGAAAAGAAATGTAATAAAAGAATAGAGATCGAAATCGGGAAGAACCTTAGTCTCGATGAAACACTTCACAATGGAGAACCCTAATCGATTGGAACACTACAAATCTGAAACCTGAACATTTAAATCTCGATTCAACTAAGTGAACCCTTAATCATGGAAATCTGAAACTACCAAAATCTGAAATCCTATATTTATTAAATAGATTACCCCCAAATACCTTTGGAGATTATCGGCGACTTTGTGTTTGAACCCAAATGGGGGGATATGTGTGGAGAAGCGCCTGTTATGATATGAACTCGAATCGTGATAGAGGAAGTTCATCGGTGCTCATGGGACGAGCGAGGATCGAAGACGATTTGGAAAAAAAAAATTAAATGTCCTGTTCGAATAGACTTTAATCTATACGAATAGAAGGAGACAGTTAACAGTGTATTCGAATAGAAGTTTGTCTGTTCGAATAAAAGGTGACAGTTTATAGTTTGTTCGAATAGACTTTTATTTTTTCGAACAGAAACTTTCATAACACATCTTATTCGAATAGATCCAAAGTCTATTCGATTAGACTTCGTAACTCAGTTTTAGAAGGTACTTTTTGGGGAACGTTGGTCTGTCTCGTGATTCGTACTTTGAGTCTATTCTTATGTAATGACTTCCTATGTTTATAAGGAAGTCTAGGGTTAGTTGTTAATCTAATATTTTGGTGAGTTTAACCTTAGAAAGAAGCTAGGGTTTGAGAGGCTCCATTAAAGCTTGAGAGATCATTGTAACCTACTTGATATCATATTGAATTATTCGTGGGGAGTGGTTTTTTATCCGTAAGGGTTTTTCACTTCCCTCCTCTGAGAAAATTCCTCGGGTCATTTATTGTTCTTGTTGATTTCCTTCTTGTGTTGGCAATTTTTGGGTATCGTTCTTGTCAGAGAGGAGAGAGTAGCTACCTCGATTCTCAATAATTAGTGTCAGAGCGAGTATTAGGGCTTGTATGGAAAAGAGCGTTGGCCGATCAAGAGAAGTTGAAGATCACGAAGTTCAATGGGTCGAATTTTAGAGTGTGGAAGATGCAGAAAGAAGATTACCTTTACCAGAAGGATCTTGATTTACCACTGGGTGGAACTGAGATGAAGCCAATAGATTTTGATGTTGCTAAGTGGGTGCGATTGGATCGCAAAGCGTTTGGAACCGTTAGGTTAGTGCTGTCATCTCAAATTCTACACATGATCTCCAAAGTTATGACGATGAAGGGTTTGATGAAGACGTTGTCCGCTATGTACTCGGAACCGTCTGGAGCAAATAAGGTTCACCATTTACGGTGCTTGTTTACTTTGAAGATGAAGGAGAATGGTAGTGTGCAAGCTCATATCAGTGAGTTCAATACCATACATGCTCAACTGGAATCCATTAAAATTACTTTTACCGAGGAGGTAAGAGTGGGGGCTCTTCTAGGGCAGATGCCAGAAAGCTGGGAAGGATTTATTACAGCCGTGAGCAACTCATCGGTGAAGGAAGACATCAAATTTGACACTATAGTCTCGTTGATTATGAGTGAAGAGAATAGGCGTAAAATATCTGAACCATCTTCGAGTTCAAACGGCAGTATGCTGAACGTCGAGGAAAGAGGGAGGTCTTACAGAAAAGGGCCGAAATTTAGAAGGGGCCGACCACAGTCAAGAGGGAAGTTAAAGCCGCCCGGTGCGTATTGGACTTGTAGAAAGAAGGGTCACTTTAGGCGAGATTGCAACTCTTCTTCTTCTAAGAAGATTGATGATGAAGAGAAATATACAATGAACCTTACTGAAGATATTAGTTCTGACAAGGCACTACTACTATCGTGTGACGATGTTAACGAATCTTAGATTGTTGATTTGGGCGCCTCATTCCATGCTACTGCGAACGTAGGTTTTCTTACCAATATTGTCAAAGGCGACTTCGGTACAGTCTTTCTTGCAGATAAGAGTGCACACAATATTATTAGGAAGGGAAGTGTTTGGCTGTTATTGCATTCAGTGGGAACATTGGTTTTACAGAATGTGCAACTTGTACCTAAACAGGGGCATAACCTTATATCGGTTAGCAAATTGGTAGATGATGCCAGATATGAGTGTACCTTTGGCATAACCTTCTGGAAGGTTATAAAGGGAGTTATGTTGGTATTACGAGGCTTGCGACAAGGAACATTGAAGACAACGCAAAAAAACACAATTTCCACTATTTGTACTGCTACCCCGGGGATTGATACAAGTGCGTGACACAAACGGTTTAGTCACATGAGTGAGAGGGGATGAGATAATGGTAACGAAGGAAAGCTAGAGGGTTTTGCTGAGGTGATCTCAAGTTTTATGTAGAGTGTGTTCTTGCAAAGCAGAAGAAGGTCAGTTTCAAATTATCTAGAAGATCAAGGAAACCCAGAAAGTTAGATCTTGTACACACAATATTTGGGGCACAACCAAGGTATCTTCTCTTGGTGGTTCTCATTACTATGTTACTTTTATCGATGATGCTACTCGTAAACTATGGGTCTACTTCGTGAAGAACAAGTCAGATGTGTTCGATAAATTCAAGAGGTGGAAGGCTCTAGTTGAAAATGAAACCGGTTTAAAACTGAAGTGTCTCAAGTCACATAACGGGCGAATACTGTAGTGATAAGTTTGAAGACTTTTATGCATTTAACGGGATTAGGAGACAGAAGGCTATTCTCGGAACCCCGCAATAAAATGGTATTGCAGAATGCATAACCGAACAATAAACGAAAGAGCGAGGAGTATGAGGCTCAACGCTGGATTGCCAAAGTGTTTTTGGGCGGATACGATTAGTACGACGGCGTACTAAGTTAACAGAGGGCCTTCGACGACTTTGGACTTTGGACTTCCTGAAGAAGCATGGATCAGTAAAGAGGTAAACCTTAATCACTTGCGTATTTTCGGTTGTATCTTATATGTGCTTGATAATTCAGATACAAGAACCAAGTTAGATGCAAAGTCGACGAAGTACATTTTCATTGGATACGGTGGTGATGAGTTTGGGTACCGGTTTTGGGATGTGAAGAATCGGAAAGTTATCCAGAGCCGTAATGTTGCATTCAATGAGGAAGTCTTATATAAAGATTTCAAAGTACCTGTAAAATGGATTCGAGGTGAAGAAGAGGAAAGTGTCGACATTGAAGATGATGAACCCTCTCGAGAGGATAATGATGAAGTCGTTGTTGAGTCCGATGCACCAGATCTGAACGAAGAACCTAATGTTCTAGACATTCCAATAGCATATCGAAAGGAGCCGAGAGTTACGAGAATTCCGGCAAGGTACGTAAATTCTTTAAATCACTTGTTACTTACAGATGGTGGTGAACCTGAAAGTTACAAGGAGGCTTTAGATGTGGAAGCCATGAGCAAGTGGGAGCTTGCTATGAATGATGAGATGCAATCATTATCAGTTAATCGAACTTGGGATTTAGTTCAGTTACCGAAGGGGAAGAGAACATTACACAACAAGTGGGTATACAGACTAAAGTAGGAATCTGATGGTTCAAGAAGATTCAAGGCTAGACTTATGGTGAAGGGATTTCAGTAGAAAGAGGGCGTTGATTTCGGTGAGATTTTTGCTTCTATGGTGAAGATGTCTACTATTCGGGTTGTGATGAATATAGTTGCTGTTGAAGACTTGCATCTTGAGCAATTAGATGCCAAGGCAGCTTTTCTTCACGGCAATCTTCATGAAGAAATATATATGAAGCAGCCGGAAGGATATTCAGTCAAGGGGAAGGAAGATCACGTGTGTAGGCTCACGAAGAGCTTATATGGTTTGAAACAAGCGCCGAGACAGTGGTATTTAAAGTTCGAACAATTCATGTCCAGAAATGGTTATTCGAAGAGCAATGCGGATCACTGTTGTTTTATCAAGAAGACGGGGAACTCATATGTCATTCTACTTCTGTATGTAGATGATATGTTGGTAGCAAGTGCTGACATAGAAGAAATTGTTAAGTTGAAAGAACAATTATTCCCAGAGTTTTCTATGAAGGACTTGAGTATTGCAAAGCAAGTTCTTGGTATGCGTATTACAAGGGACAGAAAATGGCGAGAGCTGAAGCTATCTCAAGCTGAGTACATCGGCAAGGTACTCAAGCGGTTTAACATGGATGGTGCTAAGGTCGTTAACACACCATTGGGAGGTCACTTCAAGTTATCAAAGGATTGTTGTCCGAAGATGCAGAAGGATCGTGATGATATGAGGAAGGTTCCTTATCAGTCCGCGGTTGGTAGCCTAATGTACGCTATGATTTGTACGAGATTGGACATTGCCCAAGCAAAGGGAATTGTGAGTAGGTATATGAGTAATCCAGGCCAAGAGCATTGGAGAGCTGTGAAATGGATACTTAGGTATCTAAAGGGGACTCAAGACATGGCATTGTGTTATGGGGGTTCTCAGATATGCTTACAAGGTTTTGTTGATTCTGATATGGCGGGAGACATTGATAGGCGGAAGAGTACTAGTGGCTTCGTTTTTACATTGGGAAGCGGTGCGGTTACATGGGTTCCTAGGCTACAGAAGATTGTAGCTTTGTCTACGACGGATGCGGAATATGTTGCGGCTGCAGAAGCGTGCAAGGATATGGTTTGGCTAAAAGGGTTGATGAAAGAGCTCGGTCAAGATCAACGTTCCCCTATGTTGTATAATGATAGTCAAAGCGCTATACACTTAGCGAAGAACTCAGCTTTTCACTCTAGGACCAAGCATATTGATATTCGATATCACTATATTCTCTCGCTCCTCAAGGACAGTGTACTGAAGCTCGTGAAGATTCATACTAATGTTAATCCGGCCAATATGTTTACGAAGGTGGTGACTTTTCAGAAGTTGACAACATGTACAACTTTTGTGGGTCTTCAAGGTTGAAGATCCGGGTACTGAGCAATTCAATTTTTTGGAGATCTGGATATGGGCTACAAGAGGTTAGATTTCAAGTGGGAGATTGTTAAGGTATGAACTCGAAGCTATGTTTTGTCAAGACTGGAAACTGGTTAGATTCGTTCGAACGATATTGTTGTCCGTTCGAACGAAGAGTCAAGCTTGCTGGAATTTGTCCCAGAAGGACAAAGTCGTTCGAACGACTTTGTGACTCGTTCGAACGAGATTGGCGTTTAACTTTTTTAGAAGTTCTCTCCGATGTAGAAGTTTGACTGTGAAACGTAGGAGTTTGCCTCGAGATCTGTACCCACGTAAATTAGAAGTTTCTAATCTTGGTGTAAGCCCTCTATTATATAAAGGGGTGTTAGGTTATTGTATTAACCATCTTGTGAGAGTTTAATCTTAGAGAAGCTTTACGGTTTGAAAGACTCCATCATTAAGCTTTGAGAGATCATTGTAACCTGTTTGATTTACATAGTGAATTGCTCAGGAGTGGTGTTTTATCCGAAAGGATTTTCCACTTCCATCTTAGAAACTTTTGAATGTCTTATTGTTCTTGCTTGATTCTTATTTATTCTCCTATATTGGTGTTTCCGCGTAATCGTTCTTGACGAGAGGAAGAGAGTAGCTAACTCGGATTCTCAACAATTTGGCCAAGTGCAGTAAAATGTGCTGCAGTATTAGCTCAAAAAATGCGTCTTATGTTTTTGCCTATTCAGCATTCAGGATCAATGTAGTTTAAAAGTTGGGTATTTCAATCAAGGTAGTGATGATCGATATTGTTGAACACCTTTCACCATTAAGAATTTTGGATTACCTTGCAAGTTTAAAGGTGCACTCCCAAATGTCCGAATGTACATATATATGATGTGCTGGTTCATGAGAATATTTGCGTTCTCTGAGCAAGTTTAAACAATGCAGAATATTTGCAGGCTTAAACAATGCAGAATATTTGCGTTCTCTGAGCAAAGTGAACTTTGTTAACGTTTTCGACAATAACAACTTGCTATTGCTGTTAACTTTGTTAAGGTTCTTGTAAGACTATAGATTAGTGACACGAGGCTTCTTCAAAACTCTCATGTACCATTGAGCTAGGTGTATTGCTAGAGTTGCGGTATATTTAATTCGCAAAACAATCATGCAAGAATACGGACACCCTTGATGTTGAATCATAACGAGTGGTTCAAGATACTTAGATAGAGTCATGGCGACAGGACACAGTTGTGGTAGCTAATCGGTATGCATGATTAAGCATACCTGATCGTGGTGGGTAAAAAATGGAGTTATTGCTGAAAAGGGAGAGATGTGCATAGAACTTTGATAAAAAAAAAGGAGTTTTATGCCTTTCCATATTAACTACACATGAGTGCTTCATGATCTAAGGCAATATATATGCGCAGGAGATAGGAATTATAGATTTCTGCCAAGGTGAAGTCGAATATTCGGCTACAGTGAGAGCCCAGGTTGAACGATTATACCTTGACTCGCAGAAGTTGCATAATGACGAGACAATCATGTACTTGGATCAACTACATCCTAGTCATACAATCCTAATATCCGTATAGATGTCAAGGCCCCAATCATTTTTACACAAAATAAATAAATTTTTTGAGGGAATTCGCTTTTCAGCATGCATTTGAAGTATGGCGTTCACTATTTCTCATGCATGCATTTGAAGTATGGCCGCTTGGGTGTAGAACTTCAGATTGGTGTTAAGGAGCAATCTTATCATGCGTATTGTACAAGAGTTCTGACGCACATAGACAGTTAAGTCTAATAGAGATATTGTATCTAAATATATCAAAAAATTCTGACAAACCCAAAATGACTTCTTGGTTGGGAAATGCAGGATCCACGTTGCCATTTCCCGGGTGGGGAGCATTGGATCGTTTCACCTAGTGTGTACTAATAACCAACATGTTATACTGTTACTAAAACCGTTATGGCAGTTAGTTTTAACCCATGGTTAACAGTTAATCAGACTGGTTAGCTTAGACGACAGTATAAAAACGCAAAGAGAGTTGCTCTATTTCACAAAATACAATTGCTCTGTTTTCACAAAAATCACAACTTGCTTTGTTTTCTTCTTGTTCTGCAAGAAACAAAAGATTTCTATATCTTAGCTAATTAGGGGGTTCTGAAATCTGGGTTTTCAAGAAACATGTCTTATGAGATTGTAGAGGTAGTACTTCTTCCAATATCGTTGGGAAAGCGACAAGTTTGAGCGAGAATTAAGAAGGCTGATGAGAACCATCCCAGATAAAACAGTTGAAGTCGTCACGTTCAGCAACATATTGTCGACATTTGGGACGATGAAAATGAAGGGCAGACTTAGAGGAGAGAGGTTGCTGAATTGGAATAATCACTCATGAATGGGTCGATGAGGCTCAAGAACTTTTATGCATGAAAGCTATGGAATGCACGCGTGGAAGGCTCGATATCCGATTGCCCAAGCGTTTCTTTGTCCCTTATCGAAGCGACTCATGGTTGATCTTGTTATCTTGATGTCTGGGGTGGTATGTGATTCTTTCGCGCTTTTATTTTCTTCGTGACTTCTTTGTTTTTCAACAATATTGCATGTTTTGAGATTCATTGTGTGTGGGGTTCTGCGATTTTTTAGTTTTCATGTTAGTGCTGCAAGAATTTATGTTAAATGCATACAAATTCTTCGTTCTTAGACGACAATAGTCCTTTTTATGATAATACGATTATAGACATGTAATGCCTGGGGTTCGGAAAATTTCGTGTCTTTTTGTTGCATGTTTTCAGATTCTTAGTTATGAATGTGTACTTCCATGTGTGTGTGTGGGGTTCTTTGATTTTTGAGTTTCTTTCGATTTGATGTTTCTAGTTTCTTGCTTACAAATTCATCATGAAATTTTTTCATTTTGTGATGATGTTGTTACGAATGTAGACATGTAATTGTTGGGATTACATACAATAACTATAATCAATAACTAAATCTGTAAAGTAGATTATTACTAACCTCTTCTCCTGTTTGTTGAGATATTCTATAATCACTATGACTAATAAACTAAAGATGTAGAGATTAATGCTAACCTCTTCTCATGCTCTCTGAAAATCACCTATTCTTGAGTGAAGTCTTCCCTTGGATTGGCTGCAGACCTCAATGGGATGGTTTTCTGTGTTGTAGCCTCCACGAGGGACTTCCTCTCTATTTAACCTGATAGAGTTTGAGAAGTCTTCCCATTATACCCTCAAACCCTAATAAAGAGAGACACTAGGTCCCACCTACCTTAACTTGGTGTAACAATTGGGCACAACCAATTACACCTATACGACCTATTAGCATGTGTGCTCGTGAACCAGAAGAGTAGTGCTGGTATAGATGGAAAATTTAACAATCTCCCACCCGGCGCTAACTCGATTTTAAGAAAAATATTTTTAGCATGATTCACGGTTTTTTTTTATAAGAAAAACGGATGGCCATCCTTTATTTTTAAAACCACACATGATAATTTGTCGAAAGCAATGTTACATCGAACTTGACTGTCACTCTACGACTACAAAGATGCCTAACACGGTTTACAGAAAATTTTGGTCAGGCCTTTGGGCACATGCCTAATTCATAACCTGGACATCAGGCTAGCAACCTCAATAGCTTTCCAAGTGTAATTTATTTACTGGTGGAGTTCAGTGTGTGAATGGCAAATGCACACCTTAATGATGTGCTAGTACATTTCTATTAGTGTCCTGTAACATGTGTTTACCAAACACATGTCATTTTAATACTTAGACAAACCGTAATGCGAAGACCATCGCTCATAATAAAATGAAGGTCAAAGGATGTGGAGCCTACCCATATCCAGCCCAAACAAACTTGAGAAACCTTTCAGTATTCTTTATAGGCACTTGATACTTAGACAACTGTCATGTGATGAAATCACTCGTATCTAAAACTTTATTGTAATTGCATAATTTAAACAGAATATGTACACATATAATAACAGATCCAAATATAATAACAGCTAAATAATTAGAAAATCAATTTTGAATGTCGACTAAATAATAACCGGGAATAACTCCCACAAGGATAAATAATCCTAATGCAGTAACAGTATCTAAAAGAAAACAATAACTACTCCCACGTAAAATAGCGATCCTCAAAGATACTCTAGCAAAATCTGAGTCAGAGTAGCCCAAAACCATAAGTGTAAAATGTCTCCCACTCTGATTGACGTATATACAATGATCCATTTGCATTCGACTGCTTTAGATCTTTAAAGTAAATGTGTCAACTCCAACAGAAAGTTATAAGACATATAATTTATCTCCTTCGTCATGGCATTATGCCACTGATCTATAAAATAACTAGCCAAAGCCGAACTAAAAGAAATTGAATCCTCTAAATTTAATAATTCCCCTTCAACTGGATAAAGATGAGAACCTGAAGAAATGACTGAACTCCTCTCTCTAGGGGAATACCGAGTAGGAACAAAAAGTTGAACAGGAGGTGGAACGATAGGAAATTGAATAGGAGCTACGACAGGGTCTGGAACTGTACTCGTCACAATGTCAATATCAGATAAACGCGGAAGTATAACAGTACTGATAAGAATAGCAGTTGGACTCCAATTCTCTGAACCCTCCTAAAAAATTAATCTCTCTATGAATAGTACTGGTAAAATGATCCCCTTCCTCTATGAAATGAGCCTGAGCACACTCAACAATTTTACCTGGACAACCCCAAACATGCAAGTGATTAAGACTAGGATTTCTCTCAGTCTATAGATGATCCAGGAGTAGTTTACTACTCTACAAAAGCCCGATCCAACAAAAAACTAATAAAATGGTTCTTAATGTTGACCGTCTTGATCGATCTTACCATAATACTCGCCTCCTCGATCTGACCGGACAACCTTAATCTCTAACAACGTCCTAGAAATATGACCTAGTCGTTTGCGTCATAACATCGAAGATAGCTCGGAACACTAAAGCGTTTAGAAGTAGAAGTATTAGCCTTAGAAGATAAACATAATAGTAAAGCCTAAAAGAATGATCAAGAGATAAGACGATGTAACCCATAAAAAATAAATAAATAACTGAAAGAGTACAACCGAGAAATTAAAAATAGAGATCGTCTCATCGAAGGAACATAAAAGGTGCCTATCAAATCTAAAATAACACATGTGTCTAAAACTAAGTAAAAAATGCCAACACCCTTAATAAAAAAATGTCAAACATCCACAAATGATAACTGCTCCTCAAGCTTTGTCAACCACCTGCTGATGAACCCCTCCTTTCTTATTTAGCCAGTTTTTGTAAGAATGACAGGTCCTTCTTCACATGGCCTTTTTCTTGCAAAAGAAACATTCTATAGCTGATGAAGTAGTTGCTGATAGAGTCGCATTATGCTTCCCATTCTCATATCCTGAACGAGAGCTCTACCCTGAACCAGACTGAAAACTATTTTTTGTAGAACCTTAAGTCTTAAACTTCTTCTTTCCCTAAGAATTGATGGACAAGTGCTTCATGGACGTAGTCAGATGAGCCTTTTTATGATAATAGTCCTTTTATGATAATACGATTATAGACATGTAATGCCTGGGGTTTGGAAAATTTCGTGTCTTTTTGTTGCATGTTTTCAGATTCTTAATTATGAATGTGTACTTCCATGTGTGTGTGGGGGGTTCTTTGATTTTTGAGTTTCTTTCGATTTGATGTTTCTAGTTTCTTGCTTACAAATTCATCATGAATTTTTTTCATTTTGTGATGATGTTGTTACGAATGTAGACATGTAATTATTGGGATTACATACAATAACTATAATCAATAACTAAATCTGTAAAGTAGATTATTACTAACCTCTTCTCCTGTTTGTTGAGATATTCTATAATCACTATGACTAATAAACTAAAGATGTAGAGATTAATGCTAACCTCTTCTCATGCTCTCTGAAAATCACCTATTCTTGAGTGAAGTCTTCCCTTGGATTGGCTGCAGACCTCAATGGGATGGATTTCTGTGTTGTAGCCTCCACGAGGGACTTCCTCTCTATTTAACCTGATAGGGTTTGAGAAGTCTTCCCATTATACCCTCAAACCCTAATAAATAGAGACACTAGGTCCCACCTACCTTAACTTGATGTAACAATTGGGCACAACCAATTACACCTATACGACCTATAGGTGGTCCTTTTTTAAAATTCATCTTCGGACTGGGAAAATCACTGGGCTTATAGGTGGTCCTTCCCCATCAAGTCATTCAATACTTGCATTCTTTGTTGGTCGTTTACACGGCCACATTAGACTATTACTCTTGGAATAATGGAAGAACAAAGACGAAGATGTTAAAGTTTACGATAGCCTTCCGAAAGGAGTATCTTATAATGAAATGCTAAAGAAGAGCAAATATTGCTTATGCCCAAGTGGATATGAAGTTGCAAGCCCAAAAGTTGTTGAAGCCATCTATGCAGAATGTGTCCCAGTGTTGATATCCGACCATTATGTTTCTCCATTCAGTGATATTTATAACTGGAAGTCTTTCTCGATTCAGATTCCTGTCATGGATATCGCAAATATTAAGAGAATTCTAATGGGAATATCACAAACACAATATCTAAGAATGCACAGGAGTGTAAAGTAAGTGCAAAAGCATTTTGGGGTAAATGGACCCCTAAAGAGATTCGATGTTTTTCACATGAATCTTCACTCAATTTGGCTTTGAAGACTTAACATCCGTGTGAAAAATTGATTAGTAGTCAGTAAAGGGAACTATCTCGAGAAGAAAATATGTTACCCTCAATTTGTACGCATATAGTTTGTCAACTGTACAAGAAACATATTCAAGCTAAAATAAATAAAATTGTTGAAATATTGGTTTGGTCAAAACCATTGCGGTACTTACATTTATAATCAAGATGTCGTCCTCAATAATTATTTTTTTGACAATGCAGTAGAACCATGCATGGTAGAGTTGACATTGGATTTTAGATGTTGAATACCAATTTGATGTCATTCAAGTTGATTTCCCTGAACATTACCCCATGGATGCACCTTAGGTGGGTGGGTTAAAGTTTTGATTTTTAATACTGAGGTAATTTTTTAATTTATTTTTAATTTGATGTTTGGGTTTTTCTGGAAAAAAAAATTTGGTTTGGTAGGTCATTTTTATTCATCCCGCTCCTTCGCATTCTCACATTTATAGCAATGGTCATATATGTTTAGGTAAATTTTGGTTAATGGGTTTTGTTATTTTTTCGTTTCGAGTTAATTTGAGGACTTATTTATAGCCAAATTTCATATTATGTGGAGAATCTAGAAATATGGAAATCATTGGATTTGCATATTATGTGGTTTCGTCGATTGTGGAAGGCGTGTATTATTATTTATTTCTCTTAATTACTCTTATGTGTGAATAATATCATTTCCAAGTACTTATTGCAACTTCAATTACATTTTCTAAATGTTATCTATCTTCCAATTTTAATAATAAGAGGATCATGCCATAACGCATTCCATATTAGAAAAACGTCCTTATTCTCTCGATGTAGCAAATTTGAAAGTTTGGGATGTTATATTGGTTGGTCGGATTGAATAAATTATATAATTTACTCAAATCATTTTTTTGTTTTGCGTGGTTGGATTGATTGAGTGTTTGATTTCCGTTCTTGGGCTGATTATTCATCATAGATCTATGGCATTCACGGGTAAAGGTGCCGAAGGCACCCTTCATAATAGGTCACCACTAATGACTGTTAAATATATAATCATACCGAAGGCACGCATAAACGTTTTAGCGCCAAAGGTACGCTAATGGACAATTTTGTAGCGCCGAAGGCGTGTCAACGTATTCAACGTGGCGAGCCACGGGTAGTACTAGTATTGCTACATTATGACAAATATAAGTTGGTGAACTAAATTTTAATTTCTTGACAAATATAAGTTGGCAATGAATGTAAAAGTTGTCTGACGAGGAGCACGAAGGTGTTTAAAACTTTAATATTCACCATAATTAATACCGTAATATACATCATACATAGTTAGGAAATGTTATTTTGTTAGAGTCATATTTTTCAGTCTATCGGACAGTTCAAAATTCCGCCATAAAAAGACAACATTAGGCTTCTGCAACTCTTGATACTGTAACTTTTTCTGAAGTGTTATTTTTGCCATACGGTCACGAAATTTGCTGCCATGTGAGAAATTAGGAGGCATAGAGTTCGTCCACTCACAACTTTTTTAATTGAGACACCATTAGAGCATCTGCAGCAGTTAGATGATGAATGACATGACAAGGTGGATTGATGAATTCACCTTGTTTTGGCTCAAATCCACCCACAACAGCTAGGCCGATTGGCTTTAAGTGTCCATCCAAAATCCACATTCAGGGTAAATTTTTACTTTATTGATGCCCCGCAGTTCAGAACTGCGCGACATCAATAACCAATTATACTATAATATTTGTCAAGATTTAAGTGGCTTTCATGCCCCACAGTTCAGAACTGCGGGGCATCAAAAGTCATTTATTCAATAAAACACGTGGCGTTGTTTGATTCGTTTGGATTCCCCACACTTCTGAACTGCGGGATATCTAAAGCGTTACGATCTTGACACGTGCCTAGATCTTAGGCGTTGTTTTCGCCCCATAGTTCTAAACTGCAGTGAGTAATATTCACCTTGTTTTTGAGAGGTGAACTGCTGTGAGATGGATCGGGTTTGGGGTGGATTTGAGTGAATTCACCCACTTGCTGCTGCAGATGCTCTTACCAAGGAAAATATTTTTTGAAACTACTTACTTTATGTGGAATGGACCAACTATGATTGATGGTATGAAGATTCTAAAGGCAATTAGGTCATGAGTACCCACTAGATTTAATTTATTTCTTAAATTTTTTCCAAGAAAAGTTTCCCTGTTTCATTCTCTTTAGAAACCAAGTATGAGAGTTGGAATCTTTGGTCTGCCTTAGGATCTCTTCAACAACTAGGTAGAGAAAAATCAAATTGAGTATTTACTTTCAATGACATATATAATGTATTTTATTATGTAAATGCACAAGAATTATAAATAATCAACAATATTTGTGTCTTCTCCAAGTACAAAGTGCCTTTATGCCTTAAACTGTCGTCAACAGTATTTTATTATGTAAATGCACAAGAATTATAAATAATCAACAATATTTGTGTCTTCTCCAAGAATTATAAATAATCAACAATAAATAATCAACAGTATTTTATTACTGTAACTTTTTCTGAAGTGTTATTTTTGCCATACGGTCACGAAATTTGCTGCCATGTGAGAAATTAGGAGGCATAGAGTTCGTCCACTCACAACTTTTTTAATTGAGACACCATTAGGTCTGCCGAAGGCATACATAGAGGTTAGAGTGACCTTCCCATTATACCCCCAAACCCTAATAAAGAGTAACACTAGGAGTTTTTTCTAATATATATAATCATACCGAAGGCATACATAGAGGTTTTAACGCCAAAGGTGCGTCAATAGACAATTTTGTAGTGCCGAAGGCGTGTCGACGTATTCAACGTGGCGAGCCATGGGTAGTACTAGTATTGCTACATTATGGCAAATATAAGTTGGTGAACTAAATTTTATTTTCTTGACAAATATAAGTTGGCAATGTTAAAGTTGTCTGACAATGAATGTAAAATTTCTCTGACGATGAGCACGAAAGTGCTTAAAATTTTTAATTTAATATTCACCATTATTAATACCGTAATATAAATCATACATAGTTAGGAAATGTTATTTTGTTAGAGTTATATTTTTTAGTCTGTCGAAATTGGACAATTCAAAATTATGCCATAAAAGGACAACATTAGGCATCTGCTACTCTTGATACTATAACTTGTTATGAAGTGTTATTTTGTCATACGCTCACGAAATATGCAACCATGCGAGAAATTAGGAGAGATAGATTTCATCCACGCACAACTTTTTTAATTGAGACACCCTTAGAGCATCTGCAGCAACTAGGTGAAGGATGTCATGGCAAGGTAGATTGGTGAATTCACCTTGTTTTGGCTCAAATCCAGCCACAACAACTAGGCCGATTGGCTGACGTGTCTACCCAAAATGCATCGGATTTTTACTTTACTCAATAACCAATTATATTATGACATTTGTCATGATTTAAGTGGCTCTCATGCCCCACAGTTCAGAAACTGTGGAGAATCAAAAGTCATTTATTAAATAAAACACGTGGCATTGTTTGATTCGTTTGGATTTCCCACACTTCTGAACTCCGGGGCATCTTAAAGCGTTGCGATCTTGACACGTGCCAAGATCTTAGGCGTTGTTTTTGCCCCACAGTTCTGAACTGCGGTGAGTTATATTCACCTTGTTTTTGAGATGAACTGTTGTGGGGTGGATTGGGTTTGGGGTGAATTCACCCACCTAGCTGTTGCAAATGCTCTTACCAAGAAAAGTATTTTTTGAAACTACTTACTCTATGTGGAATGGACCAACTATGATTGATGGTATGAAGATTCCAAAGGCAATTAGGTCATGAGTACCCATTAGATCTAATCTGTTTCTTAGATTTTTTCCAAGAAAAATTTTCCTGTTTCGTTTTCTTTAGAAACCAAGTATGAGGTCTGCCTTACAATCTTTTCAACAACTAGGTAGAGAAAAATCAAATTGAGTATTTACTTTCAATGACATATATAATATATTTTATTATGTAAATGCACAAGAATTATAAATAATCAACAATATTTGTGTCTTCTTCAAATACAAAGTGCCTTTATGCCTTAAACTGTCGTCTTCTTTTGCACGACATGATTGGCAATGGCTTTGGCAACCCCCCATGATGCATCTGCTTTGATTTGAGAAGCATTAGCCTCAAATTTATCCTCATCCGCTTCAAAATGGACAGTCGATCTGATAATGCATGAATTAGTGCCTTTTTCGATGATCTGGAAGACATTCTCGTAAGATCTAAACCCAAAGTCAAGAAGTCCCCCCTTCGTTACTTGAATTCGCTTCATACGTCTCACATCATCAATCACCATAAATTTCTCATTCCAAGACCGAGGTTCTGGTATGCCTGAAAGAATATAATATAATATGGTTAATGTATTTTAGGTGCAACAAGGATAAAAAATGTGTGTGGTGCAACAGGGGAAAAAAAAAAGTGTGTGCCTGGAAAATTACATTTGCAAAAATAAGGTACCTTGGGCCAGAACAACGTGTAGTTTTGTACCGACACCTCCATCACCTTGTATAATATCTATCTTCTCGAATGCACCGGGTAAAAGATCGGGAAGCATCTTCGGGAGGTCATTTGAGCTGAAAACTGCCCAAATATCTTTTGCCGAAGCTTGAACGCTCATATCAGTAGACACACTGCCGCGCATTGTTTTCGTGTAGACTCTTGTGCTAAATAAAAAGAAAAAGAGAAAAAAGATGGGGAATAGTTTGCTTCCCATTTTACTCTTGAAATCGAATTAATGCAAAACACTTTATGTAGTTGAGAGAGATTTGTGAGAAATGTTAATGAATCCTTTTCATTTTATAGAAGCACAAGAAAGATAGGTTGATTGTGTTTTGCTTCTTCTCAATGACGGTCTTCTAAGACTACAATGATACTATAGCACATTTTAGACCCGTTCTGAGCCTACAGTACTATGAGCAGTCCCAATTGCCTTGGCTTGGGTGACCGCATTTGCATTTTTGATTTGAATTAGCCAAAATCGACTGCGATGGATATTTTATCTAGAAGTAGAAGTTAGCATGAAGTAATCTAAACTTGGCCAACCAAATATGAATATGTTTTCATATGGATTGATAGTATTACGCACAAATGGCTTTGTATATATAGATAATAACAAGTACTTGTGTCTTTGGGTAAGACCCGCAACGATCTTTTATTATAAGATATTGATTTTGCAGTGTTAATAGAATAAAGTAACGAGTTGCTTGGCACAAGCAAGTACCTTGTCTTCGAAAGTTTGATGGGCGGGTATTAAAAATTATATGATATGCAAGGCTATAAAATTGTTAATGAGGGGTAACTGAGGCCTTTCACCATTAAGAAATTTGGATTACCTTGCAAGTTTAAAGGTGCACTCCCGAAATTCCGAATGTACATATATATGATGTGTTGGTGCATGAGAACCCCCATATAGGGTACTTAGGTGGCCGGCTGTGGTACGTGAATTAGAGTTTGCAGTGTATCAAACAATGCATAATATTTGCGTTCTCTGAGCAAAGTGAACTTTGTTAACATTTTTGACAATAACAACTTACTATTGTTGTTGGAGGTACATCTAGATGTTTGTATTTTAGTGAACATATATTTTAGATCTTTGTATTTAATGTAATTCCTTGTAAGAAAGATCTTCCCTAAACTTAAGGGCAAAGAGATTTTATATCTTGTAATCTCTTTGGCTATATAATATGGAGAACATTGATCTCTCCAAACAATTGAGGAAAGCACCAAACTTGCTTCTTAGTTTTTACATGGTACAGAGCAATTAGATCCTTTTTTTCCCCCTATTATCCTTCTTGTCTTAAGACTATTAGTACTGCTAGATTTCAGTTTTCTTTAAGGTTCTTGTAAGAATATAGATTAGTGACACCCATGCGTTCATCAAACTCTCATGTACCTTTGAGCTAGGTGTTATTGCTAGGATGCGGTATATTTAATTCGCAAAACTAATCATGCAAGGATACGAACACCCTTGATGTTGAATCATAACGAGTGGTCAAGATACTTAGATAGAGTCATGGCGAACAGGACCACAGTTGTGGTAGCTCATCGGTTATCCATGATTAAGCAAACTTGATCGTTATTACTGAAAAGGGAAGACATGCATGATACTTTGATAAAGAAAGAGTTTCTGCCTTTCCATATTATACTTTACATGAGTGCTTCATGATCCAAGGACATTAAAGATTTCTGCCAATTTGAAAGTCGAATATTCAGATACCGAGAGAGCCCAAGGTTGAAAGTTAAACCTTGACTGGCAGAAGTTGTATAATGACGAGACAATCGTGTACTTGGATCAACTGCATCCTAGCCTTACAATCGTAATCTCCGCTATAGATGTCAGAAGGCCCCAATCATTTTGACACAAAAAATAAATAAAATTTGAGGGAATTCGCTATTTCTCATGCATACATTTTGAAGTATGGCCGTTTGGGTGTAGAACTTCAGATTTGGTGTTAAGCAACAGTTTTATTCATATGTATTGTACAAGATTTCTGATGCACGTAGACTGTTTAACGAGACAGTCTAATAGAGATGTTGTATCTAAATACGACGTCAATGTATCGAAAAATTCTGACAAGCCCAAAAGGACATTCTTGGTTGGGAAATGTAGGATCCATTCTCGTGTTCAGGAGGATCGACCTAACCCGTCCACGTTGCCATCTTCCTGGTCACGGAGCATTCGGTCGTTCTTACCTAATGTGTACTAATAACCAACATGTATATACTGTTACTAAAACCGTTATGGCAGTTAGTTTTAACCCATGATTAACAGTTAAATCAAGACTGGTTAGCTTAGAAGCACAGGTATAAAATGCAGAGAGAGGCTGCTCTATTTCACAAAATCACAATTTGCTCTGTTTTCTCAAAAATCACAACTTGCTAAGAATAGAGAAACAAAAGATTTCTCTATTCTTAGCTAAATTAGGGTGTTCTGAAATCTGGGTTTTCAAGAAACATGTCTTATGAGATTGCAGAGAGTAGTACTTCTTCCAATATTGTTGTAAAAGCGACAAGTTTGAGCGATGAATTAGAAAGGCTGATGAGAAGCAGCCCAGATAAACAGCTCGACATCGTCACGTTCATGCAACATACATTGTCGACAGTGTGTGAGATGATGAAACTGAAGGCAGACTTGGAGGAAGAGTTGCTGAATTTAGGAATAATCACTCATGACAAGTTCGATGAGGCTCAAGATATATTTCCTGCATTGAAATTTATAGAATGCAACGCTGGAAGCGTCGATCCTCCTCTGCCCAAAGCGTCTTTGTCCCTTATCGTAGCGACTCATGGTTGATCCTGTTATCTTGATGTCTAGGGTGGTATGAATACGCTTTTATTTTCTTTCGTGAATTCTTTGTTTTTCAACAATATTGCATGTTTTGAGATTCTTTGTGTGTAGGGTTCTGCGATTTTTAAGTTTTCATGTTAGTGCTGCAAGAATTTATGTTAAATGCATTCAAATTCTTCCTTCTTTGACGACAATAGTCTTTTCTTCGATAATAAGAGTATAGACATGTAATGCCTGGGGTTTGGAAAATTTCGTGTCTTTTAGTTGCATGTTTTCAGTTTCTTACTTAAGAATGTGTACTTTGATGTGTGTGGGGAGTTCTTTGATTTTTAAGTTTCTTATTTGATTTTTCTACTTTCTTGCTTACAAATTCTTCATGAAAAAATTTCATTTTGTGATGATGTTGTTACGAATGTAGACATGTAATATGAGAGGTTTGGGAAATTTTGACGTACTTTACAAGTAGATCTTAGTACTGCTGCAAAATTTGATGTCTCTTGATTTCACATATTAGACATTTAGTAGTGCTATATTTCTGTTTTCTGCGACCAAGTAAGAATTTCAGTTTTTTTGCAAAATATTTGAAGTAGAACTGCACGAATTCCTTGATGAAATCTTAGTTTTGCACCTCGGTTCTATCTTATGATTTATCATGGGCAATCACTGATTCACTATGTAGAACATTATTATTACATTTCATTATCTACATGCCAATGTGTATTACAACATTATTACTATGCAAGTTTAATTTCATTGTTTGATCAAGGCATTTCAAATCATAGTTCCCATTGTAAAATTACATTTTTCTGATATATTTGTTTGAAATAACATAGTTTGACATTTTATTTTTTCTTGATGCACAGACATTCGAGCGACAGAATATTCAAGCATGCCTAGACACAGGCTCTCAGATATGTCCTGAAACGAAAAAACCTCTCGGGCATTTTACAGACCTCACACCGAATGAATTTGCCAAAGACATGATCACGCAATGGTGCAAGAACCGTGGGATTATCCTACATGACCCTGTCGTCAATATTTCAAAAGATGAGAAGCAGCATTTTTAATGATCTGATGCTCAGGCTCGTAAAATCTGGAATTTCTGAGCAAAAACAAGCCACAAAGGAGATGCAAAAATTGACCCTGGCCTTGCCTAAGTTTCGTGCACATTTTGCCACGGAAGAACGTACCATTTATGTGACGCCTTACCGAACGCCGGGCAATTCTACCCGAACGTTTTGAGTTCTGACCTTGGATATATGTTCTCTATGATTTAATATAGTTGCACGCCAAGTTTCGTTGAAATCGAAATTGGTTAAGGGGACGAGAAGTGCCAGTACGCTTCGTCTCTAGTTTTAATGTTTCTTTTTGGAAACTAGCTATTTACTTAGTGGCTATATTAAGGAGGAACCGTGGTCCAATCCTCCCCAAGACTAAAAGAGCTTCAAGGCTTGGTCATCCTTGACCCCGGTTTATAGGCTATCTATATGGGATTGTTATGGGTTCTCCTTGGCTTAGGGAAGGCCAGGAGACATTGCCTCGCAATGCGGGACGCTCTTACATATAGGGTTTGTATATGATGCCGCTATACCGTCATTATGCCCCACGAGCCAATCGAGATACACCGCCACTATAAATAGACTATGTAACCAGTCCTGGCTCGCCGCCCCTTGAGATATACATGTCCCATATCTGGAACCCCGCATATTGAGCTACCCTGATCCGCTACAGGACATGTGTGCTATCTGTACCTCGTGCCCAGTCACGAGAGATTACGATGTAGGGATTATTGAGGGAACTTTCGGCGTTGCTGCCTATACTGAATGCTTATTCGATGAACCCTCACGGGTATCTAGGATTATTCGAATGTCGCTCTAGCATCTGTAGGACTATTCCACTGGCGGGCCGCACCCGTGAAGAAGGCTGGTACATGCCGGCCGAATGTGCATGTACGCCGCACGGCCTCCTATTTTGCTGTACTCCAGGCATTGTAGAGGCATGCCAGGGCTGGGCCGTGACAGATGGCGTCAGAGCAAGGCTTGTTGCGCCTTTGCTTGTTAGAGCTTAGATGGGTTGTGCCTACGTCTATCAGAGCTGGTCAAGAGTTGACCTAGCTATCAGAGTTGGAATCTTTGGAAACCAAGTATGAGAGTTGGAATCTTTGGTTTACCTTACGATCTCTTCAACAACTAGGTAGAGAAAAAACAAATTGAGTATTTACTTTCAACAAAAGCTTGTAGAGTTGATTTCCCTAAACATTACCATTTTTTTTGCAAAAGGTTTAGATTTTATAACAAACGAAACGGCCTTTACAAACTAAGGGACCTCGTCTAGTTAGGTGAGGATAGCCCAAAATAACCACATGAAAACTACGAAACTACAGATATCAACAAAATCTAAAGTATTCCGTGTGGGGGTCTTCAATCCTTGTAAGAAGTTTCGGTCTTCCCTCGGTCAATTCCTCAAAGGATATGCTCTATCTGGATCCTCTTTTAGCCATTGTATCTGCCAAAAAATTTGATTCTCTCCAGGGTGCGCTGAATCTGATTGCTTGTATACAGTTGAGTATTTGTGTCCACTTATTTCTGAATTTCCAAGGTATTTTTTGCGTGACGAAAGCATTGATTGTTGCCGTGGTGTCTGAAACAATCCACAGGTTTTTCCATCCTCGGTGTACCACTTCCCCCCCCCCCCCCCCCCCCCCCGTCAATGATAGCATTAACTTTAGCCATGTAATTGGTTGTTATTCCAACTGCTTTGCAGAACGTTCCTAGGACTCTGCCTTCCCAATCTCTATAAATAATCCCAATGCCAGAAGGACCCGAATTTCCCAACGCCGAACCGTCACAGCATAATTTAATTTCGTTCTCATTAGGCAGCATCCACATGCAGCTTTTAATCTTCGTAGCTTTACCCATTTTTCAATCTACAGAGAGGGATTTGATGATTTGTAACTCAGAGACTATGTTGTACATTCCGTGCTTAGACAGTTTCGCGTTGTTTTCTACTTCTCTTAGCACCCTACTTTGTATCTCTCTTATTGTTAATTTCATTTCATCAAATCGGATTTTGTTTCTTGCATTCCACAGCCAACGACTCACCGAGAAGACCATCGTTATCCATAGGTCGTTTAGGTATAAACTCGGCGCTTTGGTTTTGTCTAAAATCTATTTCCAGCTATCGTTCTCAGCAACATCAGCAATGTTGAACGTACTTGTTGCCCAGTTCCAAATCACTTTCGCTACATTGCATTCGAAGAATAAATGGTTCGGTGATTCAGCTGTGAGACCACAGTGATTGCCGATGGAGACAAGCTGAATTCCTTTCCTTTGAATCAAGTCATCAGTAGGGCAATATTTGGTTCATAAGTTTCCATGCAAATCCACTGAGACCTGGGTGTAGGCATTGTAACCAAGTATACTTCCACCACCAAGCTGTGTCTAGACGATCACGAGTACTTTCAAAAGCATTTTTGACTGAAAAGTCACCATGTATATCCGGTTTCCAGATCTAAATATCTTCTAAATTTGGGTTGCAAGTAATACTAGAAATGTTTATACCCATAGCCAAGAGAGCGAATGAGATATCCGTTGGAAAGTTCCAACCATCAGGGCTAACGAAGTCACTGACCTTGGTTGTACATAGTTTCCAAAGATGATTTGGAAGGTCTATGTGTTCTCGTAGCGGAATGGAAGTAGCCCAAGTGTCTCTCCAAAAGCTGATCTTTTTACCATTTCCAATAATCCATCCTATAAACGGTTTGGTAATCGGTTCCGCAAATTTGATTCCCGACCAGATAGAGGAGCTCTTATGATATTTGATCCTGTCCCCACTCTTTGTATAGAATTTAGCTTAGATCATTTGTGCCCATGGTTCTTCTCTTCGCATGAAGATCCAGTTTAATTTGCATAGCATTGCATTGTTAACCTCCTTTAGACTTCTTATTCCCAGGCCACCTTCTTTAACCGGTTTGTACAATTTTCCCCAACAAAGTGTGATCCCCTTTCTCTTTGTAGGATCTCCAGTCCAAATAAAGTTTCGAATAATAGCATCCCCTTCTTTAATTAATGACTGAGGCCATTTGTAAATGGCCATATTATAAATTGGAATACTGGTTAATATAGATTTGGCCAGAACTACTCCCACTTGAAATGATTGCATTCTCCCATTCTAACTGTTTGCTCTCTTCCTAATTTTTTCCTAAAGAGGTGTTATAATGCTTTTCGTTACCCGTCCTTGTACCAGTGGAATTCCAAGGTAAGTCTCTGGGAATCCTCCTTCTCGAAACCCAAACATATCAATAACCTCATTTCTTTTATAGTGAGGAATGTGACCAATGAATATTTTTCTTTTTTCAATACTAACCATCAGGCCTGACGCATGTTGATAATTTAGAAGTACTTTGTGCAGATTTCTTAAATATTTGGCAGCTCCATTGATAAACAGAAAAATGTCGTCATAAAAAAAAAGGTGAGTTGGACTAGTACTACCTTTTATCCTGACCATGAGATTGATCTTCTTTTGTCCCACAATGAACTTAAGATTAGAGCTGAGTATATCATCAGCAATAGCGAAAAGCAGCGAAGAGAGTGGATCACCTTGTTTAAGACCCCTATACGCTTTGAAGTATCCAGAAGGACTGCCATTTATGGAGATAGATATCATTCATGTGTTAATAATAGTTAGGATCCAGTTGTAAAAAGAATTGAAAAACCTAAATGATCGGAGAGCTTTTATAAAAAAATCCCAACTCATCGTGTCATATGCTTGGGTAATATCAAGCTTTAACCCAACGTTCCCCCCTTGTCTTTTCATTTCCATCTCATTTACCAACTCTGAAGCCATTCAAATATTATTTTGTATGCTTCTATTAGGTATAAACGCGCTTTGTTATGTGGAGATAATTCTTGATGCAATTAGAGAGAGCCTTGTGGCAAGAATCTTCCTGATAATTTTGAACGTAAAATTGCTAAGGCAGATAGGCCTGTAGTCTTTCACATAAGAAGGTTTCTTTACCTTAGGGATCAACACTATAAGGTTCGAGTTGAAGTTTACTGGAAAATCTCCATCCCTGAAGAAAGAAGATATGCCTTTCACGATATCCTCCCCAATAATATCCCAATATGTTCTAAAGAATGCTCAAGAAAATCCATCCGGCCCAGGTAAACTTTGTCCATCTAGAGAAAAGACTGTATCACGAATTTCCTCCTCATTAGCAATACCTGAGAGACAATGGTTTTCTACCTGCGTAACAAATACTTTGTTATGGGTAAATAATTCTGGACATTCTATCACATCATGTCTTGCAAACTTTTCCTCATAGCAAGTGAGGATATAGTCTTTAATGTTGTTTTGATTAGAGAGCACCTCCCCATTTTGGTCTTTAATTTCCATAATAGATGACTTGACCCTTTTCATTTGCGTAGAATGATGAAAAAAGGAAGTGTTTCGATCCCCAGCAAACAACCATTTGATTCTTGATCTTTGTCTCCAGTCTTCCTCCTCCTTCTCCTTCTCCTCAATTTTTCCCAGTTCTTTGGATTTGTTTAGCATCAGTAAATTCAGAAGATCATTTGTCTCATCATCTTCTTGCTGAATTTGCAACTGAAGAATCTCTCTCTCTAGCTCCTTGTTATGAACAGATTTATCAAGCACATGAATTTTCCATATTTTAATCGCCGTCTTCAGTCTCCTGAGTTTCAGCATTATTACGAAAAGAGGGGCAGCATACAAAGTCTGATTCCAGCTATTCTCAACCACTTCTTTAAAGCTTTGTTCCTTGCTCCAAGACTGCATATATCTGAATGGAACGCGGTTTAGCTATTCTATTACACTCCCCAAAAAGAAGAGAATGGTCAGACTTGGTGCGAGGAAACACCCTTACCTTCCAGTTTTGGAATTTTGCATTCCATCGAACATTGAATTGAATTGTGTGTCTTTAAATATGTGATTTAAATATTTGTGCGCCAATTGAATTGGAGCAGTATTTTTATTTTTTTAAAATTTTGTAATAAATAAATTAAATAATTTTTGGAATATGTATTTTCAATTTTATTATTGAAAGTTAGATCCAACGGTAACAAATTTTACATGAAAAACCCAACGGTCATCACAACAGTCATATTATGCAACAACGGTAACAAACAACAGTAAAATTTGTTTAAAATACCCTTAAACCAGTTCACTCTCAACTCTTCTCTCTACTCCTCCTGTAAATTGTATTCTTTCACTTCAGCCTCTCACTATTTTCATTTCAACAAATGGATAAGAACAATTAATAGAATAGTTGGTTCAGCTTCCAACACTTTTTACAAAATAATTTAAACTCACCCCCTCTTCCTTCTCCTTAATTCTCTCAAAATTAATTTTATCAGTTACAATTCTCTCAATCACAGTATTCTCAGCCATATTAGCCACAATACTCTCCACCTCATAACCAATTTTATTCAGCAGCGGGAAGCATCTATGTCAGCTGTCTCTAGCAATCTAACTCCGCTCGTGTCACCGTCAATTGCGCGAAGAAACTACTATGAAGATGAAGATTTGCTAATTGTATCAGCATGGCTAAATACTAGCTTTGATGAAATTCGTGGCACGGGCCAAAAGGCTACAAGTTTTTGGGATCGGGTTCATAATTATTTTGTACAACATGGAGAACTAGAGTCACGTCGTACTGCAGATTCGATACAAAATCGGTGGGGCAAAATTCAAAAATATGTTAACAAATTATGTGGGTATTATGCTAACATTTCAGCAAGTCGTAAGAGTGACGAAAACCTCAATGAAGACGACAAGGTATGTTAATTATTATACAGTAGTGAAATATGTTAATGCAACAATTATTAATGTAGGCAATTGTTCTATTTTGTAACAGATAGAGAAAGCGAAAATCATGTATAAAAAGATTGAGAAGAAAGAATTCAAGCTAGTACGTTGTTGGAAGAAACTTAGATTGTACAAAAAGTGGCAAGATTATGTAGAAAAAGCTAATGACCAACTACGTCCACAAAGTTCTACTTCATCTCGTAGACGCAATTCAAGTAACAACTCATCTCCAGTAACTGACTTGAATGAAGATGACGATAAAGTGGTGTCCCCAAACAAGAATTTGTGCCCTAAGGGAAGGAAAATAGGAAAAGAGTTAAGGAGGCGAAAGGGAACAAATTATGAAATTCCTAGAATCTCACAGCTTATGGGAAGCTACATTGAAGATAGGAAGAATGTACATGAGAGGAAGCTTAAACTACAAGAGTTTGAACGTGATGAACGTATTATGCGTATGAATATAACAAACGATATGGATGAGATGACAAAACAGTTCTATGAGCAGGAGAAGAAGAACATTATGGCTAGGAGAAGTATGCTTCTGTGATTAATTCTTTTGTTGCCAATTCAAATTTCTATGTTTTATTTTCATGTATTAGGTGGGTCGCAGGACTTTTTATTTTAAGAAGATAGGCTCAGTACCTCTTGTAATATTATATTTTTCTACGAATAAAATTTTGGGGACACTTAATGCCATACAAAAAACATTCGATGATAAATAACGTGACATTATTAAAAGTTACAAAACACCTAATGTGCAATTCAACTAGAATAATTATCAGTGTAGTGGTTCCATAAATGTTTCACAAGCTCGGCTTGGAGAGTACAATGAGTAGCCTCGTTTCATAGTTGAAGCTGTCGATCAACGAAATGATCAAAATTCTCATTTTTGTTGAAGATAACTTCTATCGGTGGGACGGTTCAATTTGTTCATAGTCGAAATCGGTAATATGCAGTTCTTTCTCATCCTCGACAATCATGTTATGCATTATAATGCACGCCATCATTATTTGAGTAAGATCGTCGGGATCCCAATAACATGCAGGTCCCCGAATAATTGCAAAACGTGCTTGCAATACTCCAAATGCTCTTTATACATCTTTCCTTGTTGATTCTTGTTGTTACACAAAGTATTTATTCGCAGCTCCACGCAGGGAAGGAATAGTTTTCACAAATGTAGGTCATGTTGGGTATTTCTCATATGTTAGGTAATAACCCTGAGTAAACGGTACTCCATTAATCTTGAAATTGGCCTTGGGGGAACGACCTTCTACGAGGTCAGCAAAAAGGTTAGATTGTTGTAGGACATTGATGTCGTTGTGAGATCCAGACATCCCAAAAAAAGCATGCCAAATCCACATATCGTACGAGGTCAGCAATATACCAATCTCTAAGACCAATCGAGTGCGCATAAGGAATGATCTTATATGTAGATGGGTGGTGACCTGCCTGTAGAGGATGTGGAACGTGAAATTGATCTGTATATCCTACATGACCTACCTCATCAGTGTTTACAGCATGGAAAAACTCTGGAATTCAATAACTTAATGTCATAGTTCTCCAAAAAAGTGTATAGTTCGACTCTGTAAACCCTTGAAAGGCAAATGGTATAACATCAATCCAGTGAGCTGCTTGTAATCTCTCGATAAAATCACCAGGAACACCGTCGATATAAGTAGGGGGTAGATTCGTAGGGATTATATACTGGCCAATCAGTTATTTAGTGCATCGCTCTCCTAAATACCATGCACCCCTGAAGTGTGCTCCCTCACAAAATGGCACGCTTTAGACTAATAACTTGTGCTCGGGTGTAATCTACATGTGTGGCACGTGAACATCGTTGCCATAGATGCCAATTAATACTCTGGAGAGTCCTAAGCTCGATTTGTTGTCTTGATTTAGGTAAATTGTGCGCAACTTGATCTTTATAATTTTTTTTAATCTTTTCCCTTTATCCCATCTATTTATCCTAGGCCATTCATCAAAACAGTTATCCTACATCATTGGGTTCATGTTTATAAAATATTCGTAATACCTATATTGCAAAATCTCTGAACAACCACAGATGTTATGATCGATACATTTACAACATAAGTCGAAGTCCTGGTACATGTAACACATAATCAATAACCCCCAGTCGTACTCAATTACCTTATCAAGATTCCTTAAAGCCATGAGATGACCTAACCGGATCTTGTTATCGTTGTGCCCATAAAAGTACATTGACAACATGTACAATAAGAACATCTTAGCAATCGTCTCATGGTTCTACTCTCCAACTTTTTGCATGTCAAACAACTGGTATAAATTCTCCTGGAATATACCCAGATAAAATTGTTATTTCTTTTATATTAGGTATATAGAGTGCAACTAGTTCCTCAACCTCATCACCCGTGGCAAATAGGGGAGGAGACCCGAATCCTACCCGTATCCCAGTCAACATATAAAAGTCGAGAGGAGTAAATTCGATCTCTCCACATGGGAAATGAAATGTATGTGTTACAGCTCACCACCCCTCAATTAATGTTATTACCAAGCGATTGTCACATTGATTCCATTTTATACTTAGAAAATGTGCAAACCCAGAAGCATCAATTAAATGTTTGATTCCTTCTATCTTGCTTAATTGAGAATAAAGCTTCAATACCTTCTTCAAATTCCTACGAAGTCTAAGCTTTGGACATTCCTATATAAATATAGCATACCCCGACATTAATATATAAAGCTATTACAATTTTATTAATCATAATTTTATGTTTTAGAACTGAAATACGCAAATGATTTTAAATAAAAATTTCATATTTCAATTATCTAGACAATTATAATTTAATTGGGAAATTGACTTATACTCACAACATTATTTAGTATGCGAGTCATCAAGTGATCCCCAGTGTCTTCAATTAATGAGAAACTATCTTCTTTAAACTCTGGAAAATGAAAAACTTCTGCCATCACGATTTGGCTCACTTCGTATTCCGCTTGTTTTAAAAATTTGCGACCAGATACGTTGTTGACGCCGTCGCTTTAAATTGATTAAAGAAAAGAATACCCATTATCTGTAGAAGTCAATAAGCATAATTTATCCCACAATAACAAAACGAATAAGTAGAAATCAGATAAAGAAGATGTACATCATGACTACAACTTCGTATGTGCTGCAACTCTTCTAGTACTCTCCTGAAGAACAAATCAAAATTTAGAAATCATGAAGTGAGAGAGAGAGAGTACTTCTAATGAAATAAATAACATCTGATATTAACAGAAGTACCACTAAGATAACTTCGATTCAAGGTTACATAAACCTTATAAACGCATATTAGTAGTAGTTTTACATCAACCTTGCTGAAATCTTACCCCATTTAAATGTTTTACCCAATTTTACCAAAATATGATATTTTAGGTGAAATCAAGAAACCCCACTGATAATAATTCTCTATTGATAATTACATCATCTAAATCAACGAGAGAGAGAGAGAGAGAGAGAGTACCTGGATCTGTTGTAATTGAAACCGCTTATAGAAAGTACCTTGATTCTGTATTAACGATTTTAGAGAGAAGAAGAGATAGTCTGTTGGTTTAGTCAGAGGTAAGGCTTTGTTTTTAAGTTTTATGAAGGCAAAGATACAGTCGGTGGAAAGAAGAAGAGACAGTCGGTAGGTAGATACAGTCGGTTGTTGGTCAGTCAGTTGTGGGAGAAGAGGTAAGGTTTTGGGTTTTGTTTTTATTTGTGTTTTTTTTTTAATATTTTTTTTATAAATAAATTAAAACCCCAAATCAATTGCCGCAGAAATTTTTGCCATGGCAGATTTTTATATCCCTCGCTACATGTCAGATTTTTTCTGATTTTAAGCCGGCGTGGCTCGCTAACTTAGCCAGCCTGCAGCCCTTGAGGCAATATATATTGCCAGGAGATAGGCAATTAAAGATTTTTGCCAATGTGAAAGTCGAATATTCGGATACTGAGAGAGCCCAAGGTTGAAAGTTACACCATGACTGGCAGAAGTTGCATAATGACGAGACAATCGTGTACTTGGATCAACTGCATCCTAGCCATACAATCGTAATCTCCACTATAGATGTCGAAGGCCCCAATCATTTTGACACAAAAAATAAATAGAATTTGAAGGAATTCGCTATTTCTCATGCATACATTTTGAAGTATGGCCAACCCAAAATGACATTCTTGGTTGGGAAATGCAGGATCCACGTTGCCATCTTCCCGGGTGAGGGAGCATTGGATCGTTCTCACCTAGTGTGTACTAATAACCAACATGTTTATACTGTTACTAAAACCGTTATGGCAGTTAGTTTTAACCCATGGTTAACAGTTAAATCAAGACTGGTTAGCTTAGAAGCACAAGTATAAAATGCAAAGAGAGGTTGCTCTATTTCACAAAATCACAATTTGCTCTGTTTTCACAAAAATCACAACTTGCTTTGTTTCTTCTTCTTGTTCTACAAGAAACAAAAGATTTCTCTATTCTTAGCTAAATTCGTGTCTTCCGAATTCTAGGTTTTCAAGAAACATGTCTTCTGAGATTGCAGAGAGTAGTACTTCTTCCAATATCATTGCAAAAGCGACAAGTTTGAGCGATGAATTAGAAAGGCTGATGAGAACCAGCCCAGATAAACAGCTCGACGTCGTCATGTTCATGCAACATACATTGTCAACAGTGTGGGAGATGATGAAACTGAAGGCAGACTTGGAGGAAGAGTTGCTGAATTTAGGAATAATCACTCATGGCCTGTTCGATAAGGCTCGAGATATCTTTTCTGCATTGAAAGCTATGGAATGCAACGCTGGAAGCGTCGATCCTCCTCTGCCCAAAGCGTTTCTTTGTCCCTTATCGAAGCGACTCATGGTTGATCCTGTTATCTTGATGTCTGGGGTGGTATGTGATTCTTTCGCGTTTTTATTTTCTTTCGTGAATTCTTTGTTTTTCAACAATATTGCATGTTTTGAGATTCTTTGTGTGTGGGGTTCTGCGATTTGTAAGTTTTCATGTTAGTGCTGCAAGAATTTATGTTAAATGCATACAAATTCTTCATTCTTTGACGACAATAGTACTTTTTTAGATAATACGATTATAAACATGTAATGCCTGGGGTTCAGAAAATTTCGTGTCTTTTTGTTGCATGTTTTCAGATTCTTAGTTATGAATTTGTACTTTGATGTGTGTGGGGGGTTCTTCGATTTTTAAGTTTCTTACGATTTGATGTTTCTACTTTCTTGCTTACAAATTCTTCATGAAAAAATTTAAATTTGTGATGATGTTGTTACGAATTAAACATGTAATGTGCGGGGTTTGGGAAATTTTGGCATACTTTACAAGTAGATCTTAGTACTGCTGCAAAAATTTATCTCTTGATTTCTCATATTAGACATTTAGTACTGCTATATTTCTGTTTTCTGCGACCAAGTAAGAATTTCAGTTTTTTGGAAAATATTTGAAGTAGAACTGCACAAATTCCCTGGTGAAATCTTAGTTTTGCACTCTAATTTCATTTCCAATAGTTTCTCAGTTCTATCTTACGATTTATCATGGGCAATCACTGATTCACTATGTAGAACATTATTACTACATTTCATTATCTACATGCCAATGTGTATTACAACATTATTACTATGAAAGTTTAATTTCATTGTTTGATCAGGCATTTCAAATCATAGTTCCCATTCTAAAATTACATTTTTCTGATGTATTTGTTTGAAATAACAGAGTTTGACATTTTATTTTTTCTTGATACACAGACATTCGAGCGGCAGAATATTCAAGCATGCCTAGACACAGGCTCTCAGATATGCCCTGAAACGAAAAAACCTCTCGGCCATTTTACAGACCTCACACCGAATGAATTTGCCAAAGACATGATCACGCAATGGTGCAAAAACCATGGGATTGTCCTACATGACCCTGTCGTCAATATCTCAAAAGATGAGAAGCAGCAATTTAATGATCTGATGCTCAGGCTCGTAAAATCTGGTATTTCTGAGCAAAAACAAGCTGCAAAGGAGATGCAGAAATTGACCCTGGCCTTGCCTCAGTTTCGTGCTCATTTTGCCACGGAAGAACATACCATTTCTGTCTTTCTAAGTCCACTCAAAGTGCTGGATGGGGATGAGATCAACCAGGAATTCCAAGAAAATATTATTGCAACAGTCTTCAACATTCTAACTCACGACGAAAATATCAAAGCGTTTGCGAATAACCCAGATGCTATTCTTTCTGTTAATAAGGCGTTGGATACCAGAAATGCAAAGACAAAGGTAACTGCTGCAAAAATCCTTTTCAACTTATCAACATATAGCCTGAACAGGATCATCATTGGGGACTCTGGCAGCCTCAAAGCCCTCTTACGCATCATAGAAGTTGGGAACGATCTTACAGCCATGATGTATGCCGTTAGAGCAATCTTTAACCTGTGTATGATCAATAAGAACAGACTAAAGGCAATCGAAGATGGAGCAGTAAATGTGATTCTGAAGAAGATTTCTGATGGAGCATACGTTTATGAATTGTGGGCTGTCCTTCGTATGTTATCTATGCATTGGAATGCCATCCAGGAGATAATTGAACTTAACGGAGTTCGTATTTTGTTGCATAACATAAGGAATAGCTTTGGAAAGCTTGATATCGAAATTCGTAGAACGAAATCATCTTTGCATGAGAATGCCGCCCAGCAGATAGTAGAACTTGATGGACTGCACATGTTGTTGCGGGATAGCACTGATAAGGCCAGTATGGAAAATTGTATAACGATGCTTGATTGGATCCTCTCAAACGACTCAAGAACGTTGAAGGAATTCCAGGATGAGGAGAGGGATAATAAGACGATATCTCGGGTTGTTGTCTATGGGAATGCGGTTGCTAGAAAGGGGGCTAATAGCATCCTTATGATCATTTTATCAAGACTAATTTAGGATTATTATGATCTTCTCTCGAACCTCAGTCTACAACTACGATTTCTTCTAGCATGTAATAAATTGTACAGTTTAATCCATTCCTGTACTTGAACTTAGTGCAGTTTGTGGATTCTTGTTTTTGAATGAATGGTATACTACTATGAAAGTTTTATTCGAAAAGTGTTTTTTTTTCTTTCTTCTTCTGCATTTTATTATATAAAGTTTCATACTTTGTGGATGTGAATCTATAGGCATGAAGGTTAAGTCTGGAAGCTTAAATCTTCCACTAAAACAGTTTTGTTGTCTCATATCGAAGCAAAGCATGGTCTGTTAGCTTTATTTCAAGGATTGTATGATTTTCTCTATTGAACTCTAGTGTTAGACTACTTATACTGCTAGATTTCAGTTTTCTCTAGGTTATTGTAAGAATATAGATCAATAGCATGATGGTGTTATTGCATATTCTTAAGCTCTTTTATGACTGCCTAATGCAACTAGTTTATGTGAGGTTCACGAGGTTTCAAATATTTTACAACTAGATGTTGTGTTTTCTTTCGCAAATTCTTTGTTTGTCATTGCGAAATTTCATGTTTTTGAAGTTTTTAATGAATGCATGTAGAAAACATCTGCAGGGTTTGCGAAACTCTTGAAGTTCACTACAATTATTTGTTAGTGTACGGGTACCGAATGTAGAAATAAGGTCAGAAATTTTTAGTTAGGCTCGCCTTCTCAACACTATGTCTATGTCAACTAATCTAAAATAATAATATGACGATTTTAAAGAATGTATTGCAGAAACTTGTTACAAACTAGCTAGGAACGTCAACACACACTTTATTCTTTATTGGAAGCAAGTAAAACCGAAGAAGCGCCTGCTCATACCAGTACTACTTTTTCTCTTTGTAAAACTGCAGGGAACAAGGCTCTCCGTGTAATTGTAAGCACTCGCGTAAGTCAACCCAAACTCCTCGACTTGCCTAAAACTGTTACTTTCCAAATTGTACACGATCAACATCTTGCCGTTCCATTCAAACAAAATTTCTCAATTTCTCACGTTTATTGGTCGAAATCGAGAAGTGGTGTATGTTCCATGCCCACGATGAAACCAATGACTAGACGGTTCCATATATAGTTTAATCCACATATTTTGCTTGTAGTCTTCTAACAGCCACAACTCCATATGGCTAAATATAAGGAATCTGCAATAATGACACCTATTTTCGCGACTTCACCTAATGGTTCAGGAGTTGTCAAGTAATCGAATTTCTCCATCTCGATATTGAAGGACACAATGGATTTATCGTAAGAAAGGTCACCAACTAGCCAATATAGATACCCATTTGTGTTAAGGGTGAACTCGAATTGATGGTCATTCGAACGAGACTAAATGTCGTTCGAACGAGATGTTGTTTTCTATGTTAAAAACTTGGTTACCGTCGAAGTCGTTCGAACAAAACTGGAGGTCGTTAGAACGAGATGTTGTTTTTAGGGATAGAAACTTGGTTTCGTCGAAGTCGTTCGAACGAGCTTAGAGTTGTTCGAACGAAAACCGCATAGGCTGGTTTTGTAAGTTCGTTTTGGGACGTTGAGTTTGCCTCGAGATCTGTTCTGTTTGTAATAAGTCTCCTAAGTATATAAATGAGGCGTAGGTTATTTGCCTCGAGATCGAACGACCCTTGTCTTGGTCGTTCGAATGACTTCAAAACTCGTTCGAACGACACTCGAACAACTCTCTGAAATTTTGGCCTAGCCTTTTGTTTCAGCCCAAGTCGTTCGAATGGCTATCAGGGCGTTCGAACGAAATTGCGAAACTCTATTTTTAAGATGGTTTTGGAATCACTTGTTTTCCTCGAGATTTGAGCGATTGTAAATAGTTCTCCAAGTATATAATGGGAACTTGGGTTTCTTTTGAAGCCAACCTTGGTGAGATCAATTAAGGATGGTTTCTTGAGTGAGAAACCTCAAATTGAGATAGGAGATTGTAACATTGGTTCTTGAATAAACTTTTTTTTTCTCTCTCTTGTACAGTGGACGTAGACAATTTTCCGAACCACCTTAAACTTGTGTATTGTGTATTTCTTTGATTGTTGTTTGTTTGTGGCTAACCAAATCGAGTTGGAGTTTCGGCTTCCGCAGTTGCGACTCAACAATTGGTGTCAGAACGAGGTTGATTCCTCGGTAGTGCGCGAATTGAGGTAACTTAGGGTTTCTCAATTTTAATTTTGTTTTGAGATTTGGTTAGTTCATGAAAATTGGGGGAAATATGAGAGCCGTAGTTGAATCTAGTTCTTCAGCCCCGAAAAGGAATACAACGATGATGTTCAATAATGCAAAAATTAGAGTTGAGAAATTCAACGGCACTAATAACTTCGGCATGTGGCGATTCGAGGTTATTGATGTCTAAGTCAACTAGACTTAGATGAGGTAATGGAGGACAAGTCGGATGAGGTAGAGGAGAGTGTTTGGAAGAAGTTGAGTGGTAACAACCTTTGATCGAAGTCGAAAGATTACGGTTTAAATAACAACATTACTACCGCAGGAAGGGAGGAGACCACCTTCATAGATACCACTCGGCTATGACAAATGCGTTTGGCGCATACTGGGGAAAAGTCCTTGAGAGTTCTCGCGAACTAGGGGCTATTGAAAGGATTTGTTATATTCAATCTCATATGTGTTGATTCGAGATTGAAGACACTGAAAATTTGGATAAGGCATTCATATAGATGTTAGCAAGTTTGTTATATGCTAAAACAGGGCAAGACTTTGCAAATTTTCTTTTCAACTCCTTGATGCTCCTTTGAGTATTAAGTATCTTTATCTGGGTACACATATGAGATCTATTCACATTACAGGGCATAGCTACATTCCCCACCGATTGATATCCACATTTTAATTGCTAGAACGAGCTTCGAAAGTTTTGGAATCTTCTAACGAAAGTACTACTATAAATTTTGGAAGAATGGCCATCACATGTTGGGTGGAAAATTGAAACAAATGCATGCTTGGTGACACATGTCATTCCCTATGAATCCTAAGACACATGGTGGGCTTAATTCCTCTCTTCCACCTTTAAAGTGTGCAACAGGTATATGCTTATACGTCTTCTCAATGGATTTTGGTCTAATTGTTTTACTGATTTTTAGCTACTCATTTGAAATGATTAAAGTACTACTTATATGTTCAGTAAAAACTTTGATTCACGTAAGTTAATCTAATACAACCATGTACTGGGCAAAATCGGCCAAATGTAAGTCTTTGAGTGTAGATTTAAATTGAAGGGTACGTAGTCTTAGGTACTGAGCATACGATCATGTACTAGGCAAATTGGGCCAAATTTAAGCTATTTAGATTAAATGTCACATACTAATGGTTTCCCATATGAGATCTTTATCTCAAATGGAAGAGCACTTGGGAATATAAGATCGTCTATCGATTATTTTCAAGAAGTGGTTGTTCAAACCCACCAAGATCCAGTGATTTCACAATGTTATATAATTATGTTGTTTATGTTGAGAATTAATGTAGCTACTCTCTCCTATCTGACAAGAACGATACGTGGAAATTGCCAACTCAAGAAGTAAATCAACAAGAACAATATAAAGGACACGAAGATTTTCCTGGATGAGGAAAGTGGAAAACCCTTGCGGATGAAAAACCACTCCCCACGAACAATTCACTATGATATCAAATAGGTTGAAATGATTTCTCAAGCTTTAATAGAGTCTCTTCAAACCCTAGGCTTCTCTCTAGAATTAAACTAACAAAGATGACTAACTAAATAACCTAAGTCCCATTTATATACTAGGGAACTAAAAATATAAGTAGAATGGATCTCGAGGAAAACCTAACGACTCAGAATAACAACTAAAGCAAACCTACGCCAAGCTCGTTCGAATGACTTTGCGATAATTGGTCTCCAGCCCTTGAAATATAACAACTCGTTCGAACGGCATATAAGCTCGTTTGAACGAGATGGACTCCAGGGCCAAAATTCCAGGGAGTAGGAAAAAGGTCATTCGAACGACTTTGAAGCTCGTTCGAACGACTTCCTTCTTCATTCGAATGACTTCGACAATTTCCTAATTTCTTCGACAATGCTTAGTTCAAGTTCACACTCAACAATCTCTCACTTGAAATCGAATCTTGTAGCCCATCTCCAGATCTCCAAATGAATTGCTCGTGCTACCCAGACCTTCAATCTTGAAGACCCACAGAAGTTGTATATGTCGCCAACTTCTGAGAAGTCACCACCTTCGTAAACATATTGGCCGAATTCACATCAGTGTGAATCTTCGTAAGCTTCAACACACCGTCCTCGAGGAGCGAGCGAATATAGTGATACCGAATATCAATATGTATAGTCTCAGAGTGAAAAACTGAATTCTTCGCTAAGTGTATAGCACTTTGACTATTACTATGCAACTTAGGAGAAAATTATTCTCTACCAAGCTCTTTCATCAACCCTTTGAGCCAAACCATATCTTTGCACGCTTTGGTAGCTGCAACATATTATGCCTCTGTCATAGACAAAGCTTCAATCTTCTGTAGCCTAGAAACCCATGTAACTGTACCGCTTCCCAATGAAAAAACAAAACCACTAGTGCTTTTCTGCATATCCATGTCACCCGCCATATCAGAATCAACAAAACCCTGTAACTATATCTGAGAACCCCCATAACATAATGTCATATCTTGAGTCTCATTTAGATACCTCAGTATCCATTTTACAACTCTCCAATGCTCCTTGCCGGGATTGCTCATTTACCTACTAACAACTCCCACTGCTTGGGCAATGTCCGATTTAGTACAAATCATAGCGTACATTAGGCTACCAGCCACGGATTGATAAAGAATCTTCTGCATCTCTTCGCGATCCTTCTGCGTCTTCGGACAGCAATCCTTTGATAATTTAAAGTGACCTCCCAATGGTGTAATAACAACTTTAGAATCATCCATATTAAACTGCATCAGTACTTTGCCGATGTACTCAGCTTGAGACAACTTCAATTTTTACCGCTTTTTGTCCCTCGTAACACACATACCAAGAACTTGTTTCGCCGTACCCAAGTCCTTCATAGAAAACTCCCAGGATAATAGTTTCTTTAACTTAACTATCTCTCCCATGTCGGCACTTGCTACCAACATATCATCTATATATAGAAGTAGAATGATATATGAGTTCCCCGTATTCTTTATAAAATATCAGTGATCCGCATTGCTCTTCGAATAGCCATTTCTGTACATAAACTGTTCAAACTTCAAATATCATTGTCTCGGCGCTTGTTTCAAACCATATAAGTTCTTCGTGAGCCTACATACAAGATCTTTTTTCCCTTTAATCTTCGAATACCCTTCTGGCTGCTTCATATTAATTTCTTCATCAAGGTTACCGTGGAGAAATGTTGTCTTGACATCAAGTTGCTCAAGATGCAAATCTTCAACAGCAACTATATTCATCACAACCCGAATAATAAACATCTTCACAACAGGAGCAAAAATCTCACCGAAATCAATGCATTTTTTCTGCTGAAAGCCTTTCACCACAAGTCTAGCCTTGAATCTCTTTGAACCGTCAGATTCTTACTTTAGTTTGTAGACCCACTTGTTGTGCAATGCTATCTTCCCTTTCGGTAACCGAACTAAATCCCAAGTTCGATTAATTAACAATGACTGTATCTCATCATCCATAGCAAGCTCCCACTTGCTCTTGGCTTCCACATCTAAAGCCTCCTTATAACTTTCAGGTTCACCACCATCTGTAAGTAACAAGTAATTTAAAGAATTAACGTACCTTGCCAGAATTCTTGCAACTCTCAGATCCTTTCTATTGGAATGTCTAGATCATTAGGTTTATCATTTTGATTCGGTGCATCAGACTCAACAACAACTTCTTCGTCATCCTCTTAAGAGGATTCATCATCTTCAATGTCGATACTTTCCGCTACTTCACCTCAAATCCTTTCCACAGGTACTTTAAAGTCTTTATATAAGACATCCTCATTGAATGTAGCATTACGGCTCCGGATAACTTTCTGATTCTTCACATCCTAAAACCGGTACCCAAACTCATCACCACCATATCCAATGAATATGCACTTCATCGACTTTGTATCTAGCTTTGTCCTTGTATCTAAATTATCAAGCACATATGAGGTACAACCGAAAATATACAAGTGATTAAGGTTTACCTCTTTACTGGTCCATGCTTCTTCAGGAAGTCCAAAATCTAAAGTCATTGAAGTCCCTCTGTTAATCAAGTACGTCATCGTACTTACCGCATCGGCCCAAAAATACATTGGCAATTCACGTTGAGTCTCATACTCCTCGCTCTTCATTTATTGTTCGGTTCATGCATTTTGCAACACCATTTGTTGCGGTGTTCCAGGAATAGTCTTCTATCTTTTAATCCTGTTTGATGCGCAAAAGATTTTAAACTCATCACTACAATATTCGCCCCCGTTATCCAACCTGAGACACTTCAGTTTCAAACTAGTTTTATTTTCAACTAGAGCCCTTCACCTCTTGAATTTATTAAACACATCTGACTTGTTTTTCACGAAGTAGACCCATAGTTTACGAGTAGTATTATCGTTAAAAGTAACATAATAATGAGAACCACTAAGAGAAGATACCTTGGTTGGCCCCCAAACATCCGTGTGTACAAGATCCAGCTTTTCAGGTTTCCTTGATCTTCCAGATAATTTGAAACTGACCTTCTTCTGTTTCGTAAGAACACACTCTTCACAAAACTTGAGATCAACCTCAGCAAGACCTTCTAGCTTTCCCTTTGTTACCATTATCTTCATCCCCTTTTTACTCATGTGACCGAGCCGTTTGTGCCACGTACTTGTATCAATCTCCGGAGTGGTTGCACAAATAGTAGAAATTGTGTTTTGCATTGTATACAATGCTCTTTGTCGCAAGCCTCGAGCTACCAACATAGCTCCCTTTGTAACCTTCTAGAAGGTTGCACCAAAGGTACTTACATATCCGTCATCATCTGCCAATTTGCTAACCGATAAAAGGTTACGCCCCAATTTAGGTACAAGTCGCACATTCTGTAAAACCAATGTTCCCCCTGAAGGCTACAACAACCTAGCGTTTCTCTTTCTAGTAATATTGTGTGTACTCTTATCTACAAGAAAGACCATACCAAAGTCGCCTTTAACAATATTAGTTAGAAAACCTACCTCCGCAGTAGCATGGAAAGAGGCACCCGAATCAACAATCCAAGATTCATTTACATCGTCACACGATAGTAGTAGAGCCTCATCAGATCTAACCTCCTCAGTAAGGTTCATTATATCTTTTTCTTCATCATCAATCTTCTTAGAAGAATAAGAGTTACAATCTCGCATGAAGTGACCATTCTTTCCACAAGTCCAACATGCACTGGGCGGGTTAGACTTTTCTCTTGACTGTGATCGACCCCTTCCAAATTTCGGCCCTTTTCATGTAAGACCTCCCACTTTCCTCGACGTTCAACATACTGTCGTTTGAACTCGAAGAGGGTTCAGATGTTTTATGCCTATTATCTTCACTCATAATCAATGAGACTATAGTATCATATTTGATGTCTTTCTTCCCCGATGAGTTGCTCACAGCTGTAATAAATGATTCTCAGCTCTCAGACATCTGCCCTAAAAGAGCCCATGCTCTCACCTTCTCAGTAAAAATGATTTTAACGAATTCCAATTGAGCATGTATGGTATTGAAATCACTGATATGAGCTTGCACACTAGCATTATCCTTCATCTTCAAATTAAACAAGCGCCGTAAAAGGTGTACCTTGTTTGCCCCGGACAATTTCGAGTACATAGCAAATAACGTCTCCATTAAACCCTTCGTTGTCGTAACTTTGGAGATCATGTGTAGAATCTGAGATGACAACGCTAACCTAATGGTTCTAAGCGCCTTGCGATCCAATCGTGCCCACTTAGCAATATCATATTCTGCTGGCATCATCCCAACTCTACCTAGTGGTAAATCAAGATTCTTCTGATAGAGGTAATCTTTTATCTGCATCTTCCACACTCCAAAATTTGATCCATTGAATTTTGTAATCTTCAACTTCTTCTGATCGGCCATCGTAATTCACCACATAAGCCCTAACACTGGCTCTGATACCAATTGTTAAGAATTGAGGTAACTACTCTCTCCTGTCTGACAAGAACGATACCCAAAAATCACAAACTCAAGAAGTAAATCAACAAGAACAATATAAAAGACATGAAGATTTTCTCGGAGGAGGGAAGTGGAAAACCCTTGTGGATAAAAAACCACTCCCCACGAACAATTCACTATGATACCAAATAGGTTATAATAATTTATCAAGCTTCTCAAGCTTTAATGGAGTCTCTTCAAACCCTAGGCTTATCTCTAGAATTAAACTCACAAAGATGACTAACAAAATAACCTAAGTCCCCTTTATATATTAGAGAACTAAAAATACAAGTAGAACAGATCTCGAGGCAAACCCAACGACTCAGAATAACAACTAAAGTAAACCTACTCCAAGCTTGTTCAAACGACTCCTAGCTCGTTCAAACGACTTTGGGATAATTGGTCTCCAGCCCTAGAAACATTTCAACTCGTTCGAACAACATCCTAACTCTTTTGAGCGAGATGGACTCCTGGGCTAAAATTTCAGGGAGTAGGAAAAAGGTCGTTCGAACGACTTCGACAATTTCCTGATTTCTTCGACAATCCTTAGTTCGAGTTCACGCCCAACAGTTTAGTGCCTTTAATATCATTTTTATTTTATATTTCGATTAATTGCTGGATAATATAAAGTTCCCATGGATGCTTTTGTTTTCAAGATGTATCCCTGCACCTTGCTTTTCTATTTTGAAACTCTCGCAGAAAGTAAGAACTTAACATCTTTTTTAGTTAGACCAAATCTCATAAGGTCAGCTTTTTCCCGCCTTATCCCACAGGATGTGCAATCTCCATAAATCACCTGTGTCCTACTTTCAATTATTTTTTATATTTAATTTTGAGGGTTTTCACACCTCTATGCCTCCCACAACTTTGAGTTGTCAATAAAATGGCAATATTTCATTGAAAGCATTAATGTTATATATTGTGCAGTTTTGAACTTCCAGCATTGTCGAATTCCATATTCAACATTATATTTATTGATTCATCAAAAACCATACCTATACTCCTTTGACTATAATCAGAATTTATAATTATTTTACAACTTTCTTAGGATAGAAATAGTTGTAGGATATTGCAGGCACACATTTCAGTCCCTGAAAATTATTGTGCGCCAATTAGAAGTATGCTCACATATGTTTTTTTCATGTGTAATGTTGGTATAATAATCACTTTATTATCCACTGAATGAAATAAAATTTATTCTCATCTATACTTCTATATGAAATGTAAGGAATTTGGAGGATGGAGAACTTTCCTCACAAATTCTTGAAAGAATAGAGCGCCATGTGGCAATGGTTAATGTAGTATTTTGTGTAATTTTAGGGTATTTTTGCCATTCAAATTAATAGCCATTATGAGTTAATTAAGTTTACATATAAAAGCTATTTTCCTAAAAAACAAAATGAACATCCTTTCATTTTCTTCATTACGTACTTCTCTTCTAAATTAAATTGTGCGTATTAGAGCATCTCCTAAAGTACCTCACTCACTTGGTTGAAAAAAAGCCAAATCCAAATGAGTGAGGTTTTTTTTAATAGGCGCCTAACTGTTGGGCACCCGTTTCATTTTTTTTCTTTTCTTTTCATGAGGTTCCTAAGTCTTTGGCGCCCGATTTGAATTTTAAAAAAAACAACAATTGGGCGCCCAATTGCGACGTAGAAAGCAAGGTTGAGTCTTGGAAAACAAGACTCAACCTTGCTTTTTAAGTTGAAAATCCAAGTTAGTGAGGTGTTGTTGGAGCTCAAAAATTCTATGTGACACCTTGGAAAACAAGTCAGTGAGGCACTTTAGGAGATGCTCTTATTAGAGTAAAAATTTGTATTCATGTCGTGCGGAGCACGTCAGCACGGGGTGTTAAAACTAGTATTATATTAAATGTATGATAATGTAGAACTACATTATTTGTTGGTAGAGAAAGCTGAATATGCGATCGCTTCGGATTGCTTTCCTTTAAATTTTGTATTAAAGCGGTAAGTTGTGTATTTATGAAAAATGCTAAGTGAATATAGTTACTTGGTGTCTCTTATGCGCATAAGTATTTCCAGGAAGCATTATCTTAGTAGTTTTTGCATTGACATCCCACTATATTGTTGATTCTCATAAGTGGTAGCAAATGTAATATAATATGTGCTAACCTTAATACATAAAAGAGCATGATGGTGTTGTGCCTCATGAGTTGGATGTCAAGTTACAAGTTAATGGACATTTACAACATATATATTGATGAAGCTCCTGAATTGTTTGAAATATTCCAGTAGAGGAGAGACAAGAGTTCAAGATTCAGCCAAAACGAGAAGACCGTAATCTCGGGATAGATTTTGGCATAGAGATGGTAGATGCATATGTAACTTGATTTAAGCAAACATAATTTGAATAAGAGAAAGATAGAGAAGGTACCAAAAGAAGCAAGGGAACTATAGATGACTGAGGTGGGGATTTTATGTTTTCAAAAAAAATTAGCTTATTGAAAGTATGGTGACCAACCTAAATTATCCTATTTGGCTCAACCAATTTGAGCAAACTAAGAAGAATACTTGACTATGTTCAGCTATAAATCATTTATGAATGCATGGAATTTTGTTAACGTTTTCTTAAACAACTATAGGTGATGCTTTCAAGCAGATTCTCAAAGGTCTGCATTTGCAGATTATGAAACATAAGTTTAAAGATATGTATTTGTGGATCATTTTCGGTTCATGCCTAGATATATGGATACTAGATTCTTTGATTTAAATCTTGTTAAAAAATGAATAATTGTCATCTCAAATCGAATTAAGCAAATGTTCGATTGGCTAAATTTAAGATTATGTTTTAAGCTCCGGTTAAATGGAACTTAAAATATTTGGTTGGTTCATATATATTTTTCAGTTTCTGAATAGAAATCGTCGAGGAGGAATCATATTATGTTATTCATGTATTCCATTTTGCCCGTGCGAACACGGGCTGATTGCTACTAGTTTAATTAACAACGAATATGTCTTAGAATTCGCCTGTTCTTACATGGGCTACGGCATAACCTAAAATGAAAATTGAAATTCTATTTGCTCGTAATTAATGTATTTCGAGAAACTAGGTCAGAACAATTCCTATCAATCAATAGTCTAAGGTTAAACAAAAACAATCAAAAACACAGACTAGGAATTAAAGAACACAAACAAATGTTCACCCTGTGGAAACTCCTTACTCAGGAGAAAAACCACAGGTCGTTGTCGAGGATCACGACAACCAAAAGTTTCACTAGTCAAAAAGAGTTATACTGAATTACACTTACAGATTTAATAACCTAGTCACAAGATTATTACTCTTTTGACTAAAGCTTCACGCTCCACCTTCTTCTTGTTCTCACAACAACTCTTCTTGACCTCTCACCAAGAAACTTCTTTTATTCTCGCAATAGCCCGTCTTGATCTCTCACCAAGAAATTTCTTTTAGAATCGCTCTTGAACAAAATAATTGGGAAGTCTTTGAAACCCTAAGTCAACATCAATCTTGTGATCAAAGGATGATTGATTGATCGATCTTAAGTTCTTCACCCTCTCTGATAAAGTCTTTTGGAGCCCTTAGAAAGAAAAATCATTTTCCCAAGAAAAAAAAAAGCCACTGAAAAAGAAACTAGGGTTTCTTTAAATAGTAGTTTTATTTCTCTCGATATTCGTTCGAGCGAGACCAAAAGTCGTTCGAACGAATTACAACAAATTTGGACAAAAACCCTAGAAAGTTTACATATCGTTCGAACGAAAAGAAGTCTCGTTCGAACGATAATTGCATGTGGGCCAAATTCCAAGGGACTTGACAAGTCGTTCAAACGACATGAAAACTCGTTCGAACGACAATTGCATATGAGCCAAATTCCAAAGGACTTGACACTTCGTTCGAACGACAAAAATTGTCTATGGACCAAATTTCTAGGGGACTTGACTCTTCGTTCAAACGACAAGGAAATTCGTTTGAACGACAAAAAAGAAAGAAATGCTTATTCCTTTTATCAGAGAGTAATACTTACCTTCTGTCCTGTGATCTGTGTCTTCGACTGAGACAACCAGAAACTCCACAAGCACGAAATGAGACAAATAAAACCTTTCAAAAATGGTATATAATCCAGAAGGATCTAAACATTAAACCTCTCAAAAGATGACTAAGTCCTTCGAACGAGCCTTGGAGTCGTTCGAATGAGTTAGAAGAAAAGAAGTCAAAGTTCCTGTTGCTGATTCAAGGCAAAATTGTCATGATCGTTCGAACGAGTTGAAAATAAAAAGAAGTATTCTTTCTCCCTCGTTATCTATGCAAAAATTGGGAAGTCGTTCGAACGACTTATGGGTCCGTTCAAAACGACTATCGCGACTACTTCTAATTTAGGTTGTTTTAAGGGCAATTTAGACCTATATTGTAACTAGAAAACTTGTAACTTATTAAAAAGGGCAACGCTAGGCAACGTAAAAGTTGGAGATATCGAAGATAACCTAGAATTGGGTTTTATGAGTAATTTATTATAATTAATCAAATTGGGCAATAGAAGTTTATATTGGGAAATTATCCCACCAAATTTGTTTTCTCTCTTAATTCTTCTTCGAGGGAGTCTCTAGTTCGATTGTAGATTAATATACTCTATACTTAAGAGGGGGAAGATTGATTGATAGTCAAAGGAAGAATATCCCTTTCACATATTATAAGATATTTCTATTCCTACTCCTAGTACTATTTTTTTCAACAGTTAACAAAGTTGACATCACAAGCTTTCCTGTATAATACATGTCACAATCTTGAGCATGTAAAGTATCTAAACCATTTTGTGGGATTTAAATCCGCAAAACAATCTTTAAGAGGTGATAGAAAATCGACCTTCACAATTATATCACAATTAATGCAATTAATATATCTTCAAAAAACCAATAAAAACAATCAAAAACTTATGGATCCATTTTATTCCTCATTTTTGTTGTCAGGGCTCATATATATCGTTGTTGCTACAATGTTCGGACTTGTAGTATTTTGTGTTATTGATTGCAGACTTCACATCTCACAAGTGTTTCCTGTCGAACCCGGCGAACCCTAGGCCGCGACATCGTCATTCCCCACCGGCATTCTTTCGACCTGAAAGCAGCATTGTCTGCTCTGGAAGTATCACAGGTTTAAGTTTAATGTTTAGGATTTACAGCTGTACCACCATCTACACGAAACTTTTTTTTGTTTTTTTTTTCTCAGAACGAAATAAACAGTTTTGTCTGCAAATCATCTCTCAAATCAAACCCTAAAATTCAGAAATTATTTCCCCAAATTTGCAGAGATGAGTGTGATCGACATTCTCACTCGGGTCGATTCGATTTGCAAGAAGTATGACAAGTACGACATGGAGAAGCAGAAGGACCTCGATGTCTCTGGAGACGACGCTTTCGCTCGTCTCTACAGTGCTTTCGAGACCGATATCAACAATGCTCTTCAGGTACAGTTGCATCTCTCTTTAACCCTCTCTTTCTATCGAGATCGCGCTATTTGGGTATTGATTTTGATTAAATTTGATGTAGAAATCGGAAACTGCGCAAAATGAGAAGAATAGAGCTGTCGCGGTTGCGATGAATGCGGAGATTAGAAGGACTAAGGCGAGGTTGCTTGAGGAGGTCCCCAAGTTGCAGAGATTGGCGCTTAAGAAGGTTTTTAACTTAGTTTTATTAGTGTAATTGTTGTTGAATTAGTTTAACGAATTGTAATGATTTGGGATTTTTCGTATCGTAAATATTTTTGGATTATGGAAATGTTATTGTTAAAAGCTATAGAAAGGGTAGCTGAAAGTATTGTGATTTAGGTGTGGAGTTAATGAAATGTGTTGTAGTTTGAAAATAGGGTAATTGAGATTGGGGTTTGTCTAAATGGAGTTACCATGAAACTGGAAAGTTTGCAATGAATGAACCAATGGGTGTTGAACGATTTTCCACCTGGAATTTTGGTTTTACTTGGGCTGAAGGAAGGAGAAAAGACGGTTCTCCAATTGGGTTTCCGAGGTTTAGATTTTTCTGAGAAGAATGGCAGTTAAGGGAAGGAAAGCTAGAGAGGGAACACTTTCCTTTGTTTAATCATATTTTTCCTCGGCTAGGTGGTTTTATTTTTTGATGGTTGGAGTGTGGTTTTGATTGGGTGTTTGCTAAAGGGTTTGTTGATTCCATTTAAGTAAAGATGATGTAGGGGGGTTTTGCGGTAACAGAGATGAAATTTGTTGGGTGGTCAATTTGGATGGTGTTTGAGTATAAAAAAACTTGTTGGGAGGGGCTGATCATGGATACTACTGAGCTTTGGATCACACTGAATTAAGGGTGCCATCTATTGGATTTTGTTTCCTCTGCTTCAAATAGATTAATAGTGTCCTTTTGAGCTTTTGTTTTAGTACAGTAGAAGTTTTTGAATGGTATTGATTGTTAATAACTATTACAACATCTAGCTAACAATCAATAATGCCAGGTCAAAGGGATTTCAAAAGAAGAACTTGTGACTCGCAACGACCTGGTTCTGTCCATAACTGAGAGGATTCAAGCCATTCCAGATGGTTCTGCAAATGGAGTAAAAACAACTGGCGGCTGGGCAGCTTCAGGCTCTCGCCAGGAAATTAAGTTTGATTCGACATCAGGTGATTAATCCAATTTTACATAGTCGATATTCATACTTTTGATTATTTTAGTACAGTATGTAACTATAAGCCTGTGTCAGTTATAGTTAACCTCATCTCTCACAGATGGAAAATTTGACGAGGAATACTTTCAGCAGTCTGAACAGTCAAGTAACTTTAGGGGAGAGTATGAAATGCGGAGAGTGAAACAGGTAAATACTCTCTCATGAATCTTGTTTTTTTTTTGTCTACTCGATAAATGTTATAATCTAGGTTGTATAAAAAACATCTTTATGTCGCTTGAGTGACGAACATTTATTGGAATATTTTCGCCAGATGAACTTTATCCTAAAAATAAATCTAGCCTATATATCTGCGGATGTTCATAGCGGTCTCCGCTAAATTTTTTGTAGTAGACAGCATTTTTGAACCATGTAAAGGGCACACCACTCGAAGTATGGTTCTTTTTAGACTATACGGGATGTATTTCGCTTCATGAATCTTTGTTCATTAATCAATGTTCATGCAGGATCAAGGCCTGGCTGTTATTTCGGAAGGGTTAGATATACTGAAAAATATGGCTCATGGCATAAATGAGGTTAGTTTTTTACTCATTTCCTTTAATCACAAGCTATGAAAAGAACCTTGGGTTTATTAATTGGTTGTAATGTGTGCAGGAATTGGACAGGCAAGTTCCGCTGATTGATGAGATTGACACTAAGGTCGGAAGTTTGTCTTAACCTTATTTTATGTCTTTCAACTGCTTTTGGGGGGCAAGACAACATGATTTCTTACATTATATTTTACCTATACATTATAGGTGGATAGGGCCACTTCTGATCTCAAGAGTACTAATGTCAGACTTAAGGACACTGTTACCCAGGTAATTTCGATGCTCCTAAATGTAATTTGATATCGGATCCATTTTGATACAGCCATTTTTACCTGTTTCAAAACCAATGAAATAGTGTTGGATCTAACGCAATCGAAAAGCATTAAAGTGGTCATTAAGTAGGGATTCACAGCAAGTATTTTATACTTGAGATAAAGATTAACTGAACCAACAGTATTCCGATGATTAACTAGTTCATATATTGACTTCTTAGATCCGAAAGTATAGGAATGTTCATACGAAAAGTGATATTTCTCCATTTAGTGTGCTTTCGGGTCATTTGGGTCTAAGCTCTTCGACCAACAGCTCAGATCACCTTTACCAGGGTTAGTGCCAGGAATTTCTTCCAGTAGGGTCAAAACCTTAGGTTTGTGGCAGACGGGGGGCTCAGTTTTTTTCTTTTTTATGTATGTGGGTGACGGGGTGGGGTCAAGGTTATTTAATATTATTTTTCATAAACTTGATTACAGAATAGGCCTCTTTTTGAAGTCCGAATCATACTTAAATTAGCTAAAAGTAAACAAATGTGTTGATTACAAAAATTACGTAGACAGGATTCATACTCACCAAACGTTCTATATAGCTCACAACCTTTACCAATGTAGCCAGTTCACATTTTTTTTCTTTCTTTTACGGTGTTGTCTATGTCAGCAAAATTCTGTTTACAGTTTGCATGCATCTCTGACCTTGACTTCTAACCATAGTCAGACCCATACTTTAATATTGACCCACTTTGAGGATTGAATCGGCTTAATATGGGTCTTGGGATCGATTAGGCTGGTCCTGCATTTTTTTCTTCTTAACTTAGCCTAATTTTTATACGATGTATGGGTTTGTTGTTTTGCAGCTGCGATCTAGTCGAAATTTCTGCATTGATATTATTCTGCTCTGTGTAATTTTGGGAATAGCTGCCTATTTATATAAGTAAGTTCCTTATATCCCTCAACACTAAGCTTGATATACTTAACGATATATGTCTACTATGCAGTTGGGATGTAGCTGATATGGGCAATGGGATGATTGTATAATCATGAACTACATCCTTATTTTTACTCTTTTCCTGCCAATACATTTTTTTGTTGCTCAGTAAGAAGAATATTGAAAGATAGAAATTAAGTACAAACTTTCCATGTAAGTAGCAAATACAATACTAAGAAATCAACATCCCAACTAGCTTGGCTCTAGAAATATACAAACGGCCTAGTTCCATTATTAAAGAGTGAGTCCATTATAAGAAACTTTGTATGGATGGGGATTCTTCTACAAAAAAGACTGGCTTGGCACAGGGCTTGTGTCCTTCGTGATGGAGGAATAATTGGTTTGTGAAAGTTGAAAGATGTTAATAATTCTCTTTTGATGAAGCTTACTTGGGGAGTAGTGAATTAGAACAGCCCCTGGGGCGGAATTATGAAGTCTAAATACTTTACTACATCAGAGGACATGATTGAGTACTACAAAGAATCTTCCCTCTCTCTTGCGGCGAGTTATAGTAGTTCTTGGTGCTTACCCACGAGGAGATAATTGGAGTTATTATGTATGCATCTTCGGGGAATAAAGGCTTTCTGTTCTTCACTTATGACCCAAGCATCCATAAAACTTCATTCTAGTAGTCAAATTTTTTGCAACAATTTTGAAGTTGAAGTTACTCAAACAAATAGGCCTACATCACTTCAATCTAGAAGCACCCTTATCCTTGGGAGCAAGGAGGATTAAATTAGAGTTGTAGCCATTTGGAATAGTTGAGTCCCTGATAAAAGAAACAATAGCTCGAGTAACATCAGGTCCCACAATATCCCAACCTTTTGGTAAAAATGGCCATCAAATCCATCTGGCTCAAATCTCTATCGGGATTAAGTTCTGTACACTTTCTTAGATTCAACATAATTCTTTGAATTTTCCATCCTCCTAGGTTCAGCTAGCTTCTTTGCGTTTTCTTGAACTAGTGCCTTAAGAATTAAGATTGTTGGCATTTCTGTTTTTTTTTTTTATTATGTCTAAAAGATTTTCTTAGAGCATGATAATCACTCATTAGGTCCCCCACCACATTGCAGTCTCTACAATATTTGGAAGAAAAACCCATATGAAAAGTTCTTTGTAGTTGCATTTGTAGTCCCCAGATTCCTCTTAGGGACAACAATACGTAATTGTTAATTTTGGGCTTGACACGTCTCACCGGAGGAGGGCACCACTCGACTCTCTCCGGGTCTCTTCTTCCTCTTCCTTAGGCTATTGGGGTTTCTTTGATGGAGGAGGAAGTTCTCAAGAAAAAACCCTCTTCTTAGGTTACCTTCCCTATCTATTTATAGGGAGGGTTTGACCTAAGAGTGCTCCTGTTCACGTGCCCTTGGGGTCGTTGGGCGAGTTCCCACCCAAGACGTGCTCGTCGCTACCAGGGAGCTCGTATGACGACCTGAACGGTCGATGCTAGCTGGAGTGCTCCTAATTTTGGTAAAGAGGCCGTTCAACGACCTTCCACCTCGTGGCCAGCTGGAGTGTGTTCCTACAATGCTAGCTGGAGTGCTCCTAATTTTGGTAGAGAGGCCGTCCAGCGACCTTCCACCTCGTGGCTAGCGGGAGCGTGCTCTTACAGCATCCATTTGCACTATGACTAAGGGTTCTCCTATTTATAAGTATAGGCTATAAGTATAGAGCACCTCCTAAAATTTCAAGCCAAGTCCCGGGGGGCCAGGAAGAGAACTCATACCAAAGTATTCATATTTTTTTGTTTCTCGGTGTTGAGGAACAGACTCTACGACATCAATTCGAACAAATTTCCTTTAATAGTACTCGAAACCGCTCCTTAAACTAGTTTTTTGTCATCATTATTATCTAATTTAATGATAATAAACCTTTAATCTAGAGGGATAATTTGAATTTTACCTTTCAAAGTCTAATAGTTAGGCACTTTACACATGGTTTCACTTATCAGTTTAGGATATTTTTTATAGGTCCATCTTTTCTCATAATACGATTTTAGAATTTCTATTGATGGGTAATCTCCACTTCGCCGTGGAACTAAAAGCTCGTCGCTTTTCCATTCCTAACCTTCTTCAGGAGACACATTATTGCCCTTCCCTTTGCTTTCCTTGTCTAAGAATCCCCGCGTACAGATCACACCCAATCTTGGGATAGACTTGGAAGCAGCTTGCTCCTCATTAATTTTGTTTTGCTGAATCTCCATTAAGATTGAAGAAATTGATCGAGTTTCGCAAACCCTAGACGTGGAACTTATGCGCCTTTCCCCCATCTTTTCTCTCTCCCCAAACAAAGTATCCACTCCATACCTTATTTCCTTATTGTAGGTGCATGACTCCGTCCTGCTCGTCATCCACCCCACGCCAGTACCATGCATGTTCTTCACACCGCCTTGATATACTAGGAAGGGATCCCTTTCGGATTGGGCTTATGCTTGCGGGCTCACCTTTCCCATGGGCCTCCTCATCCTAGGCCTTGCATCTTTGTCCTCAACTTATACCAATGCAATGCCGTATGTGAGTTGGGTCTGAATCCTTTCAAAGTCCACTAAATCCATGCGCCAATTTAAGAATCGTATAGTAACACGGCTTTTAGGATATTGACCAAACCTTAACTGCAAATAGTCAACATATCTCTGAAATATTTGTAACCTTTTATCTCTGAATTGTTGGTCCCCACCCCGTTGCATTGTGTTTTACTAATATATAGACTCGGATCATGATGTGAGGATTTTCTCTTTAGTCTTGTGTTACCTCGTTTTATTTTGGGGAATTAGTTTTTTACTTGTCATCTCGTCCAAATTTAAGGGTCTGTATGTGCTGACAAATAGTGACTTTCTTTAGGCCACAATATACTGTAATAGACCTCATTGCATCATAAATATCACTAGTATATTGTTACCTAACAACATTTTGAACCTTAATGTATTCTTATCTTTGTGAATAAACTGTACACTGGAGTGCGAGTTTGTTAATGCTGAATTTTTCCTGATAAATTCATGTTTTACTACTGCAGTGTGTTGAAGAAGTAAAATGTTAAACGCGTTGTCCTACTGCTTGTTCGTGTTTGACTTTGCCTGGTATTCTCTGAAGGTTATTTTGTGTATATTTGTTATATTAAAAGTTATTTTCATGTTATCACTCTCCTTTATAAACAGGTTTGTATTTCCAAAGCGTAAGTTTGGCTGCGTGTTAATTTGGATACAATATTTAACAATTTACTGACACAATTCATTACTATTTTTGCTTGCACGGTGTCAACAATATAACGTCTCTCTTATTACCATATGTTCATGTATGACATAAGATTTCTAGGTTAAAATTTTAACCATTGCCGCTAGGATACATGACACAGTGGAAAGCTTCACCTATTCTATTCATGGGCCTTCGCTGCCAGAGTGAATCAGGTTCTCCCTCTCTACCTCCTTCCGCCGAAGTTTATATTCTTGTACCTTTCTCTATACTGAAGGCGGGAACTTTAAAGTATATTCTAGGCCTACGAGGATAATAAATTAGATTGTAGGGAGTTTGTCCCCCTTTAGCTGAAAAAATGACTTCTAAAGCCGTTTTCTTGCCCTGGTTCCCACACCGATTACAGCTCTACCTTGTCTGCGTTCCTGCTAGGAGAACTCTCCTGTCTCACCGTCTTCTTGTCCACAACGCCCTCTTAAAAGCAACACTTCACTTATCTCCATCTTCAATGGGATAGTTATCTGGCAACCGATTTTTTTCATCTTAGGATTCTTTGGCTGAATTTATTTTCTCTATTGGGTTTGCTCACAATTCTTAGGTATTCTCTTCTCCTTGTCTTCTTATCTTAACCCAAGATTCATAACATTGTATCATTGAGCAATTATTATCATGCTTAGTATTAATGTTGTTGAGTCTCTTTTGAGTACTAAATTAACATAACAATTAGGTACTATGTCGTTGATAATTCAGCTATTATGATAAAAAGAGACCTGAAAAATACATCTCAACTCTTAGAAAACCTCTCAAACTCGCCTTCAAGTAAGTACTAAGCGTTAACTTTTCCTTCCAAAGTAAGGATATATAGTTTTCCCTTCACTGTTTTATTTCTGCTTAACAAGCTCTGAACATTTTTTCCAATTTCACAATCTCGTTGGACAATGGAGAAGAACTTCCTTCACCAAAATAAAAGACTTTACGACATTAGTATGTCAAGGAGAACAAGAAAACCAATGAAGCTCGAAAGAGTAACTGAAGAACAAGAAGTTGATGATAAGGCCGTCTTCGATAGTAGAAGCTTGAAGGAAATGATTATTGGTCAGGATTCGAAAGTGAAGGAAATGATAATTGGGGATGAATTGAAACAAATGCCACTTCGCCAGCATTTTACGCAAGAAGAAGAAGAAGAAGAGAAACGTCTTCCATTGGTGCCGACAAAGGGAGTGAAGACGGTCAGTATGGTGAGTCGGTGTATAAAAGTCATCGGTCATTTGATCAAGAATAAGCGAGATTTTCGCGTTGGATCGTCTAAGAAAAAGGTCCTCCTGTTAACATAAGATTTTTTTTTTTCAATTTTTTTTTTTTAGTGTTTAGAGAAAAATATCCTCTAGGGTTCCTTGAGTAAATAAAATAGAATTCGGCGAATAAGTGCGTTTTATTGATCATAATAAAGTATCGTAAAAATTTGAAGCATGTGGTCGGCTAAGAATGGGTTATGCTTCTAATTATGTGAGACACGGCAGTTGCCGCGTACAATTAATAATAATTTTCCTGAAAAATATATCTAATAACAACGAATTGTACATCAGAGCCGACATTTTGATCGTCTGTTGCTACGCTACAGTAAGACAGATTTGGAGTCTGTCGGTAGTCGGTACAACCAAGGCTCATCCCCGAAACAGCATTGTCTTTGCATAAACTACAGATTAATGAGTTATTTCCAAACCATTTCGAGACAAAATCAAGCTTCGGATTAATCGATTGTCGCTGTAAAAGCGTAAGAAATGATCCTTTCAACAGCTGTGATTGGCCTAAAATGGATTATCTGCAACTGATTTCAAGACTGAATTGGGTTTATGTGTAAACACCAAACCATAAGCATATTTATCTGATTATTTTACTCAAAAGGCGATAAATGTGGATTTGGATCTGATTATAATAGTTTCAAAATTTTATTTTTTTTTAAGTTTGATTTTACGAGTTTCTGAAAAACTTGATCATGAAATATTTCAGTCAAATTACAAAGGCTTAAAACAATGTAATCCTTTAATATTTGGTGAAATTTCTAGAAAACCTTCAGCGGGTTTCAGTATATTTGCTTCACAAATATGATGATTTTCCCAGTTATTTCAGAATTTAGTCCTTTTTTGATAGACGCTTTCCAGCTAAAAAACCTTAACCTTACTTTACGCCTTCTGATTGTTTTTCTCTTAATATAGATCCAGGGGTAATGCACAATAAATTTCATATTTTTCTTCTTTTGTCTTTGAGATCGTAGAAGTGTAGAGGACATATTGACACAGATTATTTTCTTAAAACGTCTCCATGGGCGAGGCCAAAAATTTGAAACAATGTTCGGTCTCTCCCGTATCTCATATGATATAGTGTATCTTTCATTGTTGGTTTTCTTCTTCTTTTTCCAGACATTATGTATCATCCGAAATTGGATATCATCCGACCGGATCAATTTGACATAGCAGGAGATATCGACAGCGAGAAATGTTTAGACATACCTGTACACATAAAAACTTAAAACTAGAGACAAATATAACCTTAAATAGAGAAATAGATATTAAGGAGCCAAATCTTGGCTTTATTATGTCGTAAACTGCGTATCTTACCGTTACCGTATACACCCCTTGGACCGGGCGAGGAGTATTCTAAGTCATACATTCGAATATGACCAAAATTCGCATCTTCTATGTACTCTCTCTCACTATCAATCTCTTTCTTTCGTGATCGTACACCAAATTTTCTTATTAATTTGGTAAAAAAAAAAAATCAAACTATAAGGGGATTGAGCTTTGGAAATTTTGTAAAATCTTGAAATTTTTTTATTTGAAAAATTAGTAATCTGTCATGAATCCGTTAAGTTATACTCAAAATAAATCCACATTTCAAGGAAAATATAGCATATCGCAACTAACATTTTTTTTTCCTTCAAGAAATCATGGAAATGTCCAATATTTTCTTTCAAAAATAATTTACATCAACGCATCAATGAAACAATTTTATTTTTATTTTTTTTGTTTGTGAAAATTCTTGGTGAGCAAGGAAAACCGATAATACTGGGAAACAGTGATAAATTATTCTGATTTGCCACCAACCTGGCCACTCTGCTTGCCAGGATTTATCCCGTTTACTTGGCATGTGTGTCTGCGGGGATCTCACGTGCCCCAGGGATTAATCTGGCAAATGGTGATAAATTATGAACTCGGGTCACCCTGGTCGGCAAAAATGAAAGCAAAAAAGATGGTCAAGAGTAGCATTTTTTATCACGGCCTAAATTCCAACAAGAAGGAACCAAATCGGTCGCTTTCGACATCCCAATCTCTTTCTTTGATGTTCTATAGCTTAGAGATATCATCATATATAAATACACCTACATGCACAGTGTTCTTAACTATCTGGTACACAATTATAAAAAAAAATCCGATCTTTCTGGTGGTCTTCGATAGCTCAGCTTTTCTTTTTCCTGCCATGGAGAGTCGAGTTGGTTCAAATATACAACTCCCTCCCGGTTTCAGATTTCACCCATCCGATGAAGAACTCATCGTTCATTACTTGAAGAACAAAGCTAGTTCGCGTCCAATCCCCGCTTTGATTATTGCAGAAATTGATATTTACAAGTACAACCCGTGGGAGCTACCTAGTACGTCTTTCTTCGTTTAATTCCTCTTTTTATTTTGTGTGTGTGTGTGTGTATTGGTTAATGAGACCTCATGGTTGATTTTTCAGAAAAGGCGCTATTTGGTGAAGTGGAGTGGTATTTCTTTACCCCAAGGGAACGAAAGTATCCAAATGGAGCAAGGCCTAACAGAGCTGCAGCTTCGGGTTACTGGAAAGCAACCGGTACAGATAAGCCTATTCTGACTTCTTGTGGATCAAAACGTGTTGGAGTAAAGAAAGCGCTAGTGTTCTACAAAGGACGTGCCCAGAAGGGAGTGAAGACGGAGTGGATCATGCATGAGTATCGGTTATTAGAGACGATGGTTACGCCTCCTAAGTCAAGGGGATCTATGAGAGTAAGTAGGTCTAACTAACAAAGCTTAAAACATCGCCTCATTTCAAAAATATGATATATTAGGCTTATACATCGAATACATCTAAATTTTAATATGGTTTCTTGATTTTTAAATGATCACTAAACCCTTTGTTTTGCGACATATCAGTAAACCCTAGCTTAACTTGTACTAATTGTTTTAATTAATAGTAATGACAAACCCTTAGTTTCTTGTATAATTTGTAGTTGGACGATTGGGTGTTATGTCGAGTTCGACAGAAGGGCAACTCACCAAGGGAAAAATATCCAGATGTTTCTCGCAGTGAATCAGCTAGCTATTTTTCTAAAGTGGAGGAGCTAATAAGGCCAAGTACTACCGATAATATCATTAGCCCTAACTATGACGTCGTCACGAATTATCTAAACAACGGCTGCCCCCTCTTAGCTTATATATTCGCGTCTCAAAATATTACTTCTCCTGTGGAAAGATCTTCAAATATCACAAATGACGTCTCTGATCTCAATGATATGTTCAACCCCTTGAAAAGAAAGCTCTTGGATGATAATCAGGATTGCAACAACAACGAGAACGATTTGAGCTTTTTCAGGCAATATTTGCCTCAAGAAAATGTTTTCAACTTGAATCCATTGAACCCCAGTACTGTTGAAATTCAAGAACTTAATCGGATCGCCTTCACGGGCAGAGATTTACTATATGGAGAACAAGGATCTTAGTTACAACTTGATAACACATGCGAGGACATCATGAAAATTTGTACTTATTAAGATAGTTTGTAAATCTTTTCTTAAGTAAAGTGTGATTATCCATAAATTCTTTCTTTTTTTTGTATGTATGTCTTAGAGCATCTGCATAGTTTTGCGACAGATCGATACAGTTTAACGGAGCTTAATATTCTCTAGCGGTTTTATGAGTACGATATGCAATTAATATATTAATTTGCAGATAAGCAAACCAAAATCCACAACGTTTTATTATTGTACATGAAAAGTGAACAGAAGCTATACTGCGGGCAGACAGCGGCGTCATTCTCTTTGATGTCTTCACAATGCCTTTATTTTCGAGCTTTAATTTTGTTTTCTTCTCCAACATCTCGAACACACCTATTACACTTTCAGTTTTTCCTCCAACATCTCGCTTTAGTTTTTTTTTCTCCAACATCTCTTGAACCGGCTTTCAATTTTCTTCTCCAACATCTCAGTAACATTTAGCTACCTTTCACCTCCATCTCAACTATAACTAAGGTACTTAACACAACTCAAGACGGAATCATTTACGGAGGTAAGGGTGCAATCATACAAGCACTAATGCATCGGATCCCATCAGAACTCCGCAATTAAGCGTGTTTGAGCGAGAATACTACTAGGTTCGGTGACCTCGCACCCCATTTTTAAAAAACTTTTGCAATTTTTTTTTCCGGAGTTAAACCATATGGGGTAGAAACTCATCATATCTTGCCGACTCTAGATCTCAACATATCCCTCCACTTATATAAGCTTGCCGAACTAAGAGAAATTAGCACCATATTATTGCACACAAACTGTGACCCCTATCACTTTCTACCAGCAAACTAAAGTACCTTTTGTACATGCTATATCTTGTAAGATGTCACATTTTGTCGAAAAACACTATTGGCTTTTGTGTTACCACATGATACTTGATCATGAGTCTGAAATCTAAAAGAAAAAGAAACCCCTGAGCTAAGGTACATGTGATAACACAATATAGTAACGAAACTATGAAATTGAGAGTAGACAAACCTGAGAAGAGCCAAGTCTGAATATTAATTTGGATAAAAACTGGGAGTGTTCTGTTTGGCCTCACTTCCTGCAAAATAAAGGGTAGGGGCTGATCCCTAAGTTGATAGATACCTTAGTGATGTTGTTCATGCCGGCTTACTGAATGGAAGGGAGGTCATGGTACCAGGATAGTGGCATTAGTTAATTAGATACCTTTTGCAGCGGATAAATTCTGACATTTCGTAATTCATGACAAGAAAGCAATCTTTTTAATTGAACTAGTAAATTTTTGATCTTGATTTTAAGAATGAATCACATAATATTCACTTGCATCTCAAAACATCGAAGAGCCTAGAAAATCATGTAATTAATACTATAGTAATGAAGTTCATTCAGGATTCTTCATTGTTCCTTGAAATTCTCACGGAACTTTTCGAATACTTTCTAATTCACAGTTCTTCATGGCCACCCAAGTGTGATAACACCTTTCGACGAGTGATGGGCTCATGTTCCGGCAGCAAATCGGTTATCTTCTTCACAATTGATACGTTTTCTCAATAACTTAATTCACACCATTTAGTTTGTTTTCTCAGTGTGCATCCTTTGAAACATCTATAAGCTGACCACTTTCTATCTACAGAACTAGAGAAATAAAAATGAAGCAAACGTGTCAACTATCTCCTATATGTTGTGAACTAAAATGCACACGCGAAACTCAACCAATATCAACTGAAAAATTGAATGCAAATATTTACTGGAAAACCTATAACTAAGAGGAAAAAACCACAAGGCAAATCCCTATAACCTGGCTACTTTCTATCCACAAAAGAGAGAGAAATAAAAATAAAGCAACCATGCCAACTATCTCTTATCTAGCACTTTTAATTTGAAGATGGTGGCGCTAAACGTAATTGCAGTTGATTTCATCGTTGACCCACCACGATTTCCTCTTGAAAATTGTGGGGAATACATTACAGTTCTTGGATAAAACCCCAAAACGCCAAAAATCTTACCTGTATATCAATCTTTTCACTTAAAACGGTCTCAATATAACTAAGCCTAAAAATCGTTCAAGAATGCCAGAATCTGTAATTGTAACAGAGAGAGACCTTTTTTAAGAACTCATGGCAAAAGAGATTCGCAGAGGAGCTGCCATATTTATAACACTGTGGAAGAAAGGCGAGAAAAAGCTTTAATAAGTACTTGAAGTATCACAACTCTACCAGCAGGAGTGGATGATGTTATGGTTTTTTTATCTAGGTTAGACAATTTTTAGTTTCCTCCAACATCTCAAGAATGCTTGTTACACAAAACACAAAACACAAAACATGTAGTAGTAAGCTATGAACTTCCTCTCACTCCGGTTTAATTGTAGAACACTCTCAACTCTGTAAGTCTCAGTGTAATATATCCATAGCATCATCCATCTAATATATCCCTTATATAATTAGCACTGCGCACAAAGTATGACTTAACTACCTTCTAGAGAAAAAAAAAAAACCACCCTGCCCATGCCAACTACCTTTCTTTATAATACTTTGCAATGACCTCTAGTTTAAGATGTCAATGTCAAGAAAATCAAAGTTTTAAATATCGTCATAATAAATGTCGGCCATTTAAATTTCTGAGATGGCAGGATACAACTGATATATTGGGTGACATTTGCACATAATGACATTGCGATCTAAAGTACGTAAATGTTAGTTTTTTGACAGATATATCGAATTTATCGGCTAATACATATGATGTATCGGCTAAATGTCGATTATATCGCTGATTTATCGGAGATATCGTTGATTTGTCGTGGAAATCAAAAGAATGCATTTTACCCCTAGTTATTATAGAAAGTGTTGAATGAAATATGTACATTGAGATTAATTTGATTATGTTTCCCATTTACAAATTAGATGATTTAAAGAGTTTGAAAGTTAGGAGAATATATGTGATTGTAAATACATTTTGTTTTAGTAGTAGAAGAATTGAGAAGTTATTAATTTTAGGTGTGCCAGAAGTTAAAAAAAAAAAATCAAAGTCGAAAACATTATCATCCGCGTCCGACATTTTTAGCGACATTAGGTGTCACCCCTTTTCAAAACCGAGATATCGGGCGAGAATCTCCGGTGGTTTCATCCCTTTCGGGTTCACTCCACGTGTAAAAAGGAGTTGTTGTTATTGTGAAATTGAGTCTGTTGAGGTTTCTTTGAATTTGCAGAGATGCATTAGTCTTCAAGCTCCAACATGAATTCACCTAAACCTAATTTGATTGAAGATTAGATCTCAGGTAACCCTAAACGATCTCTACACTTTGAACTCAATACTTAGTCGGTGAATTGGGTATGTTTCTAAAGATTATAGAAAGCTTTCTGCGGAGTTTGCAAAGATGGGGTATTTTGAGAACAAGAAGGGTCATGGGATCTTTATGAATTTTATTTGTATGATGTTTTTGATAAGTTATTTTAAGAACAAGAAGGTGTTAGGAATACGGCTCAAAAGCTGTTGAAGTCGTTCGAACGAGTGGGAAGTCGTTCGAACGAAAATAGCGCTTGAGCCAAAATTCCAGGGGATTGTCTAATTCGTTCGAACGACCTCATGACTCGTTCGAACGACCTCATGATTCGTTCGAACGACTTTGGCTTTGTTTGTTTGTTTCTAAGGGATTTGATCCAAAACGATGGATTATCTCGTGATGCGTATTTCGGAGATGACCTAATGGAAAGTCTATAAATAGAGAGTGTTTGTTAAAGGCCTCTGTACTGAGAAAGAGATAGAGAGAGAAAATGGAGAAATCTAGGGTTTAGCTCTGGAGAGGTTTCTTGGGTTTTCTTTCTAGGGTTTCTTGCTGGGATTATCTGTAAGGGTAGAGGTGAGGTTTGAGTGATCTCTGCAACCTTTTGTAACCCTTACTGTGATAATAAATTCGTTGTGCTTGTCGGGGGTGGTTTTGATCATATTTAGGGTTTCCACCTAATTAAACCTTGTGTTGTGTTTCTATTGCTTTTATTCGAATTCTCTTTGGTTAGGGTTGGTTCTTTGAGTTCTTGCTAATCGTATTGTGCTTCCGCGTGCGATTTGCCCCCTCGGTTTTCCCAACAGAAGTGTCATGGGATCTTTATGAATTTTATTTGTATGATGTTTTTGATAAGTATTGTTGTGAACATGGTGGTTTGTTCTGATAATGTGTTGGTTCATCTTGTTTCTGGGTGTTTGTTGGGTGTGGTTTGGATGCCGAGTGGATTCATTGGGAATGATTTTGGGCATTATAATATCATGTATACGCCTAATAGCCCGCATTACAATCTCTGCTTTTGGTAACCTTGAAAAGACGATATCCTAATCGCACGTTGGATTTCTTGGGGCTTTGTGTTTTTTGGGTTTGGTTTTCTCTGCTGGTTTCGGCATTACCTAATTGGCCAGAGAGAGTTATGTATGTGCTAGCGAGCTTTGCGGTTTCTGGGATTCAACATGTTCAGTTTTGTTTGAATCATTTCTCTGCGAATGTTTATGTTGGATCCCCGCGTTCAATTGATTAGTTTGAGAAGCAGACTCAAGGTTCGATTGATATCTCTTGTTCGACTTGGATGGATTGGTTTCATGGTGGTTTGCAATTTCAGGTTGAGCACCATTTGTTTCCAAGGTGTCCCCGTGGCCAATTGAGGAAGATTTCGCCCCTTGTGAAGGATCTGTGTAGGAAACATAATCTGATTTACATGAGCTATTCGTTCTTGGAGGCAAATAAAAGGACTCTTAGAACTCTCAGAGCTGCCGCGATACAAGCCCGAGATCTTGCTAATCCGAACCCGAAAAATTTGTTATGGGAAGCTGTTAACACCCTTGAGGGTTTGTGGGGAGTGCACATCAAACAAAGCCAGATTCTTTTTCATGTCATGCTGGTATCCTATCTTTCCCTTATTCAGTTGATTTTGGATGATTTTCATTCATATGTTCGAAATTTGAAAACTATCCATATATCGGCTCTTTACTTCAGTTGCAGTGAGCATTGAAAATTTTGGAAAATTTCTTGTATGGTGTATAGACTATCGAATCTTAAAGAAATAGCTCAAGAAAATGTCTTAATCATATTTAGCTAGTTCGGTGGATTAAAATCTCGACATGCATCAATGAAGATTGAGAGTTTCTACCTTACATGTATGAAAAGAAAAATGAAAAGGTAAAAGAAACAACAAATATAAAATTTATTCATCCTCATTCTTTTTTGATAATCGTCTTCACAACGACGTATCTCCATCGTTTCGGCGAGGGTGTTCTCCAACACGTCCATCTCGACCGATGTCATTATTTTCTGGGATAGGAACGCTGGCGGAATGCCACAAATTAACCAGAGCAAACGATAATATAAATCGTGACAAAGTAGAAACAAAACAACCTCTGTTATAAGAACAAGTATTGCAACTAAGATCGCAAGTACAACTCTATCAAAAAAGATCCAAACGGGCAAAATGACTCCACCACGAAACAGGACCATCCTCTTCAGTCTCCATAACATACATTTTGTTTAGCTTTTTTGAAATTCCATAAAAGTGAAACATGAATTAATACTGATTTCGTTTACCTAAACATGCACCTATACTTCGCCTAATTGCTTTCAATACTTAATCCATGACTTCAGTTATACAGAATTCTCTGGGTTAGTAGGTAAGTGGTCAGTGGTCGGTGGTCGGTGGTCATGGAATCTTTATGAATTTTATTTGTAAGATGTTTTTGATAAGTATTGTTGTGACAATGGTGCTTTGTTCTGATAATGTGTTGGTTCATTTGGGTTCTGGGAGCAGTGGATGTTGTTATGGTTAAGACATCTAGGTGAGACAATTTTTAGTTTCCTCCAACATCTTAAGTATTTTGTTACAGTAAGTTATGAACTCCCTCTCACTTCTGTTTACTAATAGAGCACTCTCAACTTTCAAGTCTCAGTGTACTATATCCCCTTATATAATTAGCATTGCGCACAAAGTATGACTTAACCACCTTCTAGAGAAAGAAAAAAACCACCCCGCCCATGCCAACTACCTTTCTTTCCAATGCTTTGCAATAACCTCTACCTTTCTTTCTAATACTTTGCAATGACCTCTAGTTTAAGATGTCATTGTCAAAAAAATCTAAGTTTTAAATATCGTTATCATAATAAATGTCGGCCATTTAATTTTCTGAGATGTCGGGATACAACTGATTTATCGGGCGACATTTACACATAATAACATTGCGATCTAAAGTACGTAAATGTCAGTTTTGTGACCGATATATCGAATTTATCGGCTGATTTATATGATATATCGGCTAAATGTTGATTATATCAGTGCTTTATCGGAGATATCGTTGATTTGTTGTGGAAATCAAAAGAATGGATTTTGCCCCTAGTTATTATAGAAAGTGTTGAATGAAATACGACCTTGAGATTAATTTATATATGTTGCAATTGACAAGCTAGATAATTTAAAGAGTTTGAGAGTTAGTAGAATATATGTGATTGTAAATACATTTTGTTTTAGTAGTAGAAGAACTGAGAAGTTATTAATTTAAGGTGCGATGGAAGTTAAACAAAAAAATCAAAGTCGAAAACATTATCATCGGCGTCCGACATTTTTAACAACATTAGGTGTCGCTCCTTTCCAAAATCGAGATATCGGGCGAGAATCTCTGGTGATTTCATCCCTTTCGGGTTTACTCCACGTGTCAACAAATGAAGCAAAATACAACTAGGGTCCAAGATCAAAACATATACCCTGCTACACAAGATATAGCAGTTAGAAAACCAGAGAGAAGTCCCACTTCCAACTCTTCCAAAGAGAAGACCAAAACTAAAATCAAATTAAATATAAAAAAATCCCAAATTTATCAAACATTGAATGATCAAATTGGGGATTTTTAGGGTTCTTCGATTCTTCAAATCAAACCCAATGTCTCTTTGACTCAGAATCATCATCATCATTATCAGAATCTCAGGTATGATTCACAACAACAGCAACAACGGTATGATGTCCTCATCTTCATCATCATCATCTAACCCTAATTTAAGCTCTAATAACAATTCACAACAATCACCTTCTGGTCTCAAAACCTATTTCAAAACCCCTGAAGGTCGTTATAAGCTTCAATTTGAGAAAACCCATCCTGCTGGTCTTCTTCATTACGCCCATGGTAAAGCTGTCACTCAGGTACTCACTCTAATCTTTCGGTTTAGTTGTAAAAATCGAATTTTGATGAGTACCCATTACACCCTTTGATCAAATTTGTAACCCCTTTGATCATTAGGTGACAATTACACATCTTAAGGAGAAGCTGGCACAATTGCCGCCGACCCCGACGGCTAGTTCGAGCACTAGTGGAGTTAGATTGGCTGCGGCAAGGTTGTTAGGGGGGAGCAATGGGAGTAGGTCACTTAGTAGCTTTGTTGGAGGGAATGGTACGAGTAGTAAATCGTCGTTTACTGGGAGTTATGGTAGATTGGGTAATACTGGAGCCGTTTCGAGCACGAGTGGTTCGCCCGGGATTTCGAATTACGATGGGAAAGGGACGTACTTGATATTTAATGTTGGGGATACTGTTTATGTTAGTGATTTCAATTCACAAGACAAGGTAATTGTAGTAAATTGGTGTTTTTTTGATGGGTTCTATTGCATTTTTGGAATGAATTTGAGGTGTAATAAATGTTTTTGTTTTTGGTTGTAGGATCCTATTAAGATGATAAATTTCAGCAATTCGAATCCCGTGTGTCACGCATTTGATCCTGAAGCGAAGGACGGACATGACTTGATTATTGGATTAAATTCTGGAGATGGTATGCATGTACTTTTTATCTGAAATTTGATATCTTCTGTAGTTAGCAATCTGTGTTTGGATCCGCATTGACTACATAAATGTTAAGTCCTCATTAGAAGACTTAATTTTTTTGATCATAGAGCCTTTAGCACACAAGTCAATCTACCCTACTTTGTATCTAATCTTATTGAGAAAGCACAGTGCTCAATTATAACTCAATGTACATTTAATTTTTTTTTTCAAGTATTCTACTTATGACTTCTGCTAATTTCTCGGATACCAAACCCAGTTTGAGCTCCATCTTATTATTATCTTGTTTATCTTTCCTTACGGCTAATTGGTAAGAGACCTTGAAAAACTTCCCCATTTGAATTTTTGTCTTTGTATTGGGTTTTTTTAGTTTATTCAGTGTCATTGAGGCAACAATTGCAAGATGTTGGGAAGAAGCTTGTTGGTGCTCAACATTACAATAAAGATGGTTCAGTTAATAGCAGGCGAGCATGACTTATCTTAGCTATAATTGCTTTTGATCATTCTGTCTTTCTTTTGTTAGTTGTACTGCAATCCTTTGTTTTCTAGTTTATATTTTCATCTTAAAGCATAAATTTGAAGCTACTTCTATGTAGGTTACAGAGGAAAGGATGTGTCTTCCATAACGATACTATCTATGAAATAAATAAACTAAACAAGAACGAAAATATATGCGATGAAGCAATTATATACACTGGGAATGATATCCTTCCTTAACATACGAACAATTTCATTAGAATATTTTGACCTACGTACTCCAAAAGTCGTCAGTACCATTAACTAGTGTTTGTACCCATCATAGAATAGCTATTGGTGATTGATGTAGTAATAAAGTGAGTAATCGCCTAAGGCAATGCGAATAGAGAAGGCTTCGAGTGTTCTCTAAATTGATAGGGTTATTAGGTAAAACTGTTAAGATCCGGTTTGACATGTTCAAGAAGGATTTTTTCATGCTATACCACATTTATTATTCTCTTGACAATTATTGACACATTTCACCTTCTTACTGAGATATCTGATGTGTGGTTTAAAGGAATTTGGGAGTACTATTCCAAATCAAGTCGTTGAGATATATCGCTTAATGGAAAATGGTATCCAACCCATAGTGTCTGGCAGAGATAGATATATAAGGAGGTTCAAAGAAATGAAAACAGATCATATTGGGGAATTGGTATGGTATGTATACCGTATATGATATAGTTGTAAACCTTGAAGGACCTAAAAGATGGGTAGAGGATAATAATAGTGAATGAGGTTATGATTGACATTAAGAGGGGTCACAATTAAGTGGTTTGAAGGTCATGATTGAGTTTGCAATTCCTTTAGCAAGAATATTTATAAAGTCGATTGGCTGCATAAACTGTTGGAGGCTTAGTTATGTGAGTTGGGGTTACCTTGTTATTAAATTCCTTTAAGACGGGAATCAAAGTCGAATCAAAGTGCGATCTTCTAAGCTTATTTCTTTCTTTTGGTAGAATGTAGGAGTTGAAAACTTCTTATCACAGGGAATACTCTGCAGTGAACTAGTACTAACTTGTGGCTGATGAAGTTATTTCTCAAAAAGAATCTTTTTTATCATTTGCAGTCATGGGTATTTGGCTAGAAGAGAACATTAGAATTTTATGTGGAGGGAGAGGAGACTAGAGGATATAGGTTTAGATTTCAGAGATCTGACGTTTCCATATGTTGCGTACTTGTGGAGCTCTAAGAGTTTGAATGAAGGGTGGTTTCTGCTGGTATATTATAAGCTGGGCCTTTTTGGTATACAACCAATTAATGTCAGGAACTGAGATTGCTGATACAATGAAGTAATATCCTATAGCGATATTGGGAATTAGCTTGATTTTTGCTATAGTATGATTAGCTTTTCTTTAAGGAAGAAATCATCAAAGAGAAAATAAGTCATCAATGACACATACATCAGTACCAAGCTTTTCCTGATGATTTAAATATATCCTGTGAACTTGAGGTTTTGACATCGAACCTTTACCTTTGCATAGTCTTTTTTGTCATTCCCACTCATGCCCCAATTTCCTCTATTTTATCAGATGTCATGGGGGCTGGATGTGAAATCTCCAATTTGGTGTTCATTCTATCTCAACATGTGGAAGATTGAAAAAGAAAAGGTTTTCTCATAAAAATGGTGTAGAAAGATATCGGGTACATCTAACTCATTATATCCAAGTCCAAAACCATCAGACAAAAAGAATACAAAACTAAAAGAAACTTGAAATGCTCTAACTCATCACACCAATTCTTTTGTTCCGGTAAATGCTTTAGAGAGGAAAACACAATCTCATGTTATAAAAGTATGTGTCTGATTCATTTAAGAAGAGAAACTTGATTGGTCCTTGCTTTACCAAACCTTACAATTATGCATTACTATCTCCTAACTAAACCCCATTTGCGTTGTGTCACTATCTCTGAACCGAACACCATTTCATTCTCAATATACAAAAATAATTAAATACATCAGTAAGAATGTAAGATATATGTCAATCGATTTTTTGTGGTATATCTCGATGAGTTAGCTATTCCACATTTTCTTCCAGAATAAATGAAATCGATATATTGGCCTATTTTTTCGTCTCAGTTTATTATCATCGACCATTAGAATGATAAATAAATTGATCTATATTTTGATATTAACTGCTACATTTACTTATTGGTCTGATTGCACAATTACTGGTACTTTCCAGTCGTTGCACTAGCGTCTCATGGGTGCCTGAAGGTGATGGAAATTTCATTGTTGCACATTCGGATGGAAATTTGTACGTTTATGAAAAGGTAAGTGTCAAACTTCAACAAAACAAGCTTGTCCATTGTTGGGTTTCCTTTTGGTTTTGGAGCTGCGTAAATTTAATGCTGCATAATTTACTTTTATCCTAGAGCAAGGATGGCACCGGCGATTCTTCATTTCCTGTCATCAAAGACCAAGCTCAATTTTCTGTTTCACATGCACGGTCTAGTAAGGTAGTTTTCTTGATATTTTCTAACTGCTTTTATTATGCCTTTTATGTTGAGACATGTTCTATCTCCTATTTATATATTTAGTCATCTTAAGTTTAACTGAAAGATTGTACAAAGTATCATTTTTGGCTCCGTAATACCTATATTTGTGTTCATTATCCGTGTTAAAGCTTCATCAGGGAAGGGTGTTTCCAAATATTTTGCTCGCATGCAAGTAATCTATTTCTAGTTCAGAGAGCTAGCTTATGTTAAGGTTGTTAACTTTTTTTGCTTTACTTTCAGAGTAATCCAATTGCTAGATGGCATATTTGTCAAGGTGCAATCAATGGCGCATCTTTCTCAGCAGATGGAACATATATGGCAACTGTTGGAAGAGATGGTATAGTACTAATCCGAGAGCCTTCAATTATATATATCCATTTTTGCTGACACGGTCAATCCATTTCAGCGATGATCGTGATTAAAAAAAGAGGCAAAAATGGGACCCAAAACCTGGACCCTAACTCATTATATGCACAGGGGCGGAGCTAGAAATTTAGGAGTGGCCCCCGAAAAAAAAATTAAAGGGTATTTCAAAATTCATGGATAAAATGTAACCCCCAAATTCATGGAATTTTGAATGCTACGCTTGCAATTAGCATCATAAATAAACTATTTTGGCAAATGACAACCCCTATAAGATCAAATTTGGAGTAGTTTACCTCCTATTGTTGGTTGCGTCGTAGTCGTCCACGACGATGTTCTGAAAAGGGAAATGGAACATCTAGGAGCTATCTGCAAGGGTTGAATAAACCGTTCTTCAGCTTTCAGCTGAGATGAAATAACTTTTGAAAATGGTCGAATGTTTGTTTTTGATGAAGAGAGTGATGAGGATTATCAGGAGACAAGATGTGTTTAGTTGAATAAGAGAGAGGAGAGAGAGAGAGGAGAAAGCCAAACAGTCAGGCTTGATGAAGAGGTATTACTTTGTGGAGCAGTGTTGGAATGGAATTGAGCTTCAACTCAATTAGGTTTGGATGGAGCTGGGAGTGGCTGCTACTATTTTTATTTTATTTTTCTTTCTAAGAAGGAAATTGAAAAAAAAAATGGGGGTGTCGCCCCCCCCCCCCCCCCCCCCCCCCCAAATCCGCCCCTGATTACATGGGTTTGCGTTCTATTCTTGTTTTTGTCATTGGTCAAGACTGATCTCAGTTTGCAGCCGAATTATGTGTGGTATTGCTTCTTTAATAGGTGTCCGTATTATTCATTCCGTGTTGCACGTGCAGGTTACTTACGTGTATTCGACTATTCAAAAGAGCAGCTTATATGTGGTGGGAAAAGTTATTATGGTGCTCTGCTGTGTTGCGCTTGGAGGTAAAGAACTTGTTCCTGTATCTAGTTCTAATCTCGTTTGCTTATCTTAGAGCATATCCAATGGTGCTTTAAAAACCTAAACACTTGACACTCTCCGATTGTGCTCTAAAACCTCAAAAGGCTAGATAAGAGCTATCATTTTCCTCACTTTTTACTCTTCTTTGGACTGTTATTATGATGCGAAAGTTAAGTAACTAGAGGCCAAAGCCATTCGGAACGGCATCCAAAGCATCTTTTTCTAAAATAATAACCAGTAACCATTGATTGGCCGCCATAATTTTTTGTAGCATACAGGCATGTACCTTTCAGAATGATTAACAAAAACAAAAATCCTTTTCTTTCTTCTGATTTTGGTCTGTTTTTACCACTCGGGAGAGATTGAGAGATCTTGGAAATGCTTTTATATGGTAATTTCAACCTAGTCTCTTTCTGTTGATCTTTTGCGTTATTCAGAGTTTAATCGGCCATATTATATGAAGCTTTCCTTAAGAGAAACATTATAATTTGATTATCAGCATGGATGGAAAGTACATCTTGACCGGTGGCGAAGATGATCTTGTACAAGTTTGGAGTATGGATGATAGGAAGGTAGTAGCATGGGGCGAGGGGCATGGTTCCTGGGTAAGTTTTTCATTCGCAATCGATTTTTATACTCGCTTTTAATTGCACTTGTAGCTAGCATCTTTCACATTAACATCACATACTTACAGTGGGTGGCTGCCAGGTTAGTGGAGTTGCTTTTGACTCATACTGGTCACCTCCGAGTTCAGATGGATCAACGGAAAATAATGTGTACCGCTTTGGCTCTGTTGGTCAGGTAGGCTTTGTTTTTCTTATGTCTGAGTCATTGTTTCTCTTAATTTATGAGGTGCCAAAATATCCTATATACCTAGATGGTATTCATATATGTATAGGGTTATACACCAATTGACGTTGTGCCACTTCGAGAATAATTGAGGGTGATTATTGGCATGGGGACAATCTTGTGGATGTGGTAGGCCCAACAATGTTCTGCAGCTTCTGTCAACTCTAGTGCCAATTTTTTTAATTTTTTTAATAAGCTCAATATTTAACATCATAGATATTCTACAAACTGCACTATAATTTTGTTGGCAGAAGGTGTCTTAGGTGTGTTGCAATGGTCATGTATTTTCGGATTTTAGAATCGTTGGCTAAAGTAAGAAGTGTAATACATGCAAATTTTTGTAAAGGAAAAAAATCTGGCACTATGTAGATTAGTTATCATTTTGATGTGTTTAGAAGACAGAGGCGAATCCCTTGGAAATACAAAAGAGCGAATTCAGAGAACATATTTGGAAATGAAAATGGAAACAAGGCTTACAAAATAGACTGTACTGTCACATAACAGTTGACCAGCTATATCCTGACTTGACTAACAGTCCTTCAACCGAAAAAACCTGTTTTACATTATATTTCTACAATATCTTTAACCTGATATATAATTTTTCGTGGTGCTAATATTTTGTTAATAGTTAATGTGACTTGCCTATTTGCGAACAGGACACACAGATGCTTCTGTGGGACCTAGCGATGGATGATATTGTGGTGCCCCTGCGCCGATGCCCTCCAGGAGGGTCTCCCACCTATAGCACAGGAAGCCAATCTTCTCATTGGGACAACATATCTCCATTGGGTACTCTCCAACCAGCTCCAAGCATGCGAGATGTCCCAAAGCTCTCCCCTTTAGTCGCACACCGTGTAGACAATGAACCACTTTCTGGCATGATATTTACTCAAGAATCTGTTCTCACTGCATGTCGAGAAGGACACGTGAAGATCTGGACTAGACCTGGATATGGTGAAACCCAGCCGAGCACCTCTGAGAGTGTGATACCTACCATTTCAAGGGATAAACCTCCGTCGTCTGCTAAAGTTGGAAGCTCTGGTTACAAGCAAGTGCTAATCGGACTTTAGATGGTTAGACATTAATTCCCTTTTCTTTTTTGGCGGAATTGCTTCGCTACTTTTCTGGTATATATGTTTACGGCTTTTCCGTATATTGATAAACTAATATTGAGCATTTTGTAACTTATTAGTTAGTGTTGGATGTTTAATGTCCAAGTTCCAGTGTACATTAGTACAGATAATTGAACTCAGTTGTAAACAGAACTGATAGGTTATACTTCTCTAATGTCTGAACTAATAATGGAGCTGTTCCTTTTCAACGATATCTTAAGTGTGCATCTAATTGGTGCTAATTCTCTTGAGGTAAGGTTTGCCATCTATAGTTAGTTTTTTGTAGGATGTTTTCCTTCTCATAATTACAACCATGTCGAGTTAAGCAAAACTGTACAATATGTGTGCATGTTTTACTTGTTCACTTCATATTTTCTGAAAATAATGTTTGATACAACTTGCTGTGGGTTTTTATTCCAAAATTGGGTATGCTCTATTCTACCTGGGAGATCTTCGAAATCTTTCAACGCTCAAACAACATTACATATTTTATGGCTGTATATTTAACCGTTATATCATTTAGTGGCTCTGGGACCTCCTAATCCATTGGACTTGATTGTTAGGATTAGTTCGCGAAGTTGTTTAATGGCATTGACCTCACTCCTTGGCATCTATGATAAAACAGAGGACCACTTACTCATTGGCATTGACCTCAAAAGTGACTTTGAGTGATACGTTTTCAACAGCAAAGAGTTTTTTTTTTTTTTTTGCCAGGCAAGCTGGGGTTAAGGCCAATAATTTACACAACAATGACGACCAACGGGGTCTGTGACCCTTCTAAGCTTGGCATTTTGTTGTACATTTAGATGAGTGAGACTTGAGAAAATTCATTCAAATTTTTTTGAACTATTTGTATGTAAAGTGTAAAAGGTGGTTTATGTAATCGTCTATAATAGTTAGTCAAAATGAGATAAAATATATAGAGAAGTAAATAGATTCTATGAGGCTCAAAAGGTCAAATACCCTAAGCTTTATTAGGTATGGAGGCAGTAGTGGAGTCAGGATTATTGGTGGGGGGGTGAATTTTGGGCAGATGGATATAACAGACTTGCTGCCTATCACTTCAGTAAACAACATTACAAAGTGGTTAAGAAACATTTAGCTAAATTTTTGCTTGCATGGATGCACCACTGAAACAAATTCATGTTTCCCTCTCACCGTATGAGTTACTACTAATCATATCCATCATTCGTAAGATAGCTTACCATTAACAAACACTTCTCCTAGACAGAAACTCCTTGAACTATAATCCTAAGAATCTCTGTGAGATTTCTTCCATGCGAAGGGTAAAGCATTAATCCTCAAAAGAATTAGATGTTCTATTGGGTTAAGATTCTAATAGAATCACTCTTTTATATAGTTATAACTTATCCAAACTCAAATTCCAATTCCAACCCAAATTTAATATCTTTCTACATAATTAACCTAAAACACGCAATCAGATATTAAAAACCAAGAACAATTCGATACAAAATGCGGTAAAATACCTCGAGCTCCGCAGATTTGATGGCAATGGGGATGCAAACAAGGAAGATTACAACCATAGCGATGGCAGTGTTTCGTTTCCAATGAACGGGTCTACAATTGGATAATTGGTATGAGTAAACAAACTATAGATGATCAATCAATTAGGTTAAAAATTAAATTTGAGAGAGAGAAGAAATTTCACCCTAAATCGCATAGGAGAGAGGAGATGGAGAGCTGTAGTCTGTAGATTTTTTTTTTCTGTACTCAAAATTACATAACTAACCTCTTTTTTTTTAAAAAGTGAGTGGGGGTACCCTACTGATTCTCATGTGGCTCCGCCCCTGTATGGGGGAGTCTCCGTATGAACCCTAGGCCTGGGGGGCTATAGCACGGTGGTGACCTAACCCTCTCCATCGTGGGGGCCACCCAAAACTGCGGACTATAAAAGTTTAGTCGTATAATTTGCGACAAATAAAAAGAAAAATAATATTAAGTCATATAATTTGTGTGCAATTAACTTGTAGGTGGTTAAATCATAGTTTTGTTGTACTAGTTTGTGGTAGAAGGTCAAACTTAAAATATAATTACATGAACAGCTAGAGAGTGGGGAGAAAATGTCCATAACTAGTAACTACTATATAGATGGTTTTTAGTTATTGTGCTAGACGCATTGATTGATGAGATGTTGGAGGGAACCAAATCGATTCAATGGTTACTGAAAATCAATTATTTGTTTTGAGGTTCTCTAGGTTCCGAAGCTTGATTTCTATTCACAGTCACAACCCATCCTCACGGATCACTTAAGGGAAGTGAATAAAACTCTAATATGATTTACAGGTTGTAGAAATTATTTAGAGGCATTAAACTTTAGATTTGTTGTTTGCTTTCCTTTTTCATTTTTCTTCTATTTTCTCGATATATGATAAAAAAAAGAATGATATCCGAAGTTTATTATCCGATATATGATCGAGCATTGGAAAGGTCATGATGTTTTTGCCAGCAACAAGATTATTTTGAGTAGCATGTCAACAATCAACACAAAAACAATGTCGTATATGACGTAAATACTAGATTGAATCGAAACATCTACACTAAAGAAAAATAAGCCATACAATGAAACTTGCAATTATGCACATTTGATTTCGCTACCACACATGCCGAAGATGGTTCTATGTCTCATATTATAATTAGATAAGATGTTGTGTTGACCGTGTGATTATGAAGGTGAGAATGGATGAAACAAAGACTTATATGTAATTCGTCTCGCCTAATAATAGAGTACCCTTGCTTTGTACAATAATTACAAGATGCCGTATATAAATATATAATGTACTAAATACCCCTAGTTGTTTTTGTTCCTATAGTCGTACCAAAGTTATAAATACACCCCAAACTAAAAGCTCACCCGATCTCATTATTTTTGTTTAAATTAATTATACTTCTTAATATTTAAAGACAAATATACCCTTCAAATGAAAACATAAATATTTTTCAATCTAAATGCTCGTCCATCCCTAATTCTTACTCCTAGCTTAGAGCATCCACAACAGTAGGTGGGTGAAAAACCAAATAAATCAGAGTGAATTCAATCCACCCCAATTCACCCCTCAGCAGTTGAGAATGAAATCAAGGTGAATATCACTTAGCGCACTTTTGAACTGTACGGGAACATCAACGTTCACGATCCAGCCACGTGTCCCTATCAGAAACGTTGGATACATCAACGTTGTTCAAAACTGCGCGTAGTAAAGACCAATAAGGAATTACCACGTATTTGTTTTTTGTTTTTTTTTAAATCGTCGCGCAGTTCAGAACCGCGCGGCATCCTCCTTCAAGTTTAAGACATAAACTTCATTCGTTTATCACAAGTGTTATTATTCCTCACAACTTTGGCATACCCAAGTCTTATTCCTCAAGTTTCCCAACCGAACATTTTCTTCTTCATAATTCAACGTGTTAATTCACTAACAATGTCGGGAGAGTATAGTCAAAGATCGGGCTATGCATACCCGTAAACTAAGTTTCGAAGTAAACGATGGGGGAAAGCATTGGTAACAAATATGTGGCCTTTACACCTAACGAGTGACAATGATCCTTCCCCAACCCTCGAGGAGTTGAACCGAGTTGATATCCTCCTGGACGGCTGGGTCCATATTTATGTTGGATCGGAGGAAATGTCGATAAGTTTTGTTTGTAAAATTTAATCTCAAAAGTAACGCGTTTGCACGCGCCATAACACGTGCGTAATTGCTTGCATCAAATAAATAAAAGGACTCATATATCATTATACATGAGTTTTTTAGATAGTAATTAAAATAAGAACTTCGTACTTAGTAAGAAATTGTACGAGTAAACGTTGTAGGCCTAATAGTATCTTCAAAAGTTTTGAGGGGGTATATAGTTCCGGTTTTGTTGAAATATATAATCCTACATCGGGTATTCAAGCCTTGCCCATCAATAATATAAGATCTTTGGGTTACTCCTCTTGTTGTCAATTGATTTTAAGATGAAACCTCAAGTTCTAATATGCTATCAGAGCGAGTCTTTCTTCCATGTGTTGAGCTCAACGGCCCACGCGCCACTCTATGTCACCTAAATATTTGTCCATGCGGCCCACGTGCTACTTTGTGTTACCCAAATATTTGTCCACGTGTTGAGCTCAAAAGTTACGTCGCACGTGAAGGGGCGTGTTGAGATATATAATTTCACATTAGGTATTCAAGCATTGCACCTCAATAATATAAAATTTTGAAGCTACTCTTCTCATTGCCAATTGGTTTTGAGATTCAACCTCCACTTTTAATGGGCTTCAATTTCGAATAAGTATACATACCCTTATTTTACTAACAATTTTCAAAATTAATTACATTTAAGGAGTATTTATATATGATTTCTAAAACTGGAGAACAAATATCTTTTCCTAGGTCGGCAATAAATATAAGAATTTTTTCAGTCCGTACACACACTAAGAAGAGGTATAAAGTCGTGGTTCCTAATGGAAAGTTTTGAAGTTAGGTCAAAAACAGTTTCATTTTAATAAATTATTCCAATTTGATCACTTATTTTATTTATTTTCATAATATATATGCTGGGAATGACTCAAAGTATTGGGTTGGTACACACCATGCACTGTGATGATGATGATGATATTACACCCATGGAATTTAAACTAATATCGACGGTAACGTTTTTGTTAAACAGCAGAGTACTAATCCATCCTCATTCTCCCAAAAAATAGAAAGAAAAAAAAACTCTTTTCCATTGAAAGTCTGTGCGTGGCAAAGAAAAGAAAGAAAGAAAGAATGCAAATTGAGTTGTTGTTATTGGTTGGTGCTACTATTCTACTTTCACTTCTTCAACTGTGTAATTCCAGCGGTACTTGCTCCGAGAACTTCAAGTGTGATGAGGTTGCTTACTCCTATCCTTTTTGGGGAAATAATCGTCCGTCTTATTGTGGAGTGATCGGGTTTGAACTCAATTGCCGAGATTTCTACACCGAGATTGATATAAATTATCAAACTTACAGAGTTTTGAATATCAGTGAAGCCAATCAGATTATGACAATCGCAAGATCTGATGTTTGGGATTTGAATTCTGGTGGTTCTGAATGTCCATCTGCATTCCTGAATGATACAACAAGTTATAAGACTCACTTTGAGTATGTTTCTGATACTCTCAACTACACTTTGTTCTATGGTTGCCCTTTCAATGCCTCATATAACTCTGGGGGGTATTATTGTAATGATGCAAATAACATCAGTAGCCTTTACGTCACGGCCGACTCCGTTGGGTCAAATAAAAACACTTCTCAGTGCCAAGGTAGTATTCTCATCCCGGTTCGTCCCTCATCTGTTCGTGAGTGGGGAAGCTCGTTTGGTATTATATCGAATGGATTTGATGTGAAGTATGTTGGTAGTTATCATTCAGACTGTGTCAACTGTACCAATTTCGGTGGGGGTTGCGCATACCGCAGATACAACGATTCTAGCTTTGACCATTTTTACTGTTATCCGGCAGGTAACTACATCCATTCTATTAGCTAAATTACAACTACAGATTGCAATCACATTTTGTCTTTCATTTTAATCGGCTAATATGATGATTATATTGCTGGAAATACAGAAAAGACGCGCAACTTGAGAAGGATTATCGCATTAGGTATGTTATTCATTCACCACCTTCTCTCCTTGTTCTACCCTAACCTTTACATCTCAAGCAACTTAAACAGGAGGATTGCATTAGGCACCTGTCTGTCTCACTGGCTTCAGATATTGCATTCGTGCTCTCCGATATTTATTCTCGAGCTATACTAGTTCTTGATACTAAGCAACATATCTTTATTGGTCGTATAACTAATAATCATTCTTCTTTCTTTTGCTTACAGTAATAGGACCTATTTCTGGATTTATCGTTGTGATTATACTTGTGTGCATGTGCTGGAGAAAGAAGTACTCATCAGTTAATTCAATTGTGTTTTGGAAGAAATTAAAAAATGATGAAAAGGTGGAGGAATTTTTACGGAATTATGGATCCATGGCTCCAAAAAGGTATCACTACTCAGATATTACAAGAATGACAGACTCGTTCAAAGATAAACTGGGACAAGGTGGCTTTGGTGGTGTCTTTAAGGGGAAACTTCTCGACGGCAGGCTAGTAGCTGTGAAGGTGTTGAGAGAGTCCAAAGGTGATGGGGCAGATTTTATGAGCGAGGTTGCAAGCATTAGCAGAACTTCACATGTGAATGTTGTGAGCTTGCTAGGATTTTGCTTTGATGGGTCTAAAAGAGCACTTATCTACGAATTCATGCCGAACGGTTCTCTTGAAAAGTTCATCTACAAAGATAAACCATTAGAAACAAGTTCAAGCCTTCCATGGGAAAAACTATATGAAATTGTGGTTGGAGTTAGTCGTGGACTTGAGTACTTGCACCGTGGTTGCAACATACGCATTGTGCACTTCGACATAAAGCCACATAACATCCTGTTAAACGAAAACTTCTGCCCTAAGATATCCGACTTTGGGTTAGCAAAACTATGCTCTACACAAGAGAGTTATGTATCAATGTCGGATGCAAGAGGGACTGCGGGGTACATTGCCCCAGAAGTGTTTTATAGAAACATTGGAGTAGTTTCGCACAAGTCTGACGTATATAGTTTTGGGATGATGGTTCTTGAGATAGTTGGTGGAAGAAAGAACATTAACCGCCTAGCGGACCGTACTAGCGAAATCTTTTTCCCCCACTGGATCCATACTCGTATTGAACTGAACGAGGATCTGGGGCTTCATGGAATAACATCTGAAACAGATGCAGAAATTACGAAGAAGATGATTATAGTAGGTTTGTCGTGCATACAAACAAACCCATTAGACAGGCCTCCGATGAGTAAAGTTGTGGATATGTTGGCAGGTAGCCTTGAATCGTTGCAAATTCCTCCCAAGGCTATTCCATCCTCTTCTTTAGGATCACAACATGATTCCTCGAGCACTTAAGTTTGGCAAAGTATTAGGCATTTGTAATATTTAATACATGATTTGCTGCATTTGTAACTCTATTGCAGCATTGAATTCTGAAAGGAATTAAGCGTGAGATGGGTCTGTAATATTTATGTAATCATAGGTTCCAATACAAAAGAGAGGAGGGGGGTGGGGGATGGGGAATGAAAATTTTATCTTAAAATTGCCTCCGGGGTTCGTTCAGAATTTATTTGTACCTTTTCATTCTTTAAAATGACTGTTGGAAGGAGATTTTCAAGGAGGGATTTATTGTTATGTATGGTGGTTTGTAAGAGTATTCAAATATTGCTCAATGCTCCAAACAGGGTGGGAGACGAGGATACATAATCACAGTTGCACGATTTTGCCCTTGTAGATCTCATTTGGTCAAGGACATGTTCTACTCCCAATCAAGATACTGATAACAATCCAGGTATGTCTGCCATACATTTCTACTTATTAAGGTTATATAATCCATGTATGTTTGTAGCTTGCCAACATAGCTATTCTTATTCCTCCTATGTTTACTCGGTGGCCTGCCAGGTTTTTTTCTTTTTCACGAGACGCGTTACTTTTGAGATTAAAGTTGGGGTCGAGTTTAATTTTTTGATATATTACTTAATTTTGATTACATAGATATGTTGCTGGTTTTCTTTTTGAATATTATTTATATAAAAATTTAATAAAATATAATTATTATACATTAAAATATCTATACCATTAGTTTGATTTTTTGCTGTAGTTTTTAGTTTGTTGTTACGACAAATATTGGTTATTACCGACTCCATTCTTATGATATCTTACATCATAAACAAAAAGACACCTACTTGGCAATGGCAGAAATGCTACAAAGAGATTAACTAGTAGACTATACTCTCTCCTAATGATTGATGCATTTTGGACTTTTAGAGATAATTTTGGACGAATGGTATTTAATTTTTTAACAAGGCTAACCCATTTGTTGAGGCAGGACAAAAGAATCCATGTTGGTATAAAAACAAATTAATTGGGAAGAACTTTTGATGGCAGCTGATTACAAGCCTAATAGACTATTTCTAACATCGAAGTCATGAGCTTTTTTGGCAAGCATTTGTCTGTGTAGAATTTGTTCGAGGAAGGATTATATTCTAGTGTGGCTCACTGACCTGGGGTCTATGCCTAACCTCAACTTCCTCTTTCAAACAAAAAAATAAGAGGTCCAATTAACCCATTTTTTTTTTAATATATCTGAAAACCATATGCTCCAGTGAAAAGTTAGGCTTCTCATATATTTCTCCTAATCTACTTTTTTTTTCTAGTAAAATAAAGCAGCAACAACAAGAGTTCTAAGTTTAATTACATCATGTTGGGATATGATCAATCTAGAACATAACAATAGTAAAGCATGAACAAGAGAGAAATAGAGAAATAAATTTATTGATTATCATAACTTTTTTCTCTATACATAGTACAGTGATATATATATAGGTAGCCCAGAAGGATTCCCTATTCTACTATAATTCTTCCCATAACCCTATTGGGCCTATGGGTTTGCTAGGAGTCTGTATAGGACACCCCAACCCTGTTGGGATCCTAACAAGGGATTGAACCCAACTCCTAACACTCCCCCTTGGGGTGTTTCATACTAGGACGACTTGCCTCATTAAAACCTCTGTCTAGCAAAACCCCTTGGGCAAAAAGCTGTGCAGGGAAAGAGTACAATCATATGCCCTGTATAGGTTGTGGACGCGTATATGCTACCTCATTTAAACCTCCAGCCAATAAAACCTCATAGGATAAAAACTGCGCTATCAGGAAAAAGAGTACAACACGCATGTATGTGTCTATGTCAGGCTGAGACTACTCCCCCTGACGTTGATCTCCCTGAGATCTATCTCCTCGAGATAATAAATCTTGTAAACTGCGCATGTTGATTCCATGAACTAATCTCTTGAATGTAGGATATGCAATAGCCTTCGTGAATAGATCCGCCAGGTTGTCTTCTGAATGGACTTGAATAATGTCGATCTCATTCGTCTTCTGCAACTCGTGTCTGTGGAAAAACTTTGGTGAAATATGCTTCATTTTGTCATCTTTAATAAATTTGTCTTTGACTTGAACGATACAAGCTGCATTGTATTCATAAAGTGTCGTCAGTTAGTTTTGGATAGAATTTAGACCGCAACTCCCGTTGATATGGTTGATCATAAACCGCAACCAAAAAACGTTCGCTGCCGGCTTCATGTAGTGCAAGAATCTCTGCGTGGTTCAAGGATGTTGTAACCATCGTCTGCTTCACTGATCTTCATGAAATCGCAGTATCTCCATACAAGAATATATAACCCGATTGTGATCGACCTTTATGTGGATCTATTTAACCCATTCGTTGTACGCCAATCTTACACCAATGAAATACTTGTGTTCGATTGCCCTACAAAAATGTTATACACAGATTACAGATCGTTTTATTGTTTCAGCTACACTGATCACCTCATGCATCACAGATAGTTTACCAGTGGAGCTTAACCGATCACATATCGCGCTGCTTTACATACATTATTGTTGGTACCTCACACGGTTAGTATAGCTCACTACTCGTCCTTAACCATTTCTTTATATATCCATATTTCTTTTCTATCCATTGTTCGTATACATACAACATAATCACATTATTCATTCTTCACTAGAGCTGTCACTCAACTCATTACTCACATTAGAAGGTCCTGCTGCATCCTCTATACTGCTCTCAAGCAACTTCTGACACATAAATTCTGGCATCCTCCCCACAACAATCTTCTTTCCCTCTCTAACCATCCTCTGTTTAAACGATCCAATCCTGGAAATCATGGGTTCTAAATATTCAGATCAGATTACCTCCATCTCACATTCTATACCTTGGGCCATCAAACCATCACATATCCTCTTACTCTCCGCTTCCAGCCTCTTTAATTCCGCCGCAAAAAACGATATTACTGCAACCATCTCCCTCTCATGACTACCACCCACCTCATTTTTTACCTGCTTACTGAGAAGAAGTTTGCTCAGCTTACGTTGCGCTTCCTTCAATGCATCTTCCAGTTGCTTACACTGACCGTCCACTGGTCGTTTTGCACGACACACATCAAAACTCCGAGCTGCCAGCACGGTCATGAATCCATCCATATGATGAATCAGAGATATTGAATTTTCATAATCTTCACATTTTACCCCCAGCTTCATATTCTAAGTTTGTCATTTTCGGACTGGTATTCCAAGATATCCAGGTACCGCATTTGTGAAAGCTGCTCTGAATCACATATTTTGTTTCAGTCCTTCTTTATGACTTCATTCTGTTAAGCACAAAAATCCACCATCTCCTTTCCCGTCATCCCAGTAACCAACCACAATGCTTTATATTTGCGAGCATGAGCTCTAACATCACTTATCTCTGCTTCAAGCACATTCACTTGAAACTGTAGCTCCTTCACATTATTTCCTTCAGCCTCTAATGCGACTAGCAGTTTCACAATTTGCGTTTGCACAGATAACAATTCCGCACCTTGTTGACTAGCTCGTCCCGACCAACTTCCAACTCCAACACCCTTTTTTCTTATCTCTTCCTCTAAACTCTCTATCCTTCTCAAACTGACAAACATTATCGTCTCTTTCTCTTAAAGAGTTTCCCTCATCTCCGCCCTTAATTTTTCTTCAGCCTCAATAGCTTTGTTTATGACTTCTTGACTAGATCTTAGCTCAGCACGCATTTGTTCATTCTCAACACATAATACGTCGTACTGACTTTGTATAACAGTCAAGTCCACCTATTCATAACAGATTATATTTATAATAGTTTTTCATAACAATAGAGCACATATAGCAGTTGACAAAACTACATCAAGAACATAGTGTCTAAGCAAGTTAGATACATCATTCTGTTCTTACAAAACACAGATTACATTTTTAAACAATACGAAGGGATAGTCATGGAAAAATAAGATTAATTTATTTGTGACTCTTCCGAATAGAAGACAACCGCCTATTGTCTTTCATGACCTTCCTATTCGACGCCTGTACATCTACCAGCGTGATAAAAGTCACGACCTCCTGTTCACGTTGTTTGCGCCGCGTTCGAGATATCAGACGCTTGACCTCTTCCTCTTCTGACGACTCCTCCCACGACCTCGTGTGGGAGTGGTTACTAGCGATTCCTCCTTCACCTCGGATAAACCACAGGTTTTCTACTTTGGAATTTTCCACTTCAAAATCCTTCCCACATTCCTCTGCGAACTTCCTAAATACGTTCTCTACCCTAGATAATTTTCTCCCATAAAACTCATTCACACTGTCTATATAATGCTCATGCTTCATTCGAGCAACAACTTTTTCTCGCGAAGGGCATAGATGCTCCTTCAATATCATTTGCACTTCGTGCAACCACTGACGCGTGTTTTTCAGTAGCACACCTAAAGCCCTCATTTCCGCATCTGCCTTCATTCAAACAACCACTTCTTTCGACAGCCACGTTGATAAAGACATTTTCTGCTCCACGTACTACGACAGCTTATCCTGCAACCCCTTTACCTCACCCTCTAATTGCGTTTGAACCTCTATTTGCTCTTTCCTTATCCTGAAAAATACAATCCTCATGGCCTTCTGATCCTACATAAAGCCAAAGACATTAGATAAAGGTTCTACATCACCCCATACAACAGACACACCAGCCCGAGTTGAACATTTTTTCGCTTCTAAACTATGACGGTTACGTGCATCTTGAGCTAAAAACATTACTCGAGCTGGGTCTGGAATTATACCTCTCTCCCTCAAAAGCTCTATATAAGCCTCATTTCACCCTCGCTCACTATCTACTTCGACCTCAAAATATAAAGTCAGAACTAATAGTATATTCTGACACCTCGCCTTACCACTCGGGTCGTTAAAATAAACCAATCCTTTCGGTTTTGAACTAATACCCCCCTTTCCTCTTCCTTTCATAAAACTTTGTCTTTCTCCACTTTTATCTTAGCATATTTACATTGCAGATCATATAACTCTCTAAAGGTTTTCTCTGAATTTAACTTAAATTGTTTTCTCTCGTATTCAGTTTTGTTAAGTACCTGTTGAATACGGGCCACGGAGTCCCTCGCTCCACTCAGCAACTTCTTCAATTTGGAGTTTATTTTTCTCAAATGCTCTATCTCCTACACAGATTACAGATATCTAATTTCAATACCAACATTCACGAAAAACAAATTTTACAATATCACTCAAAAAGAAAATAGTGCACGATTATACAGAGTACTATCACATCCAAGTCACGCGAGCTGAAAAACAAAAGACAAGATACCACAGAACGTTTAAAGAGGCTTACTAATGTCTACCTCGGAAGGAAATTTTAGCATTTTCTCTGGAGAGAGAACTGTTTCAGCACGTTCCAACGGAGGATCTACTGTTTTCTCAATAGTATAGACTGCCTCTACACTACCTGGAGGAAGATCTAAAACTTTCTCAGACACACCAGTAGCTTTACAAGCCATCTCTTCCTCCTCAGTAGGGAACTCGATCTCTGCATACCTACCCTTCCGGGCCAACTCTACATCATCCACACTCAACCCCAAACAATATTACGAGTTGATAAAGTGGTCTATTTATATTAAGGCTGCTACAACCGCATTAGACATGAGCTCATTATGCTTTGACAGTTTACTGTACTTTTCTACTGCTGAGGTTGCATCTGCAGCCCTTCTCTCCCTCTCCAACTGAAGGTCACCCTCGAGTTCCTTCACACGAACTGACTAAGCCTCAAACTTTATCATCAGAGCGTCAAATTCTGGGCCTTTCTTATCCAAACATTATATGGCCCCCTTCAGCATCGTTGATAGCTGTCAATATAACAAAAATAGAAGAGTCAGTTCAACAGTTTCATTCAGTTCGAAGGCAACGTCAAGTAAACAGTTTTTCAACCACATACCGCGAATGTGTGCTCGAGATACTCATCCTCGAGCTTCTACGAATTCGTCCCGACCATTTGACAGTATCTCTGCTCCAACTCTTTCATCTTGGCAGCAACATGAGGTTTAGTTTGATCACTGTCCTCCTCTACATGACGTTTCATCTTCAGACTCTTCTCAACGTCCCCAAGCGCAGACACGCTCACTTCTTGTTTTTCTTGCACACCACCAGCAACAGGTTTTGCGATCTCTTGTTCTGCAGGCACAACCCCAATAACTGAGCTACTTTGTTGTGCTGGCTTTACGAGTAAGCCGCTTGATAGTCTGAGGTACAAAAGCTGGAGGACTAAGCAAGTCAGCAACGGTCTCTACAGCCTTCCCCTCGACCATAGCTCGTTTTTCTTGGGCTCACTGAACTCTTGGCACTATCGAATTTACTCTCTTGTGCCTTCGGATATCCAATTCACTGAGTACCTCCATTAGCTCGTCCTGGTCGCGCACAACACAATCAAACAGACTAGTCTTATCTGGAGTAGCCAACGGTTTGGGCTCTACCAAATAAAAGGATCAAAATATCAGTTACACAACATGCGGACATAACTATCAACTATTCGAAGGTAGATCAACATTACTTACTCGGATTAAAATATTTATGGTTTAGCTCGAGCGCTGGTTCATCTGGAACCTACAAACAGCTACCCTCAACCCACGCAATGTGGTCGTTCCATGGTCTAGCCGCAGACTCAAAATCAAAGAATTTTGGCCTAGCTGAGTCACTATACAGGTAACCAATGTTTCGACCCTCCATATACTTAAACTTGTAAAATTTTAAAACATCTTCCGCTGCAAATTGCTTCTCAATCCCTTCTTTCCTCCATTTTTTGTTCAACGCCTTACATACCCTCATTATCTCATACACATTCCTATTTAGCTGGGCAGGGCAGCACTGTAACACATTCATGACCCCTTTCTAAAAATAGGTCAACGAAATTCTAAGGCCGTATACGACCTGATTCAAGAAACATAAAAACCCCCCCACTTGGGCCTGATAACCCAAGCCCATTGTAATACGAGAGGTTAACCCACCTCACTAATACCTTTATCCTTCTTCCACTTTTCCAAACAGGGAACTTGATAATACGTTGCTTCCCTCCATTTTTTGGAGACATAGGCTTTGAACCAGAGACCTTGGTCCTCAACATACCTACCCCACTCTCCTGGGCATTTCTTTTTATTTCTCAAGTACTTTTCCCTACATCCACCCCCTCGGGGTATATGATAAAGATTATTTATTTCTCCCTTTCATCCTCCCTCTCCTTTACGCCCTCAGATCTACTGGGCCCCACCACCTCTATCGTCGCCCTCACACTATTAACAGTTTCCTTCATTACACTACACTCGTTCCCCCTCCCCGAAGACGATGTTTCTTCGGAATCAGATGAGACTACAAACTTACTAGCAGGAATAATAGGTTTAGAATGCACGCTGAACCTGCAGATACAGAGACATATTTTATCATTATCACTACGTTACAAACAGTAAAAATAGACCCACCTTCTACCCAATTAACACGTCTATTTCCCTAATTCCCAAAAACAAAAAAACGAAAATTAAATCATTTCGAATTTCCCTCTTCTTCTCCAAACAAACATATTTTCTCTCTCTGAGACAACATATACACAAATCCTACATTACAGACTTTCTTTCATTCTTACTTTTATAAAATCCTCTAAAAACCCCAGTTTCTAAAACCAACTACACAGATTACTACACAACATTTATTGACTCTTCTCAGCCAACACCACTCGCCTACAATCTTTCGCGTACTATTGGCTGAGAGGGAGCAGTTGTAGTAGCTTATTCCGTATCGTGAGCTCATGCTTAATCTTTGAACTATAGACAAACTTTTGACCTCAACAATAGAGCACGAGGCACAATCACAAACATGTACGGGACGAGTTTCTCAACCAATATCATTTATCCTTAGCAGCACTCATGCTATTGGTTGATAGCCATCTTGTAATAGCTTATTTCGTATCTCAGGCTCAAACCTCACCCTCGATCTCATAAACATACAAGAAGCACTACTAAAGGCGTAACCAAACTTTCCCCAATTCGAGACATCACTTTCAACTTCTACACCAGTAGTTCGACCTGCGTAGAGCACATAGTCAGCAATAGAGCCATTGCGCAGCAACAAAGGTCAGAACGTTACACAACCTGGTCAAAGAATATCTCATACTCACTTTGTAACGTCCATCATTAATGAACTTTATGGTCATCAAACGGTCATATTAGAGAACCTATAAGAGGACAATGAGAATTGCAGATAAGGGACGAAACGATCACCATAGAAAAGTTCCTGCTCTATCATCCTATATTCTCAAGTCGTTCACTATAATAGACTAACAATCTTAATAAGATCGTCACTTTCTCAAATTCCTCAGGAGAGGTCGTGGTTTTTAACCTATTCAAAGGTTTTCCACCCTAAACCGTCTTGTTGTTAATTGTCTATTATTCTTGAATGCTCTAAATACATTTGGTGTTAAGGCTAAGTTCGTATTCTGGAATTAGGCTATTGCATTGACCAATTGGGAACTAAGGAGTAACGCCTCTTCAGATGTGGGACCCAAACCTAAGCCCAATCCCAGCTATGCTTACAAGTTAAAACCCAAGGCGTCATGTAAATACGTTAATTTCTATTAAAAAAAATGAATATCATCATCCAATCTATAATAATAATAATAATAATAATAACCCAACAATATTGGTCGGGTCTTAGTTGTTGATCTTTCACGTTGCAAGTATCGAGACCAAAAAAATAAGTCTAATCCGTTCGATCAAAAGTTTTGTCTGAAAAAATGAATATTAACCGTTAGATCTCAAGTTGGTCAAAAATTACAATCTTAGCCCTGTCTACTATACCCAATTGAATGCCAATCTTCAAATATGGCCATTTCTTTCTCCCTCTGATTTCCCCCACAAATCAATCTCAAATGATTTCTTTCTTCAACAAATCTCACTCATAATCCCCAATTTGATTGTGCGAAATTAGATTTAGATTCGATCTCTCGCTCTCAAGTAACTGTTCATCTAAACCCACAAAAACCCATCATAATATATGCCATTTCTGTCTTTCCCAATTTCTGTCTTTGCCTGGAGTACATATATATGCCACCATAATATATACATAATAAATAATAAGAGCCAGTCACATATTTTTGGAATAAGAGCCAACCCAATAAATGTGTTGTTATAACTAGCTGAACAATTGCTCCAAAGGAAACATTTGATCACAGAATCTCCATAATGGATGTTTTTCTTGAAGCTACTACCGTTAGGTTCTTTCCTTCCCCATCATACGTGCATGTTTTTCAGAACTGCGCATTGATTGTGCCCCGCAGTTCTGAACTGCAGGGAGTGATATTCACCTCGATGAGATCTCAATTGCTGTGGGGTGGATTTACCCTGATTTTGAGCAAATCCACCCACCCTACTGCTGTGGATGCTCTGAAGAAGGTGTTATTTCACCTCGCCCTCAAAGTTAAAAAAAGTTAAAAATAATAAAAAAGATTGGTGGAATAAATGACTTGGTGGCTAAGCGGACCAAGTGAAATTAGTAGTCGCCTGAGACGAATCAATTTTGATTGTTTTAGGTCTAAATCGAAAGATCTTAAATCCTCTGAATTAATGGTCAAGGCTTAACCTAGTTCAAGTCGATACGATTATCTAATGTTAAGCAAGCAATAAAAATTAAAGACAAGACAAAGATTTTTAACCCAGTGGAAACCTTTCCCATGAGAAAAACCCACAGGTCGCTATCGAATTACCCGATAGCTAAACAATCCACTATTGAAAAAGAATTATAATAATTTAATCACTTACAGACTCGATAAGCACTTCCCATGGTTATCTCTCTTCCAATGAATCTTCTTGCAATCAATTCCGCGTTCTCGCAACGCCTCGCTCCAATCTCACGTCGAAGCTCCTAATCTTGAATCACTCAAGTTCTTCAATTTAGTTCTTCAATGCATGACTAAGGTTTCTTGATCAATTGATTGATCCAAGAGTTGAGTGATTTGATTCTCTCTTGAATCTCTCAAAGATAGATCTCTCTTCACTCAAAAAGACAAGTTCTCAAAAGATAGGTTTTCAAGAAGTGAGTGTTTGAAAAAGGTAAGTATGTCTTAAGAAGAAAAACATAAAACACGGGCTCTGTTCGAATAGAAATCAATCTATTCGAATAGGAATCTATCTAATGAAAGTTATTCGAACAACAGTTACTCTATTCGAATAGAGATACAACTGTTGAAAGTTATTCGAACAACAATCAATCTATTCGAATATAAATGTAACTTTTAAAAGTTATTCGAACATAAGTAATTCTTCGAATACAATTCTATCTGTTACAAAGTATTCGAACAACATTAAAAGTTATTCGAATAAAACTTATGTTTTCTTTAAGGAGACATTCTTATTACTTTTTCATACTCTGTAAAATACATAGGGTTGACTTTTTAGAACAAAGAGTTAGAAACCCACTTACCTGTTCAGAGTCAGTCAGTCCAGCTGTAGTCGCTCCACGTGCATTCACTGACACCAGATAACCACGAGATAATGTTGACGCCTACTCTAGACACTAAATGAAACAAACTCCAAAATTGGATGTTTCACCAAGAAGATACCAGCAATTGCAATCCTAATAGTGTGTTTACTTTAGCTTAATTAGGACGATAAGTCCTTGAAGTTCTAGAGAAATTTCTCCACAGAAAATAGCTAGAGCTAAAAAATTTCCAAGAAAGATTTGTCAAAGCCATTTCCTGGCCATCAAGAATTTGCAAGCACTCAATGTACAGTCTTTGGAGTTGCTAGGATCATCAAGAAAAACTTTCTAGAGGCAGACACCATCAATGTAGTGCCTAATTAAAACCTGAAATTTGCGGTCCCATCCAAATCATCAACTTGTTTGATTTACTTAAATAATAATTGCACTGCAAGCTAATCAGTGTAACTCACAACATTTTCAGCGAATGAATATGCATCAGTGTAATAAACGAAATTGGGATTTAACGAATCATTCCTACACATAATTGACTATTTATCATTTGTTTTTCAACAGGACGATCTGAATTATTTGTTGAAGTTGGGTGCTGGTTCTATTGGAGGTGCAGTTGTAATAAAGTATGGGAGTGTTCTGTTCTCGGATATTACAAAACCCAATATCGTGCAGGCTCTGATAATGATATTTGCACCAATGCTTATTGCTGTCTTCCTTTTGATCAAGCAAAATAATTATCTGATAATGATAATTATTTTGGCTTCCATTATTTTCATTTTTGCCTAATGTTTTCCATTTCCCTTACGGTTAGGTTTCTGTAAGATACTTGTCCATCGCATAATTTCACCATAGATGTGTCCATGCTTTATTTACTCAAACCTACCTTACAGCAGCTCCAAAATATCCATTACAATCTGCTGCTCAAACCACTCCTAGAAAAGGATTTACATATACAGGACCTTTGCATAATTTCACCATAGATGTGTCCATGCTTTATTTACTCAAACCTACCTTACAGCAGCTCCAAAATATCCATTACAATCTGCTGCTCAAACCACTCCTAGAAAAGGATTTACATATACAGGACCTTTTTCATATGCCCAACTGTAGAGCAAGTCAGGTTTCTATCTAATGGTTAAAAGTTGAATTATGGTTATAAAAAAAAAAAAAAATAAAAAGTAGTTGGGAAACTTGTGGTATTGGGTCTAACACAGCATTTAAAGGCGTGGAATTCAGCAACCTTGGTAAAATTTTGGGGATCCTTGTGTCGTGATAAAGCGTTATGTGTTTTGCTTCCACCACCATAATGAATTTGGCTACATCGTGTTTTATGTCTTGGTGCAAATGAGTTCTTGCTGATCTGAGTAGTATACTTCCCTTGATATCATATTTTGTTTACTGGTCAATTTCTCATTGTCCTTACTTGACTGGGGTTGTTTCTTATCGAAGTAAAGTTTTGTTTATTTTTTTATTTTATTTATCGTTTTGGTGAGACCGCCTAGGCTGTGACTCTCTCCTAGAAATAACGTTCTTTGGTAGCTGATACTTTCTACAGCTATTAGGGAAGTTAGTTTAGTAGACTAGAGATAAAATTGCCCCATATTTGGTTTGGAAGCTTGGAAATGGGGAAAATGTCTACCTCTAGAGTTACAATTAGATTGTATTGTTACTCTAGATTTTCATAGGCCTTGTCTCCCTCATAATAAGACACACCCTTTTAATTGGGTGCATAAGCTGATTGATTTTGATAACCACTGTTTGAAGGTTGACAGACTTAGACAATGCTTTCTTGAGTTTGAGATTGAAGCCATTATCAATGGAATCTAATCATCCATACATATTGAATTGGTACGAAATATTATATCATAATATATGATATATGAACAGAGTAAAAACAATACGTATAGGGAAGAAAATATATTTATGGATGGAATCAAACATGCAGTATTTACAGACAAAAGTATTCGGTTATTGGGGAACAATCAATATACTTCTAATGTCGAATCAGGATCAACTAAGACAGAAATAAAGCATTGGGTCGAACTCTTCTTTGGTGTCAAGGTAATAGCTATGAATAGTCATCGACTCCCGGGAAAGGGTAGAAGAATGGGACCTATTATGGGACATACAATGCATTACAGACGTATGATCATTACGCTTCAACCGGGTTATTCTATTCCACCTCTTAGAAAGAAAAGAACTTAAATCAAAATACTTAACACACGGCCATACATTTATACAAAACTTCTACCCCGAGCACACGCAATGGAGCCGTCGACAGTCAAGTGAAATCCAATCCACGAAATAATTTGATCTATGGACAGCGTCATTGTGGTAAAGGTCGTAATGCCAGAGGAATCATTACCGTAAGGCATAGAGGGGGAGGTCATAAGCGTCTATACCGTAAAATTGATTTTCGACGGAATGAAAAAGATATATCTGGTAGACTCGTAACCATAGAATATGACCCTAATCGAAATGCATACATTTGTCTCATACACTATGGGGATGGTGAGAAGAGATATATTTTACATCCCAGTGGGGCTATAATTGGAGATACCATTGTTTCTGGTACAGAAGTTCCTATCTCAATGGGAAATGCCCTACCTTTGAGTGCGGTTTGAACCATTGATTTACGTAATTGGAAGTAACCAATTAGGTTTACGACGAAACCTAGAAATCGATCACTGATCCAATTTGAGTACCTCTATGGGATAGACCTCTTCAGAAAACTGAAGAGTAACGGCAGCAAGTGATTGAGTTCAGTAGTTCCTCATATAAAATTATTGACTCTAGAGATATGGTAATATGGAGAAGACAAAATTGTTTGAAGCACCGACAGAACCGGAAGCGCCCCTTGTTTCAAAGAGAGGAGAACGGGTTATTCACATTTCATTTGATGGTCAGAGGCGAATTGAAAGCTAAGCAGTGGTAATTCTACCCCCGGGGGAAAAATAGAGATGTCTCCTACGTTACCCGTAATATGTGGAAGTATCGACGTAATTTCATAGAGTCATTCGATCTGAATGCTGCATGAAGAACATAAGCCAGATGACGGAACGGGGAGACCTAGGATGTAGAAGATCATAACATGAGTGATTCGGCAGATTTGGATTCCTATATATCCACTCATGTGGTACTTTATCATACGATTTATAAAAGATCCGTCTGTCTAGATATCATCATATACATCCAGAAAGCCGTATGCTTTGGAAGAAGCTTGTACAGTTTGGGAAGGGGTTTTGATTGATCAAAAAGAAGAATCTACTTCAACCAATATGCCTTTAGGCACGGCCATACATAACATAGAAATCACACTTGGAAAGGGTGAACAATTAGCTAGAACAGCGGGTGCTGAAGCGAAACTGATTGCAAAAGAGGGTAAATCGGCCACATTAAAATTACCATCAGGGGAGGTTCGTTTGATATCCAAAAACTGCTCAGCAACAGTCGGACAAGTGGGTAATGTTGGGGTAAACCAGAAAAGTTTGGGTAGAGCCGGATCTAAGCGTTGGCTAGGTAAGCGTCCTGTAGTAAGAGGAGTAGTTATGAACCCCGTAGACCATCCCCATGGGGGTGGTGAGGGGAGGGCCCCAATTGGTAGAAAAAAACCCACAACCCCTTGGGGTTATCCTGCGCTTGGAAAAAAAAGTAGAAAAAGGAATAAATATAGTGATAGTTTGATTCTTCGTCGCCGTAGTAAATAGGAGAATATTGAAAATAGAATATGTTTATTCCTCTTTACAAAAAAAAAGATAAAAGATAGGAGTAATTAGCTGTGACACGTTCACTAAAAAAAATCCTTTTGTAGCTAATCATTTATTGGGAAAAATTGAGAAGCTCAACATGAGGGCAGAAAAAGAAATAATCGTAACTTGGTCCGGGGCATCTACCATTATATCCACAATGATTGGCCATACAATTGCTATTCATAATGGAAAGGAGCATTTGCCCATTTATATAACAGATCGTATGGTGGGTCACAAATTGGGAGAATTTGCACCTACTCTAAATTTCCGGGGGCATGCGAGAAATGATAATAGATCTCGTCGTTAATTTTAATAAAGTGAATGTGGGTGCTCATCTTTTATTGGTGGGCGAACGACGGGAATTGAACCCGCGCATGGTGGATTCACAATCCACTGCCTTGATCCACTTGGCTACATCCGCCCTCATAAATCAAATCCCCACCACTGGAAACCTAAAGAAAAAAAATGGTTAGTCTTCAGTTAAGTCTGTTTATAGAACTCTTAATCATAATAGCTATCACCACATACGTATGCAACAACTTACCCCATGGTGGCATATTATCTGGAAATTGTTGCCCCCTATAGAGTTCAATGTTTTGCTTGGAAAATATTAAATAACATTATTCCTACCAATCAGAAACTTCATGGTAATCATATCATCCTGATACCATTGAGCTCTTGGCTCAGTGGCTGTGTGACCCTCCACCCCATGAGAGGTCATGAGTTCGAGCCCCCTATGGGGTGAGAATTTGTGGACAATCTTTGGGTTGTCGTGGGCCTTTGGGCTTTTGTGGCCTTCGGGCTTTGTACCTCTTCGGAGGCTTGCGGTTTACCTTCGGGCTTGGTTACTCTGTGGTTACGGATCCGTTACTCTGTGGTTAGGGATCCCTAAAACCGGCCTTTGGGCTTTGTGGCCTTCGGGCTTTGTACCTCTTCGGAGGCTTGCGGTTTACCTTCGGGCTTGGTTACTCTGTGGTTACGGATCCCTAAAACCGGCTAAAACCGGCGTTACCTTTCAAAAAAAAAAAAAAAATCATCCTGATGCTAAGTGCCAAATCTGTAACTTTCCATCTAAGAGTATAATGCACGCTTTGTTTAAGTGTACCTCGTCTGCCAGTTAATGGTGTGCTTCTGCTTTTTACTACTTCTCACTGGCCTGAGCATTGAACTATTTTAAATGTTCTGTAGATACCCCCTTTTTGCATTCATACATTACTCTTTTCTTTGCTCTTTGTCATGATATATGGATGGCCAGACATGGTTGGATCTTTAGTCAAATGAAATTTGATTTTCATGCTATCTTAAACTATACCAAGACAGTGTTGATTAAGCCCTTAAACAATCAGCAAAACGACCTCTTGCTCAAACCTGTTGAGATTCCTTTGGAGCTAAAATTGGTTGATGTCCAGGGCTAATGGGTGCTAATTAATTACTGATATGCAGGAAGAGATGTGGTTTCAGGAACAACTGGGTTGGGTTATGTGTTATTTTTTGTGATGCTACTGTGGTGACCCAAAGCTAACTGAAGCAAAGGAGTAGATATGTGGAGTGGCGGGCAGATGGTTGTTGTCAACAGATTTTGGAGGAGGCCCACTACTTCAAATCTCTGAAATACATGGGCATTTATATTCCCAGCAACTTCAAATCTCTGAAATACATGGGCATTTACATTCCCAGCACAATCTTTCAAAGCTTGGTCTTCATGGTTGTAATTTTTTTAATAAGGAACATGTTCCTTGTAGTCTTAGGTCTAATGTAATTAAACTTAAAACTCTTGTTGTTGCTGTTTTATTTTACTTGAAAAAAAGAAAGAAAAGGGATAAAGGTAGATTAGGAGAAATATATGGGAAGCCTAATTTTTTCACTGGAGCACGTGTTTTTCAGAGATAATAAAAACTTTCTTGGTTAATTGGACTTGATTTTTACTAGTTCATGTCATATGTTTTTGTTTGGAGTTTGTTCCTTATTTGTCTATGTTTGCTAGATGATCAAAACTTGTACTGCTTTTTGTACATTATGTTACTAATTATTGACAATTTCTTTTGCTCTGAAATAGTATATTCAGAATATAAAAAATAAAGAAAAAAAGTCAAGTTTCTTTTATATATGCCAATAACACTGTCTAAGTGATTACAAGATGATATATACAACAGTTTTTTAGTTAGATTAGTGAGCCACACTAGAATATAATCCTTCCTCGAGCAAATTCTACACAGACAAATGTTTGCCAAAAAAGCTCATGACTTGGATGTTAGAAATAGTCTATTAGGCTTGGAATCAGCTACCATCAAAAGTTCTTCCCAATTAATTTGTTCTTGTACCAACTAGAAGACCAATCTAAAGAATCTCTCTTCAGGTTCTTCAACAGAGCCAGCATGGATTCTTTTGTGTCTAGCCTTAACAAATGGGTTAGCATTGTAAAAAAATAAATACCTTCATCTCTAGAAAGTCAAAATGCATCAACCATTAGAAAATAGTCTAGTCTACTAGTTGATCTCTTTGTAGCATTTCTGCCATTGCCAAGTAGGTGTCTTTTTGTTTATGATGTAAAATATCATAAGAATAGACTCAATACCAATGATCAATAACCAATATTTGTCGTAATAACAAATTGAAAACTACACCAAAATATCAAATTCATGGTATAGATATTTATTAATGTATACTAATAATAATTTATTAAATTTTTCTATAAATAGTATTCAAAAGAAAAACCAGCAACATATCTATGTAATCAAAATTAAGTAATGTATCAAAAAATAAACTCAAAAAATTAAGTAACATATCTATATAATCAAAATTAAGTAATATATCTATATAAACTCGACCCCAACTTTAATCTCAAAAGTAACGCGTTTGCACGCGCCAAAATACGTGCGTAAGTGCTTGCAGCAAATAAATAAAAGGACTCGTATATCATTACACATGAAATTTTTGGATAGTAATTAAAATAAGAACTTCGTACTTAGCAAGAAATTGTACGAGTAAATGTTGTAGGCCTAATAGTATCTCCAAAAAATTTGAGGGGGTATCTAGTTCCGGTTTTGTTGAGATATATAGTCCCACATCGGGTATTCAAGCCTTGCCTATCAATAATATAAGATATTTGGGTTACTCCTCTTGTTGTCAATTGATTTTAAGATGGAACCTCAAGTTCTAATATGGTATTAGAGCGAGACTTTCTTCCATGTGTTGAGCCCAACGGCCCACATGCTACTCTGTGTTACTCAAATATTCGTCCACATGTTGAGCTCAAAAATTATGTCGCACTTAAAGGGGCGTGTTGAGATATATAGTCTCACATTGGGTATTCAAGCATTGTACCTCAATAATATAAAATTATGGAGCTACTTGGTTTTGAGATGGAACCTCCACTTTTAATGAGCTTCAATTTTGAATAAGTATGCATACCCCTATTTTACTAACAATTTTCGGAAATAATTACTTTTAAGGAGTATCTATATCTGATTATGAAATTGGAGACAACAAATATCTTTTCTTAGGTGCATGGCAATAAATATCAGAATTTTTTCAGTCCGTACGCTAAGGAGAGGTATAAAGTCGTATTTCCTATTGGAAAGTTTTGAAATTTTGTCGAAAACAGTTTCATTTAATAAATTATTCCTCGGGGGAATTTGATCACTTATTTATTTTCATAATATATATTGCAAATTCCTTCGAGGCCAATTCTCGGGAATCGATGTATATGGTGCGAAATGAATCAAAATATTGGGTTGGTATGCACATCATGCATTATGATGATGATGATATTACATCTAATGTTTTGTTTTATTGACAAAGAAATCACCCGTGGAATTCAAACTAACATCGACGGTAACGCTTTTAGTTGATCTGTATTCCTTAAACTATTGGGTTGTGCATAATATCTAAGTGTGGAGGAAACCAACTGAAGGCATTTCGATCACCCCGTACCTTTCCTTAAAAGCATCGAACTTTCAACAAGAGCAAATGTCTTATAGAGGGCAAATGAACAATTACTTTTGAGAAGACGTATTTTCACACCTCCCGAATCCGTCCCCAACAAAGTTTACAGAATATGACCACAATTTTGCAAAATATTCAAATATTGGAAATGGTCCTTGAAAGGGGATAAGGATATATTTTGTGGTGATTGTTGAGTCAATATTTGGCCTTATAAAATTGATTGGTGAAAGAAACGAGTAGCTACAGTGGGGTCTCTCCACTAGAAAATTGAATAATCTTAGAAAAAACTTCAAATTAATTTTATAATCTATCAGTCATTGGTTGAACCCCCCCCCCCCCCACTAGTCCTCAGGTAGGTCCGTCACCACCGCTCCCCACGCTTGGATCGCACATTAGACTCCCCAAAATACTCTTAGTAGAGCCGTAATTGTGTCAAAGAAAGAAAAAAGAATGCAAATTGAGTTGCTGTTATTGGTTGGTGCTGCTCTTCTACTTTCACTTCTTCAACTGTGTAATTCCAATGGTACTTGCTCCGAGAGCTTCAAGTGTGATGAAGGGGCTTACTCGTATCCTTACACGGTTTGTACGACTAGAACGGTTTTTACGCTCGTCAATCACACACACGATTTGTTGAAACGGGATGATTTTTGCGGTTTTGCAGTGGTCGTGCAAGAAGAAAGTGTTTGAGGAATAGGAATGGCTTTTGGCGCCAAAAGCTAAACGTACTCGTGTGAATCATACTATTTACCTAACCCTGGAGAACAATAAATAAATGCCAAATAATACAACTGATGGTGACAAAGTCTGCATGAACCAATATAACTGATGTTTAAACGCATAACAAATTAGTTTCAACAAATGACAAGAAATGTATGCAATGGTGACAGGGTCTGCCTTACACGTCTCGAAATACTAAGGACACGTGTAGATCGATGAACGATTAAATTTTAACACGTGGAGTGATAATAATATTTTTAAATGATTTAAATTATTATTATTAATTATGAAGTGGCATTCGAACTAGTGGAGCCCACGGTCTTACATGTTGCCTTACCTGTAGAGCCCACGGCCTAGAAACCTATTTTAATATTCAAGCAGTTTATATTTTTCGAACAAATAGCAAAATTGTATAAAACAAATAACAAAGAAGGCTGAACAAATGAGAAAGTTATATAACAAATATGATAACAGTCTGTTAAAAATACATAGACGTCTCAAAAAATGCCAGAGTTTAACTAAATAAATGACATATTTTAATTTTCTGCAGCCGCGCAGACAATTTACCATCGTTTGTTCCACGAGTTGAGTACAGTAGAGTACCATCTACAAGAGTTATGAGTACCATCATTTTCTCCATGCCCAAGGAGTAGAGTACCAGTCTTCAATCAAACACTTAGTAGGCAGCAGTCGCACAGACGGTTTGTGACAAATAATTGAGACTGTTTTTGCGGTTGAGTAAGAAGAAGAAACTCTTCGATGAATCATGATCACTTTTGGCTCCAAAATCAGACGAACTCCTGTGAACCACAGGTGATACGTAACCTTAAACGATGAAAAATATTAACAGAATTGGTGAAAAAGTCTGTCTTCTTATAAATAATATATATGTTCAAAGGTAGGACAAAATGTACTACAACAAATGACAAGTAGTTCATGAGATGGTGATAATGTCGGTCTTCATCGTACACGTGGCTTGATATAATAGTTTTAAATGAGTTAAAGAATTTTTTACAAATTTTTATTAGGACGAATGTGACATTTGTACGTGTGGAGCCCAAAAATAGGTGGTTGTCTGCTGTAATGTTGAAACTTTAGTAGGGGCAAATATGAGTTTTCCTCTTGCCATTATCGATTTTAAAATTTATTATTCCCTGGGTCTAATTTTGTAAATATGATAAAAACTAGTATTTATTCTCATAATTTTCGAAAGGAGATAAGGATATATTTTGTGGTGATTGTTGAGTCAATATTTGGCATTATAAAATTGATTGGTGAAAGAAACGAGTAGCTGCAGTGGGGTCTCTCCTCTAGAAAATTGAATAATCTTAGAAGAAACTTCAAATTAATTTTAAAATCTATCAGTCATTGATTGGACTTCCCCCGCTAGTCCTCAGGTAGCTCCGTCACCACCGCTCCCCACGCACATTAGACTCCCCAAAATACTTTCAGCATTTGTGGCAAAGAAAGAAATAAGAATGCAATCTCAGTTGTTGTTATTGGTTGGTGCTGCTCTTCTACTTTCACTTCTTCAACTGTGTAATTCCAGCGGTTTATGCTCCGAGAGCTTCAAGTGTGGTGATGATACTTACTCATATCCTTTTTGGGGAAATAATCGTCCGTCTTATTGTGGAATATCTGGGTTTGAACTCAATTGCCGAGATTCCTTCACCACCCAGATTGAGATCAGAAATTCCAATGGGTTTGGACAAACTTACAGAGTTTTGAATATCAGTGAAGCCAATCAGATTATGACAATCGCAAGATCTGATGTTTGGGATTTGAATTCTGGTGGTTCTGAATGTCCATCTGCATTCCTGAATGATACAACAAGTTATAAGACTCACTTTGAGTATGTTTCTGATACTCTCAACTACACTTTGTTCTATGGTTGCCCTTTCAATGCCTCATATAACTCTGGGGGGTATTATTGTAATGATGCAAATAACATCAGTAGCCTTTACGTCACGGCCGACTCCGTTGGGTCAAATAAAAACACTTCTCAGTGCCAAGGTAGTAATTCCAGCGGTACTTGCTCCGAGAGCTTCAAGTGTGGTGATATTACTTACTCATATCCTTTTTGGGGAAATAATCGTCCGTCTTATTGTGGAATATCTGGGTTTAAACTCAATTGCCGAGATTCCTTCACCATCCACATTAAGATCAGAAATTCCAATGAGTTTGGACAAACTTACATAGTTAGGAATATCGATGAAGCCAATCAGATTATGACAATCGTAAGATCTGATGTTTGGAATTTGGGTACTGAATGTCCATCTGCATTCCTGAATGATACAACAAGTTATAAGACTCACTTTGAGTATGTTTCTGATACTCTCAACTACACTTTGTTCTATGGTTGCCCTTTCAATGTCTCATATGACTCAGGGGGATCTTTTTGTATTGATGCAAATGGCACAATCAATAGTCTTTACGTCACGGCTGACTCAGTTGGGCCAAATCAAAACACTTCTGAGTGCCAAGGCAGTATTCTCATTCCGGTTCGTCCCTCATCTGTTCGTAAGTGGGGCAGCTCATTTGATATTATATCTGCTGGATTTGATGTGAAGTATGTTGGTAGTTATCATTCAGACTGTGTCAACTGTACCAATTTCGGTGGGAGTTGCGGATACGACGATTATGGCTCTGGCGTTTTTGTCTGTTTTCCAGCAGGTAACTACATCCATTCTATTAGCTAAATTACAACTACAGATTGCAATCACATTTTGTCTTTCATTTTAATCGGCTAATATGATGATTATATTGCTGGAAATACAGAAAAGACGCGTAACTTGAGAAGGATTATCGCATTAGGTATGTTATTTACATCTCAAGCAACTTAAACAGGAGGATTGCATTAGGCACCTGCCTGTCTCACTGGCTTCAGATGTTGCATTCGTGCTCTCCGATATTTATTCTCGAGCTATACTAGTTCTTGATACTAGGCAACATTTCTTTATTGGTCGTATAACTAATCATTCTTCTTTCTTTTGCTTACAGTAATAGGACCTATTTCTGGATTTATCCTTGTGATTATACTTGCATGCGTATGTTGGAGAAGGAAGTACTCATCAGTTAATTCAATTGTGTTTTGGAAGAAATCAAAAAATTATGAAAAGGTGGAGGAATTCTTACGAAATAATGGATCCATGGCTCCTAAAAGGTACACCTACTCAGATATTACAAGAATGACAGACTCGTTCAAAGATAAACTGGGACAAGGTGGCTTTGGTGGTGTCTTCAAGGGGAAACTTCTCGACGGCCGGCTAGTAGCTGTGAAGGTGATGAGAGAGTCCAAAGGTGACGGGGCAGATTTTATGAACGAGGTTGCAAGCATTAGCAGAACTTCACATGTGAATGTTGTGAGCTTGCTAGGATTTTGCTTTGATAGGTCTAAAAGAGCACTTATCTACGAATTCATGTCCAACGGTTCTCTTGAAAAGTTCATCTACAAGGATAAACCATTAGAAACAAGTTCAAGCCTTCCATGGGAAAAACTATATGAAATTGTGGTTGGAGTTAGTCGTGGACTTGAGTACTTGCATCGTGGTTGCAACACACGCATTGTGCACTTCGACATAAAACCACATAACATCTTGTTAAACGAAAACTTCTGCCCAAAGATATCCGACTTTGGGTTAGCAAAACTATGTTCTACGCAAGATAGTTATGTATCAATGTTGGATGCGAGAGGGACTGCTGGGTACATTGCGCCAGAAGTGTTTTCTAGAAACATTGGAGTAGTTTCGCACAAGTCTGACGTATATAGTTTTGGGATGATGGTTCTTGAGATTGTTGGGGGAAGAAAGAACATTAACGGCCTAGCGGACCGTACTAGTGAAATCTTTTTCCCACACTGGATCCATACTCGTATCGAATTGAAGGAGGATCTGGGGCTTCATGGAATAACATCTGAAACAGATGCAGAAATTACGAAGAAGATGATTTTAGTAGGTTTGTGGTGCATTCAAATAAACCCATTTGACAGGCCTTCAATGAGTAAAGTTGTGGATATGTTGGAAGGAAGCCTTGAATCCTTGCAAATTCCTCCCAAGGCTATTCTATCCTCTTCTTTAGGATCACAACATGATTCCTCGAGCATGTAAGTTTGGCAAAGTATTAGGCATTTGTAATATTTAATACATGGGCAGACTATTCGCTGCATTTGTAACTCTATCGCAGCATTAAATTCTGAAAGGAATTAAGCGTGAGATGGGCCTGTAATATTTGTACCTTTTTATTCTTTAAAACGATTGTTGGAAGGAGATTTTCAAGGAGGGATTTATTGTTATGTATGGTGGTTCGTAAGAGTATTCAAGTATTGCTCAATGCTCCAAACAGGGTGGGAGACGAGGATACATAATCATAGTTGCACGATTTTGCCCTTGTAGATCTCATCTGGTCAAGGGACATGTTCTACTCCCAATCAAGATACCGATAACAATCCAGGTATGTCTGCCGTACATTTCTACTTATTAAGGTTATACAATCCATGTATGCTTGCAGCTTGTCAACATAGCCATTATTATTGCTCTTATGTTTACTTGGTGGCCTGCAATGCGAAACTTTCTAGGTTCTTTTCTTTTTCACGAGCAATGAAATGCGTTACTTTGGATATTAAAGCTGGGGTCGAGTTTAATTTTTTGATATATTACTTAATTTTGATTATATAGATATGTTACTGGTTTTCTTTTTGAATATTATTTATAGAATTTAATAAATTATAATTATAATACATTAATGAATATCTATACCATTGGTTTGATTTTTTGTTGCAGTTTTCAGTTTGTTGTTATGACAAATATTGGTTATTATTGACTCTATTCTTATGATATTTTACATCATAAACAAAAAGACACCTACTTGGCAATGGCAGAAATGCTACAAAGAGATCAACTAGTAGACTAGACTCTCTCCTAGTGATTGATGCATTTTGGACTTCTAGAGATAATTTTGGAGGAATGGTATTTAATTTTTTAACAAGGCTAACCCATTTGTCGAGGCTGGACAAAAGAATCCATGTTGGCTTTGTTGAAGAACCTGAAGAGAGATTCTTTAGATTGGTCTTCCAGTTGGTACAAGAACAAATTAATTGGGAAGAACTTTTGATGGCAGCTGATTACAAGCCTAATAGACTATTTTTGACATCCAAGTCATGAGCTTTCTTGGCAAGCATTTGTCTGTGTGAACTTTGCTGAAGGAAAGATTATATTCTAGCGTGGCTCACTGACCCGGGTGTCTATGCCTAACCTTAGCTTCCTCTTAAAAAAAAAAAAAAAAAAAAAAGGGTCCAATTAACACAATTTTTTTTAGTATCTCTGAAAACCATGTGCTCCCATGATAGGCTTCTCATATATTCCTCCTAATCTACCTTTTTTTTTTTTTTACAAGTAAAATAAAGCAGCAACAACAAGAGTTTTAAGTTTAATTACATCAGACCTAGACTACATGGAACTTGTTCCTTATCAAAAAAAATTACAACCACGAAGACTAAGCTTTGAAAGATTATGTGCTGGGAATGTAAATGCCCTTGTACTCCAGAGATTTGAAGTGGTGGGCCTCCTCCAAAATCTGTTGGCAATAACCATCTCCCTGCCACTCCACATATCTACTCCTAGAGCTTTGGGTCACCACAGTAGCATCACAAAAAATAACACATAGCCCAACCCAGTATTTCCTGAAACCGCATCTCTTTCTGCATATCAGTAGTTATCACCCATTGGCAACAATCTCTAGATGAAAGAAGAGATCTCCATCTCATTGAAGGAGACTCAAGGGCTATTATCAGGCAGCAAGGCCAATATCACAGTAGCTCTAGACCTTTTTCGGGGGTCATGTCCCCCATGTTAGACGTGATATCTGTTTTGACATACCCGGGATGAACATAATTTATGTGGAACTTCGGGAATTTCTTCGCCAGGATCCTTGTATATGCATTTACAGCTGCTTTTGAAATAATAAGTAATAGGAAAAGTTCCTCTAAAGAAACTCATAGTTGGGCTTGGCATGAAATAATAAGTAATTCTTAATCAGAGTATTTTGAAGGACTAGAAAGCTGACCTTGCTTTTCATCCTCTGCGCTTAAGAGTTTTATGGGCAGACTTAAGAGACTTCAATTGCTTCAACACATGCTTTCCTTCCTTCCTTGAAATTCCAAAATTCAGGAACTGTATATCTCCCACTTGAGGTGTATTCAATTGCTTCAACACATGCCACAGAGACAGCCCTATATACTTCTTCCCCCCATTCCCTCTTCAACTCTACTAGTTTCTCATCAGCGCCGTCTACTATTTCCTCCATATCCTGCAGAATGTGTTCTACTCCGATGAGAAACAAAGGTAACACGAGTATAATAATACAAGCCCATTTCAGCTATTACTCAACATAAAGTAAGGATGACGACAGGAGGCATACATCTTGAACAAAACTTACGAGATATTTATGTAATCAATGAGGAAAAAAATTAAAGAGAAAATACTTGCATGAAATTTACCATTGACCCTGATTTTCTTAAAAGGATGCCAAGCTGAATCCTTAATGTTTTCTTGCCACGTATCATTCTTGGCCTGGAAACTTGTACATGCACGTATCTCGAAATGCTTTCGAATCTAGTTCTCTCATTCTCTTGATTCCAATTGTAGAGCGATTAGTCATGGTGAAATATTGTACTCCCTATACATATGAATTTGGGGATAAATTATGAACTAGTATAGTAGCTGTGAGAAAAAGAGCATGTATAAAAATAGAGGAAATATCATACACTAAGTAACACTTTCCGAACTTCCTGATCACGGTTGCTCATACATTCTTTAATTGTCAGTGTTTGGTTACGGCACTCCATATCTTGTAATTCATTAATTTTTTCTTCTAGCTCTTTGTTTACCATCTCCACCTTCTTCTTCTGAAGTTCTAAGCATCTCTCTTCTATTTCCCGTTTTGGTTTCAACTTTCAACTGCATTTTCAACAGGAAATATTATGAAGTGAAAATACAGTAGATAATAAGAAGATAGTATGCAAATGTTATAGCAACTCTTTATAAGATATCTGACACTTATTTTAGCAAAAAAGTGATTTCTAAGTATAGTTCAGAATAGTTTCTCATAAATTGGTTTATTGAATTGATCTACTGAAAATAATCAGGGAGATTGAAGCAAAGTAACGAAGTATATGAAATAATTCATATTATTAAAAAAAATCAGTATGCCAAAGGATAAAAAACAAGGATATCAATATATCTAGAACAATATATTATCTAAATTAAGATTATCTTGAATGCATTGGCCACTAATAGTTTAAAATCTTTGATATTGATAATATAATGAAATTGCATAAAAATGAAATATAAATACTCTTGGGAGAATTCAATAGTTTGATGGTTACTCAAAGGAAACACTTCGTAAGACATAGGAGAAGAGATTATTGATAGTAAATTAATAACGCAGAAGCTAAATTAAACTTGATTAATACGAAGATCTCTCAATTGAATCAAATAAAAGTCAAATACCTAGGGTTTATGAGATTTATCCCAAACTCTACAATCTCTCTCTCTCAGGAAATATATTAAGCTTAGGCTCTCTTTTTTATAGGAGAAGAGACCTAACACAAATAGAAACTCTAGCTAAACTCTAATTATGAGACTTCTTCTAATTATAATGCAATTAAAGTAAATGGCATAAACTTAATAAGAAGGTGCGCACATAACGTACGAAACGTGCTATGTGTGGTCGTGGGTACGACCACATGATTTATCAACTCAGTGCAGAACTATAAGTTTGTTCTTTGATTCGTAAAGTTTGGTTTAATGACTCCATAGCTTTCATTTCATAAGCCTTTTCATCAAACTGTTTGCTCATAAGTGACACCTTCTGGAGTTTTGGTATACTGTCACAAAAAGACTCCATGACTTCCATTTCATCAGCTTTTTGTTCCAATTCTTCGCTCAAGATCACCACCTTTGCCTTGAGTTTTGAAATGTCTTCAAAACTCATAGGATCCTTGAATGGCGACCTACTTTCCATTTCATGCAATTTTTCACGCAACTACATTTCAATTGATAACATTTTTTAGTTATAATGGGTGAACCAAAACTTGTTAAATATGCATATATAAAGTGATCACGAATTCATGTTTGTAGTATTCGCATTAATGTTAAATATCGTAGATAAATGAAAACATTTTCTATGCGACATCATAAACAATATCATAGATACAAGTCTATGTTACATGTCAGATACATGCAACCGCGAATTTTAATTAATATGTGGTTGATTAGTTGGTGGAATGAATTTTGTAGTGAACATAAGACGACCCTAGAAAGCCTGATAAAGTGACTATCATGCTACATATCATCAATTATTACTTATTATCAAAATAAAGATGGAAATGAGTAGTGTCCTCGGCCACATTATGTTGCACCTCCTTTTTGTGTTTTATGCTAATGAATACTTCAATATTCTTTTTGCAAAAAAAAATACTTCAATATTCATAAAGGAACAACACTATGTCTAAAACAGAAAACGTAAAAGAAGCATGGTATAAGAGGCTTTAGCCACAGTAAAATCTACACGTTTTAACAAGTGACCTCTACATTCTCATCAATAAGCTTCTTGTTCTCGAGGCTAGTTTGGTCCAGGCATCTGCTTTACCTCATGAGTTCTTTTGTTTTCATTTCCACTTTTAGTTTCATCTGTATATTCTTCTGAGAATACATATAACAATGTCCATGAAGAATAGACTGCACATATCTCATTTCTAATGAATCACATAAAAACATGAGATTAAACTTGTGCAGATATCTCCTTGATCGAAGGCTAAGTCTCGAGAATAGACAATACGTTGTGACTAGCCACTCCCTTCGGAGAAGCTGTCTTCTCATTTTGACCTCCTGCACATCGTGAGTCAAACCCAGACAAAGCCAACCGCAAGCTTCAACGTAGACCATATCTCTCTACTCACTTGCCTGCTTTGGGACGACATCTGTCCCTGCAGCTACACCCATTTAATCTGTATTCGAAAGGCTGCCAATTTATGTCCTAAAACCTCTAGTCAGAAAGTTCCTGATGTTTTACAACATCCACTGAAGATTGACTCGACAACCTTAATTTATGACTACAAATCTCATTCAATAAGACCATTTACCCCACTAGATGTCATACTAACTCTAAGTCCTTCCCTTCCTTCATAGGTTCCATCCTTATCTCCCTCAGAAACATTGTTATCTCCCCCCATAGTCAAAAGCTAATCCTGTTTGACCATTATACAGTCCCTAGAATACTGTATTACACAAAAGTTAATTATTTGCCAAAAATTGAGGCGTCTCCTCAGGGTTCGCTCAACTTTAGTAACATTCCTTAAGACATTAAGGTCAACCCCCATTTTTCCATATTGTGCAAAAGGCAAGACCTCATCTTAAATAATGCAAAGTCATTACGGAAACTCAAGTGTGGGTCAATATGAGATGGCTCTAGAGTTCCTACACAAAGCATAGTTGGCAAGGCGCATACCAGTTTAAGTCATGTGGTCATAGTCAAGGAAGGGATAGCCTCTACCCAAGTACTTATTTGTGTAATTCTTCACGATTTTTATTGTGTTCGTATTTAAGGGCGTAGTTGGATCGAATTCAAGCTTTGAGATTTTCTTTGTGTCGTCTGACTCATCAAATTAATTCATTCCCATTTCAACTTGATAGCCGTTGATCTAAATTCTAATCAAATCAAAGCACAAAGGAGACCTATGCAAATCAATTACAATTTCAATATGTAAATCAATTACAACTTCAGTATCTCTATAAGAGCAATGTGTAAACTCTTAAACTCTAACTCCTTAAACCCTAATCAAATCGAAGTATAAACAACTTTTCATAGTCCTATATCAATCTTTATTGAGATAATAGTGGTGAGGAACCAAACATGCAACATCAGTATTTACTTGAACCTGCAACAACAATCCTTACTTAAGTAGGTCTGCAACATCAATGACTAAACTCTTAAACTCTAAACAAAACAAATTAAAAAATAGCAATAAAGCAATGTGTAAAACAGCAACAGAGCAATGTTTAAACTCAACAGAGTAATGTGTAAAACAACAACAGAGCAGTGTGTAAACTGCATTATAGATTGAGTAACTCTGCAACATCAATGATTAACTACTACTTCCCAAGAGCAAGGTGTAAACTGCAATATAGATTAAGTAGGTCTGCAACCTCAATGACTAACTACTACTTCCCAAGATTGATTTGATTGGTAGAGACTCGTAATCTCTAAAGAAATCAAATAACAAAACAGTAAGAGGTTCATAATGAGTTAATAATACATTTTTTATGAATTGATTTAAGTTTGATCTCCAGAGGTAAAATAGGGAATAAGGATTGATTTATAGAGGGAGAAGAATTTGTATAGGGAGAAGAATGTTAAAACCCATAAATGCCATTCAATTCGTCAATTTAGGGTTGGACAGCCCAGATCATTTCTATAGTACAAAAGTGTCATATAAATCGTCAAAGCCATCCAAAGTATGCATCGTTATTCGCTTTAGTGGAATCGACGGCTAAGACCCAACAAATAAGTTGGGGTTTTTATCTTCTTATTATTATTAAAAATGATGTACTCAATTTACTGAGCTTTAGATTTAGATGACGTACCCCCTTAGGAATTGTTAGAGGCGTGTAACACTAAAATGCTATTGTTGCTTTCCCTCATTCTTTTTCTCTTTTGTATTTTCTTCTTATATCAATAAAAAAATCATTTTGCCTTAAAAAGAAAAGAAAAAAAGAGAGTATGTTTTGTTACATCGTATAGGACATGTGGACATGTCGTGAGAGAGATATATATAGTTGTAATGGCCTAATTTCGTAGCTCGAAATGGCCCAGAATGAGCTCTTACACCAATGTACCTGTGACAAAAACTAATGTAAAGCAAGAAATGACACAGGTAATTTAGCGTGGAAAACCTTTGAATACATAAAAAACCACGACCTCGAGTTGAGGGTTTTAATAACAATAACTTTTATTGCTTGAGACTGATATCTTATTACAAGTGATCTCTCAAACTATAAATAATTGATCTTGTAAATAAGAATTTTTGTGTTAGAGTATATAAAATCTAGTTTTTCTTGGTCTCTGTCTCTTATAGAACTTTTTCTTTATATAGATCTTACCCGCAGTTCGTTATCGTACTGAAGCACGTTCTCCGAATAATGAGGTAAGTGGTGGTTGGTTGAGAACTGTTTAGTTTGTGGGAGACAGGTGTCTTTAACTTGTTTGTATTTTTTTGTGCTCGATCCACGTTCTTCATCAGTTCGTGGTCTAGGTGGCACTGCTAACTGCTTAATATCACATGTGAAATGCGTGAACATGATATGGAGGTAGCTCAAATTGGTTTAGGTCGAGGAATAGGTCCCTACAATCGCCTCCACGTAACTGAAAGCACGAGTGGCTTTGGTTGAGAAAAACCTTGTGGATTGGTTTTGTTGGAAGTTGAAAAGAAATGATGTATTAATGCTGATTTGACTGGTTTGGAAATAGGTAAATATATATTTTTTATGGAGAGATGTATCTGCATTGAATGATTCTAACATCTAAGATCATCTAATATTGCCTAGTCCTGCCTCTTTTTATAAGGATTACAAGTTTCTAGTTCCAATAGGACTTGCCTAGTTTTGCCCCTTTTATAAGGGTTACAAGTTCCTAGTTACAATAGGACTCCTACTGCTAAATTAGAGTAATACTCTAAATAGAAGTAGGACACTAAATTAGTGATACTTCATAGATCCTCCTGGATCAACTCTATACATTTTTAGGGGTATGATATTGGAAGAGTTACATTTGGAAGAACTTAGCTTGAAATCCAGAACACCGGCTCAAATGCTCCAAGCAATGCTCAATTATTTATTGTTAAAAAAATTAGGCACACAACTGTTATGCACCTAACCAGTACTGATGTGAATCATCTCTCATGTCATGGGTTATTTATATTTATGCTATTTTGATTCAAGCATCTCCATTGTTGGAGATGCTAAATAAAATTTAGGTAGTTGCCTGTTTAACCAACACAAGTTTAGAAACGAAGTTTTCACAATTTTAGTAGATTTTTATTTAAATTAGAATCATGGTTCCTAATTCTAATCCTCTTGTGTTTTATAAAAGAGGAGGTTAGGCTATGTTCTATTATTTTTCAGTTGATGGTTTGAAGAGAATTAAGGGTTTTAGTTTTCAGTTAAGTTTTTATTTTAGTTTAATTTATCGCAGAAACCCATGGTTCTAAGGGTGCTGTGAAGGAATCCCCATTCGACTCCATCGAAAGCTTTGCTAAGGTCTAACATAAATGTCATGCAAGTTGAGACACCTTTCTTCTTCTTGAGGGATGCCAGGATTTCCTGGGCCATGACAATATTGTCGAAAATCTGACGGCCCAAGATGAAAGCATTCTGTGCGGGCGAAATGATTTTATTGAGGAGGGGGCGCAGTCTGGTGGCCAAAATCTTTGTGAAGTGCTTAAGCTTAACGTTGCACAGGCTAATAGGCCGAAACTGGTCTGTGTTCTCGGGGTTCTTCTTCTTAGGGATGAGAGTAATATTTGTGTGATTAAATTCCTTGAGCAAATGGCCCATTTGGAAGAATGCTAAGGTTGCTTTAAAGAGGTCGTGCTTGACCGTTTCCCACATTTTCTGGTAAAACAGTGGAGTGAAGCCACCAGGCCCAGGCACCTTATGAGGGTTCATAGAGAAGAGGGCTTCTTTAAGCTCATCCATGGTGGGTTCTCGGGTGAGCTACTCATTCTCCTCATCCGTGATCATCTTCTCCATAATGTTGAGGTCTTAGATCTTCAGTCTCGGATGGGAGGCCGTAAAGAGTTGGCGGTAGAAATCGATGAACGCATCATTGATCTTTTTCCTGTCCTTCCCCCACGAGCCATCCATTTTGCGAATCCTGGTGATTGCATTTTGGCGGCGGCGGCGGCGACAGATGGTGGAGATGGGGAAAAAATTTGTGTTCATGTCCCCCTCTTGGAGCCAGAGCTCTCGAGACTTATCCCGCCAGAGGGCCTCTTCGCGGTCGAGATTCCTGACACTTATCCTGAAGTTTCTGCTCGGTTCAGTGTTTGCCTCCGTGGTGGCCTCTTGCTGGATAGTGTTGATCTGATCTCTAAGCTAGCGGATGCAGATTGTATGGAGATTGAACTCTTCCTTGTTCCAGGTGATAAGATTTTGTTTTGTATGCCGAAGTTTCTTGCAGAGTCTTAGTTGCCTGGAGCCTACTTGCTCCAGATTCTAAGCTTTGTCGATAACCCCTCTACAACGCTCGTGCTTCATCCAGGCGGATTGGAAATGAAATTGCTTCGGGAGGTTGTGACCAACCATGTCGGTGTTCAGAAGGATGGGACCATGGTCTGACCCAATGATCGGCAGGTTCAGGATAGTAGCATCCGGGAAGGCGTGCGCCATGGTATGGAGGTCAGGGCTCGATCCAAACGCTGTTTAACTAGAGCGGTGCCTCTTCATTTATTGGACCAAGTGAACGGGACCCCAGTGAAGCCCAGGTCGATCATAGAGGCATCGAAGATAAAAACCTCCAGAGGATTATGGATCGTGTTATCGAAGGCAATCTTGCCGAACTTTTCCTCTTTACACGTGATGTAATTTAGGTCGCCTATGATCATCCAGGGTAAGTGGATAGAGCTAGCTAGGGTGGTGATGGCATTCCAGTACAAATTTCAGTTTTGGGTGTCTGGGGGGCCATAAGTGAAGGATCAAAGCCAAGGAATATTGCTATGATTGGCCTGATGAGATGGAGGTTGAGACTGAATGATAGTATCAATACCATTAGGAGTGGAAGTAAGAATGGTGAGATTGATCTTGTTATTCCACGCAAGCCACAAACCCCCAGCGTGTTGGGGAGTAGCGTTGACAGTATGAGTGTGAGGCAGCCCCAGGATGTTAAATTTTTTGAGAACATCATGGTCGTGTGCTTTTGTCTCAGATAGGAAGATGATGTCCGGTGGTACTTTTTGGATTGTTCAAGAAGCTCTCTCAGGGTGGACTTTTTGGACGTCCCCCTACAGTTCCAGGATAACACAATCATAGGTAACCGAGAGCCGATGTCGGCCCGCTTCCAAATTTGGTTTAGTGTAATTATGTTTCTTTTCCCCATGGTTGTTTTTGCCTTTATTTATAGTTAGCTTATGCTTCCTAATGTCCGCCAGTAGACGGCCGCTGGGTTTTGGAGTTACTTTTCTCGATTTCACGATTTTTGCACGAGCCCTGAGGAGGGTCCAATGCTTCATTTTTCTCTTTCTAAGGGTTCCTTCCTTCCCTAGGTCCCTTTTATGGTCATCCCAACCGGTTCTGTTCAGCCCTTTAGCATCTCCAGTGGTAACCGTGATTATGTTTTCATGTGTCGATGTGTTATCCAGAGTTCTATGCTCTTGTATATCCGTATGTTTATGATCCCGGCCCTTATGTTTTTTAGAGAGATCAACGTTTTGGGTTTTTAGTTTACCTCTAGTTCTCCATCTCTCTATGAGCCTTTTGGGGTAGATTTTGTATGTAGAGGGACCATTGTTACGAGTGAAAGCAAAACACGAAAGCATATTATTATTTATGGGTATCTCAAAGCATTGAGGTATAATGCCACTGCTCCCAAGCTTGGATCGCACATTAGACTCCCCAAAATACTCTCAGTAGAGCCGTAATTGTGACAAAGAAAGAAATAAGAATGCAATCTCGGTTGTTGTTACTGGTTGGTGCTTCCAAACTTCGTTAGCTTTTAAATTTTCCACAAGATTGTGTGTGGACTGTGTTGTAGTAGACTAGTAGGGGACTCTTGTAGTCTACAAGATTGTGTGTGGACTGTGTTGTAGTAGACTAGTAGGGGACTCTTGTAGAAACTAGAAAGAGATATTTGTACTACTAAAAATATTAATCCATCCTCATTCTCCAAATAAAATAAAATAAAAACTCTTTTCCTTTGAAAATCTGTACGTTGCAAAAGAATGCAAATTGAGTTGTTGTTATTGGTTGGTGCTGCTCTTCTACTTTCACTTCTTCAACTGTGTAATTCCAGCGGTTTATGCTCCGAGAGCTTCAAGTGTGGTGATGATACTTACTCATATCCTTTTTGGGGAAATAATCGTCCGTCTTATTGTGGAATATCTGGGTTTGAACTCAATTGCCGAGATTCCTTCACCACCCAGATTGAGATCAAAAATTCCAATGGGTTTGGACAAACTTACAGAGTTTTGAATACCAGTGAAGCCAATCAGATTATGACAATCGTAAGATCTGATGTTTGGAATTTGGTTTATGGTTATGATTGTCCATCTGCATTCTTGAATGATACAACAAGTTATAAGACTCACTTTGAGTATGTTTCTGATACTCTCAACTACACTTTGTTCTATGGTTGCCCTTTCAATGCCTCATATGAGTTTGGGGGATCTTATTGTATTGATCAAGTAAACCGCAACTATAATAGTCTTTACGTCACGGCTGACTCAGTTGGGCCAAATCAAAACACTTCTGAGTGCCAAGGCAGTATTCTCATTCCGGTTCGTCCCTCATCTGTTAATCGCAGCACATATGGGATTTTGTGGAGTGGATTTGATGTGATGTATGTTGGTAGTTATCATTCAGACTGTGTCAACTGTACCAATTTCGGTGGGGGTTGCGGAAACGACATATACAACGATTCTAGCTTTGACGATTTTTACTGTTATCCAGCAGGTAAACTACATCCATTCTATTTGCTAAATTACAACTACAGATTGCAATCACATTTTGTCTTTCATTTTAATCGGTTAATATGATGATTATATTGCTGGAAATACAGAAAAGACGCGCAACTTGAGAAGGATTATCGCATTAGGTATGTTATTCACATCTCAAGCAACTTAAACAGGAGGATTGCATTAGGCACCTGCCTGTCTCACTGGCTTCAGATGTTGCATTCGTGCTCTCCGATATTTATTCTCGAGCTATACTAGTTCTTGATACTAAGCAACATTTCTTTATTGGTCGTATAACTAATCATTCTTCTTTCTTTTGCTTACAGTAATAGGACCTATTTCTGGATTTATCCTTGTGATTATACTTGCATGCGTATGTTGGAGAAGGAAGTACTCATCAGTTAATTCAATTGTGTTTTGGAAGAAATCAAAAAATTATGAAAAGTTGGAGGAATTCTTACGAAATTATGGATCCATGGCTCCTAAAAGGTACACCTACTCAGATATTACAAGAATGACAGACTCGTTCAAAGATAAACTGGGACAAGGTGGCTTTGGTGGTGTCTTCAAGGGGAAACTTCTCGACGGCCGGCTAGTAGCTGTGAAGGTGATGAGAGAGTCCAAAGGTGACGGGGCAGATTTTATGAACGAGGTTGCAAGCATTAGCAGAACTTCACATGTGAATGTTGTGAGCTTGCTAGGATTTTGCTTTGATGGGTCTAAAAAGGCACTTATCTACGAATTCATGTCCAACGGTTCTCTTGAAAAGTTCATCTACAAGGATAAACCATTAGAAACAAGTTCAAGCCTTCCATGGGAAAAACTATATGAAATTGTGGTTGGAGTTAGTCGTGGACTTGAGTACTTGCATCGTGTTGCAACACACGCATTGTGCACTTCGACATAAAACCACATAACATCTTGTTAAACGAAAACTTCTGCCCAAAGATATCCGACTTTGGGTTAGCAAAACTATGTTCTACGCAAGATAGTTATGTATCAATGTTGGATGCAAGAGGGACTGCTGGGTACATTGCGCCAGAAGTGTTTTCTAGAAACATTGGAGTAGTTTCGCACAAGTCTGACGTATATAGTTTTGGGATGATGGTTCTTGAGATTGTTGGGGAAGAAGAAACATTAACGGCCTAGCGGACCGTACTAGTGAAATCTTTTTCCCACACTGGATCCATACTCGTATCGAATTGAAGGAGGATCTGGGGCTTCATGGAATAACATCTGAAACAGATGCAGAAATTACGAAGAAGATGATTTAGTAGGTTTGTGGTGCATTCAATAAACCCATTTGACAGGCCTTCGATGAGTAAAGTTGTGGATATGTTGGAAGGAAGCCTTGAATCCTTGCAAATTCCTCCCAAGGCTATTCTATCCTCTTCTTTAGGATCACAACATGATTCCTCGAGCATGTAAGTTTGGCAAAGTATTAGGCATTTGTAATATTTAATACATGGGCAGACTTTCGCTGCATTTGTAACTCTATCGCAGCATTAAATTCTGAAAGGAATTAAGCATTTTTATGTAATCTAGGTTATGAAAATATTCTCTTAAATTGCTTCCGAGGTTCTTTCAGAATTTATTTGTACCTTTTCATTCTTTAAAACGACTGTTGGAAGGAGATTTTCAAGGAGGGATTTATTGTATGTATGGTGGTTCGTAAGAGTATTCAAGTATTGCTCAATGCTCCAAACAGGGTGGGAGACAGGATACATAATCGCTGTTGCACGATTTTGTCCTTGTAGATCTCATCTGGTCAAGGGACATGTTCTACTCCCAATCAAGATACCAATAACAATCCAGGTATGTCTGTCATACATTTCACTATTAGGTTATACAATCCATGTATGCTTGCAGCTTGCCAACATAGCCATTATTATTGCTCTTATGTTTACTTGGTGGCCTACAATGTGTAACTTTCTAGGTTCTTTTCTTTTCACGAGCAATGACGCACGTGCGAAACGC
>JACGCM010000175.1:0-22472 GCA_014058105.1 Kingdonia uniflora
ATCCCAAGGAAGGAAGCATTTTATTGAAGAAAACTAAGACAAAACAGAAAAGATGGTTTAAGGGTTCACGAAAATTTTCAGGCATTATTATGCACATTTCTATTAAAACTCAGTTTTTTTGAGTATTGAACCTAAATGGGCCGGATTATCCACATGGATTTGATGACGAAAAATCACCCAATCGAGCATTCAAGTGCAAGGTGTGGAAAGCAAAGGATTGCATGAGTGAAAACCGCCAATAAGCGATTTAGTCATTCTATTATTCTTCCGTGAACTAATAATACTAGTCTGGCATTTGGAAAGTGTTGGGACATTAGGTCGGACATCATTTATCCTGAAGTCAAAAATACCCTTTCCATGTGTTTAGAGGAAAATGAAAAAAAGGGAAATATATATACCACTGAGCTTAGGAAATAGCACGGACGTATAATCTCATGCGTCAACAAATGAGAAATTTTTTGGTCATTTCATGGATGTAGGGAAAGTCAGTTTATGTATGGCATTCATTGTTGACAAGCGTTTTATAGAACTGGTAGTTAGACCTTTGTCCACATTAAACCCATTTAAGTCACAACCACGATTTATTTTGGTTTCGTGTTTTTTTTAATTACTTTGTTAAATGAACTTGTAGCATGTTATATTGGTAACTGATCTATTTGATTAGTTTGGGGCAGGAGCTCATTCGAAGGCGGTAGGTAAAGGCACTAGTGAGAAGGGGAGGACATTGTCTTTTCGTTCCGGGAAAAAATGATCATTGAAACATTGGCTTTCTACTATTGGGAGCCTGGGGGACAGAAAGATAGAAATATGGTTAATGATAGCACAAGTCAGTCAATAAAAATAGGGAAATGAAGGCTGCTCCATTTTTGATGGAGCTACTACATGGTATTTTGTAAAACTGGTTTAATTTAGAAAGTCGGAAGTTAATTTGGGGGCAATGATGAAGAGCAATATATTCGATTTGTTGTACTTGGCACATATTGCAAGGATTGCGCTTCTTAGTAAGGTTCGATATCTTGTAGGGAGGACTGATATATGTGCGTTAACAGAAATGCAGAGGATCCATCAACTTTCTTTGGGGCATGTTTCTGCTACTTTTCAAGACGGGAACAATGTCTCGTTCTACATTAGTCTTAAAGATGTGTGGTAACGTTTATCTTTTGGCTTTTTCTTTCAAAACCATTCTTTACTGATTTGGATTATAAGAAAATTCGCCCCGCTTGTTGTTTTTGTCTTCCAGGGTTCGAATAATCGCATATGTATGTAAGTTACCTTGGACTTCAATTTTAACATTGTCTGGCAGTTTTACAAATATTAACTCTCGTTTCCTGATTGCAGACAGGTCTATGGATTAGGAGTCTTGCTTAGCTTTTGCATCTTAATGCTGTAGACAAACTTTAAAACGTTCTCTTTGCAAAAAGGTGATTAAGTTAAGCAACGTTCTTCATTTCATGGTTCCTGTTGACATTTCTGTTCTCCAGGATATTATCAAATACTTTTTTGTGCCCCCGCATGATACGAGTTGGTATGGAATCCAGCATCTGGGCATACCCATCAAAATTAGGCTATTTACCATTAGGGGAGAACATTCAAGGAATCCATGTGTTTCATCTAGATATTAAAGTAAGTGTTACATACCATTCAAATGTTTTGTTAAGAGCTAAGCAATGAAATGTCAGGTCTTGTACATCCTGCAAATTAGAGCAGAAAATAATCCAGAGTTCTTCATCCCCGTCTAGAGAATGCAATGGCTTAGACTTGACCAATTTAGACACTACACACACTCACACACACCAAGGGCATTTAAGTAAATAAACCAAAACACCTTCAAGCCCTAAAACTCCCAATATAAAACTAACAACAAACCTCTATTCAAAGTTTCCAAGGTCGCAACAATGTCGAAGCGAGGTAACTCTTCTCTCTCAAACCCAAATTAGGGTTTCTTCCATTCCAATCATTCCTAATTTGAAACCATAATGTGATTTGATTTGATTTGATTTGGAATGTTGTTGTTGTAGGTCGCGGAGGATCTGCGGGAAACAAATTTAGGATGTCACTGGGTCTTCCAGTGGCAGCAACTGAACTGTGCTGATAACACTGGAGCTAAGAATCTCTACATCATCTCTGTTAAGGGTATCAAGGGTCGTCTCAATCGATTGCCTTCAGCTTGTGTTGGAGACATGGTGATGGCAACTGTGAAGAAGGGGAAGCCTGATTTGAGGAAGAAGGTCATGCTGCTGTGATTGGTAGGCAGAGGAAGCCGTGGCGCCGAAAGGATGGGGTTTCATGTACTTTGAAGGTATACTTTTGGTTTATTTTACTGTCATTGATTTATGATTTGGGGTTGTTTGTTTAGTGATTGTTAGCGTGATTTCGATGTTGGGGTTTCGGTGATTTACTTAATGTGAAAGGGGTTGTGCTTATTATTGGGTTTTAAGGTGATTTAGAAGTGAGGTTTTGTTTAGGTTATCTGTTGGAGAATTTACTGAATGATATGTTATGGAGTTAGAGCTCAAGTTGGGTTAGCCAAAATGTGGTACTTTTAGGGCAGCATAATGTATGGCCTGTATATGTATTGTGTTTTTGTGAGTGAGTATTTGATTTATGAACTATCACCCTACACCATAAGCCTTCACCCGCTCGAAAAACAATTAGTTTGATTACCTGTTTGGTTCTAGCTCATTGACTTGTATAGAGATTCAAACATGTGCAAGACCATGTCATTCATGATTTGCTGGCAGGTTATTTTCTTATTGGAATGTGATATTCCCATATATATTTCGTCTTGACCACATTTCACCAACTTACCTAAAAGCCGTTATTTCATCTTTACTAAATTGCCAACCAATGCAAACTGGAACCTGTAAGATAAAATAGTATTGTACAAGATATTTTTGCCCTTTCTCCTTGAGCTGTTCTACTCCATTTTCTTTTCTTTAATTTATTTTGCATGATGGTAATAATAATGCAGTTATTGCTTATCTGATACCAGTGTATTTTATTCGAATAGTCATCTCGTTGCAGTTGTATTATTTTCTTTGCCTGTTTCCTCCTGTGATTTTCTTCTCCCTGAACTTTCCTCCAGCTGCCGTTATCATTCCATCATTTTCTGAAGCCATATTGCAAAATTGCAGCTATGTCTTTGATATGATAATTTCTGAATATATTGATTCTTTCCTCGATCTTTCCTTTAAAGTTGCTTCTTTACCTTGATTAGTATCAATGCTCACATCATTGGTTTCTTGCGTAAAGTAGCATATATGAAGCTTGCTACCAGTATTAAACAGCATATTGCACGTTATTTGCATTGTGCTACCTGTCTTCTGGTACACTATTTCCTTCGGTCTAAAGAACAGCATTGTGCTACTGGTATGGAGTTTATCCTTTCCAATAGAAATCAAGACATTTTGCTGCTCAGCGACAAAGGCATTTTACTCTTATTTGATGCCTGTTAGGATCAAACAATTTTGAAATCTAAATGAAATATATCTTTCTCTTGAATGACCTTGTTATTTTGAGAAGTAATTGTTATTGAGTTTCCTTATTTTTTATTTTATCATGCAATTTGTTTTGCCTCTATTTTACAGTTCAAATCTTCTGCAGCGATGTAGTAGAACAAACTTAATTATGTATGATCTCATCTAATTATCGTCCTTTTCGTGTATGTGTCTTTGTTTCTGATTTAAAATGTTGTTTTGGCAGATAATGCGGGAGTTATTGTGAATCCAAAAGGAGAAATGAAAGGTAAGCTATATACTGTCTTTGAAAATAGCTAGTGTATAGATTATGACTTGCTGTTTTATTTTTGGGTGCATAAGATTATAAAATTATTGTGTTCTAATATATTTACATGTTGTGGTGCTGATTGCAGGTTCTGCAATCACAGGTCCCATTGGAAAGGAATGTGCTGATCTATGGCCAAGGATTGCCAGCGCAGCTAATGCCATTGTTTAAGAATCCAGTCCCAATTCATTTGGTGTACTGCAGTTTATCTAATTAGAGACTTGTTTTGTTGAAAACATTAAGTGTTGTAGGTTTGTGGAATTATCAGTAATTTTTGTGACTATCAAAATTTTCGTAGATTTTATCATTGATGAATGAATTTGTTCTTTTGTATTTCTGTCTTGTTTGTTTTGAGTAACCAGTTTTATTGCATGATATTGGTATTGTTGATTTCGTAGTTTTTTTTTTATAGTTTGGTGCAATTTGATTATTCTCAACTTGTAGAGTTATTGTTCCCCCTTTTGATTCATGGGTGGCTAACATTCTCTAGTGGCTGAGCTGAGAGAGAATGGTAACTGTGGGCATGTTTGCTGATTTTGATTTGTTGTTCTTGATTTATGCTAACATATTTTTCTAGCTTGGGGGATTGGCAGAAAATGAGAATTTGGTGGAAAAGCTATGATTGGTAAGTAACACAGATGGAGGCGGAGTCTGAGGTATGATGGTCTCATTGTGCCCCCATTTTATTGGATATCTGAGGTCTGATGGTCTCTTTTGTTAAGCAAAGCCACCGTTCAAAGAGAACGGAGGATTTTGAGCATATATGGGGCTTATAAGTTACATGTATGGCCTGTGTTTCTACTTTTAAATCATTCAATAAACCCAAAATTATGTGTGGGACACTAGTCTGTTTTCACTGATATTATGAGATAATGGACATTTTACAGTGCAAGGCACTTGGTAAATAATAAGAGGTACTTGCTTCCCATACTATACCATTGCAAAAGAAATTTGGAAATTTGTTCCACCTTTTAGCCTGAAACATGAAAATGTTACTACAAATTTAATCAATAACAGTCTGGCTGATGCGGATTCAGTGCCGGTTTTAATGACAAATGGTTAGTTCATAATAATATTCCACAAAGTTCAGTTGATGCCATCAAATTGAGACACTACATACTCATTTTCACGCTATGCCCAACCGCTACCGGACAACTATAGGTGCCAAAATGGAATGTCCTGGCAATAAACTGTGTGCTATGCATATTTCAACTCAGGCGAACTGATAAATGGATAATATAACTTATCTTGTAGGAGTAGAGGAGGCTAAGAATGATAATTTTTGATACTCATAAGAGTATTATTTTGACCAACATATTATAAGGGACAAAATTAAATGAAATAAAAAAGAGGTCATCTTTGTATCATATAATTATATACAATGATTAAAGCAAGAAACTGCTAATTGGATTTGGGAAGAGTTCATGCATGTAGCTAACCATGCATAGCCTCCAGATTGAACATCAAATAATAAATTAATATGTCGACAAAGGCAGCATAACCTGATTTTTAAAATAAATTCAGGGAATTCAATTATTATCTACGCATTCTTTTCTTTTTTCTTCTCCGTTCCAATTCTCAGTTTCCTTCGTACAGAAGTTATTTCGAAATTCTGTGCTATTTATTTTTACAAATATAATTGTCAAAGTTGAATATGTTGACAAATCAAATAGCAATGTGCATTATGAATATTTCAGTATAGGTGAACTGACAAGGATAACATGATTTAATTTGACATTACTATTTTTTGGTTACACATTAGAGTACTATTTTGACTGACACATATAAGGGACAAAAACCAACTTTTGTATTTTCGAGGGTTTTGCTTGATTAATCATAATGAATTAATACCCACAGAAGAGATTGTTCACCTAGTTTGTTTACGAAGAATTACAGATGACCTCATGACCAATATGTCTTTAAATCCTAACTCTCTTTCACTAATAGCATATGCAGCAGTAGGGTGGGTGAATTTTATCTGACACAATGAGTAGCTGACTTTCTGACTTTCTTATATTCTTGTCTTGAATAATTCAAACTAGATACTTTGGACTAAATCTACATTAACATCAATGTGTCTTTGTTGTGGAGGATTAAGAAATTTAGATTTTCTGAATAGAGAAGATATCTCAAAAGGTCTGGAAGAAAAGTCTGGAAGAAAAGTACTTTAAAACAAAAGGTCTGGAAGAAAAGTACACTTGGCCTGAAAAATACTGACCAAGGTTTGATGGTTGGCTGCATAACTTGAGAATATATAAATTGTGATGAAGAAATTATATGTGATAAAATGTTAAGCTTTCATTTGGCACCATCCTCCACGTTCATTTTTATTTTGTAGGATTAAAACAAAAAACTATCAACAAATATAAAGTGCCGGTCATAACCTAATTGTGGAATGCAGAATCTCTATTACAGATAGAAATTAGAAGAATGATATCATACGTGCGTCTTAGGAATGGAGTGCATCATCCGTAACATTCCATTATTGACTAGTCCACAAATTGTATGAAAAAAACTATGTACACATTTGATATAAAAAAAATCCATCTGTTTTGAGTCCAAATTAAATTTAAGCAAAAACTATAGACTACACGTTATCTGGATTCCTAAAAATTTAGGCAATTTTATAACAGTCTATGTACACACTTACTTCTAACTATTCTTTGATTCCCTCTAGCAGAAGTTATCTATGTTCATTCATTTTGACAAATTTAGTTGCCAAAGTTGAATTTATTAGTAAACTAAACTCTATTAATATTCAATATGCATATTTAACTTTAGATAAACTAATAAAGAAAATCATTAGTTGTATGAAACAAAGAGGATAAAAATGCCATAAAATACTATTTAGATACACATTAGAGCAAGGGTTTTTTTTTTTTTTTTTTAATCTGGATTAATCTCAAAAAAAATATATTTACGACCCGATTAATTCAAGTATAATCCATCCGATCTTTTTCTTAAAGAGAACACAAATTTCCTAAAAGAAATCTCTGAACAATTAAGGATTAATCCATATTAATTTTGTTTTAGTCTCCAAATTAATCCACACTGAATATTTTAGCCAAATCCCATCTAGAATCTACAAAAATCCTATTTAATCCCGATTAATGAAACAAAACTTCAGACCCATATGCCTAAACATCCGACTATGGTTATGAGTATGGTTATGCACACTGTCAGGGATATGGATATCCGCCCGATCAGGCATATGAAGCTTCTGACCCTATAATATTTGAGAGGTCGCAAGAAAACATATCGGTATAGGGTTGTTCATCGAAATTCTTCAATACGTTCTGCAGGTAGTGTACGAGGAATACATACGTCAATACAGGCATAGATACGAAGGGACAAACGTGACGTGGGCTCAATATGTTGCCCATATTGAAGATCAAAAGATGGCAAATATTCAAGAACAAGGAAGATACTCAAATTATTATTAATTTTATAAACTTGTGTAACAAATAATTTTAATCATAAAATAGATATTTTAAGTTTATTAATATTATTATTTTCATTTCATCTACATATTAGCAATTTTTTATTTTTTATTTTTCATTAACATACAATTAATTACGATTAATTATACGATTAAACTCGACTAAATGCGATTAATCTTACGTTTAATTCAAGCAAAAATGAAGGAAAAATAAACTATAATCTCCGATTTTTACTGATTAATTTTTTTTCAAAATAGGAGATTAATATCTAGATCCCCATTAAAAAAACCCTTGCATTAGAGTATTATTTTTGACCAACAAAAAACAAACTTTTGTATAATTTATAAATTGGCTTGATAAAAACATGCATGCAGTAGCAACTTGAGAAGAGTTCATGCATGTCGCTAACCATGCATAGCCCTCCAAATTGAACATCATAATCATGGACTTGAAAATATCAACCATGATCACAGTATAATACTACTATTTCCCCCTTATATAAATGTCTCAAAACACAACATACATTCATACAATCTCCTTTGCCAATACACCTTATACTCTTTAAGTTCGAAAACCCTAATAAAGGCTTAGCAAATTAAGGTTTGCGAGTTATGGCTTCAATGATACGTTTGACTACTTTCATCACTATGTTAATGGTCATATCGAATATGCCATATTCTCATGCCGAACTATCAACCGCCTTTTACGCAAAGTCGTGCCCTACAGCCCTTAGTACAATTAAGTCAGCTGTTGGATCTGCTGTTTCACGTGAGCGTAGAATGGCTGCATCACTCCTTCGTCTCCATTTCCATGACTGCTTTGTCCAAGGATGTGATGCATCTGTCTTGCTAGATGATACACCTTCATTCACAGGTGAAAAGACTGCTTTTCAGAATGCCCAGTCGATAAGAGGGTTTGAAGTCATTGATGACGTAAAATCCCGTGTGGAGAAAATTTGTCCAGGGGTCGTGTCATGTGCTGATATCCTTGCCGTTGCAGCAAGAGATGCGTCTGCTGCTGTAAGTGGCCCAACTTGGAAAGTGAAGCTTGGGAGAAGAGATTCAACTTCTGCTAGCAAAACCAAAGCAGAACAAAATCTTCCTCTCGTAACCGGAAGCCTGGAACATTTGCTTTCCAACTTTAGGAACAAAGGTCTCAATGACAGAGATCTGGTTGCGCTCTCAGGTTAGAACGAAAAACTATGTGATTTCTCTTGTCGAATATGTATTAATTATATGTACTCGCACTGAAAACTCCCTTTATTCATGTTAATTTCAGGTGCACACACAATAGGCCAAGCTGCTTGTGTGACATTCCGTGGTAGGTTATATAATAATGACACCAATATTGATGCTGGCTTCAGGAGTAATCGCAGGCGCGGGTGTCCTACTACTGGAGGCGACGGAAATTTGGCACCTCTAGATCTTGTGACTCCGAACTCATTTGATAACACTTACTTCAAGAATCTAATCCAAAAAAAGGGTCTTCTCCATTCAGACCAAGTTCTCTTTAGTGGAGGGTCAACTGACAATTTGGTTGCTGAGTATAGCAAAAACCGTGCTGCATTCAACTCTGATTTCATAGCTGCCATGGTGAAGATGGGAGATATTGAGCTTCTTACGGGATCATCTGGCCAGATAAGGAAAATGTGCAGGGTTCCCAACTGAGCCATATGTTATATATTGTTTCTCGATGTTAATGGTGAAACCAAAACATTTTAAATTGTATACATATGCTTAAATTGTTTGTAAACCAAATAATATTGCTGTAATAATCTTCTATGAGGTTCTCATGACATAATGTACATTTGAATTCATAATAAATTTCAAGTGTAATTAATATTATTGCATTGTGTTCATTAGAGTTCTTTGAGCAAAGTATAGGAGAATGACGTAGTAACTTCTTGTAGGACACTTGAAAGAAGAAGTTTCTTACTGAACTGTAAAGACCATTTTCAGGATGCTTTCTCTGGCAGGATTCCTAGCTGTAATTCAAGCTAGCAGGCACTTTCTACCAAATATATTCTGTGAGTTTGTTATATCTGATTCCTACTTCAGACTTTCTGAATAAAGAAAAAATCCTAAACTGTTTTTCGTATCTAAAACCTAATGGATGATTCTTAACACGAAGTCTAACACATAGCACATACTAGTAGAATCAATCATACCCCAGTGCCAACCACGGTAAGTTACGAGGAATCCTGTTTGTTCACCTATATATGAATCCTAATTGAAGCCAAATTAATACTTTCTGCACAGTGAAGAAATTCTGAAAGGCCTAATTGATCGGAGAATTCCAAATATCAACCAAACTACTAATAGATGAAATATATATATAAAATAATATTAATCAAAAAAAGTTACTAAGGAGATGAATCCTAAGGCCAATCCTACGGCCACAGGTCTATTGATACGGATAATTTTGGTCCTTAGAGTATCCACAATAGTGATTTTACTAAGGGTGGCGTATCGGCTCCAAGTTTGCGGAAGTTGGAAAAAAAATCTTGGTAGTAACATCTTGAGCAAGATAACAAACCTAAAATTTGAAGTAGGAGAAAGAAATTAGGATGAAATGCTAGGGGCTGAATACCAAGGCTCGCCCTTACCCCAGTGCCTAAATATATGGCATGTATGCAGAGCCTTCAAATCCGACTGCTGAAATGCTCTCACAGAGAATTTGATCTTAAGAAACCTGTCATGGTAAAGCACTAAAAACTCTTCCATGTGAAATATTATATTTTCGAAGGCCTAAGGAAAAGGATAACATTTACACCAAAATTGTCAGCTAAAGTTTTAGGCCTACGATTAATGATTTATGCTCTGAGTTAAACTAGAAAGAAAATTTCTGGTGTTTTTTAGACGCGATGTATTCCCAACTACTGAGCCAAAAAAATAAAAATATGATAGTTATTACATACAATTCCATGGGCGTTCATGTGAATGCATTTTGTTCTTTATTCCTAGTCTTTGTTGTTTGCTAGACATATTATATGTTTGTCATTTACGGCAACGCTCAACTCAAGTCTTAAGTCGATCATTACCCAACAAATGATTATATGCTAGAACATCATAATCATGGGCTTGACCATATCAACCATTCATATATATGACAATAATACTGATATCCCTTATGTATAAATCTCCCAAGGTTAACCTATTTAAGACAATATACATTGTAGTTTCAGTCTCTCAAACTCATAAAAGTTCCTTTGCTAAGATTTAATTAAAGTTAGAAGTTTTGAGTTCAACAAAAGTTTCACTAGCATGTTTGATTATTAGTACCATTTTGTTGGTCGTATCAAATATCCCTTGTTCTCATGCCCAGCTATCATCCACCTTTTACGCAAAATCATGTCCAAATCCCCTTAATACCATTAAGTTGGTTGTTAGATCCGCTGTCTCACGCGAGCATCGAATGGCTGCATCTCTCATTCGTCTTCATTTCCATGATTACTTTGTGTTGTGACGCTTCGGTCTTGCTAGATGATACACCTCCATTCACAGGTGAAAGAAATGTTTTTCAGAATGCCCAATCTGATGTAAACTGATTACGCGGAAGCCAATAATCAAGAAGAACACCAGATTTATCAAAATGAATTGGGTTCCTGAGAAACCCTAATTGTATTAACTAGAACTCCTATTCTAAACAAAACTAACTTAATTGAATTAATAGCAAAACAAATAACCTAGACATTAAGACAATAAATCTCCCAAGGTTAACCTATTTAAGACAATATACATTATAGTTTCAGTCTCTCAAACTCATAAAAGTTCCTTTGCTAAGATTTAATTAAAGTTTGATGTTATGAGTTCAATAAAAGTTTCACTAGCATGTTTGATTATTAGTACCATTTTGTTGGTCGTATCAAATATCCCTTGTTCTCATGCCCATCTATAATCCACCTTTTACGCAAAATCATGTCCAAATGCCCTTGGTACGATTAAGTTGGCTGTTGGATCCGCTGTCTCACGTGAGCGTCAAATGGCTGCATCTCTCATTCGTCTTCATTTCCATGATTGCTTTGTGTTGTGACGCTTCGGTTTTGCTATACACCTCCATTCACAGGTGAAAGAAATATTTTTCAGAATGCCCAATCTGATGTAAACTGATTACGCTGAAGCCAATAATCAAGAAGAACACCAGATTTATCAAAATGAATTGGTTCCTGAGAAACCCTAATTTTATTAACTAGATTTCTTATTCTAAACAAAACTAACTTAACTGAATTAATTACAAAAGGTATCCATCCCTACAGTAATTAACCACGGATATATTCATGCAATGCTAAACATTTTTAGTACCAGAAAATTCCCGAACAATCGAGAAATACTTCTCCATGATCGATGTAAATTATAATTAGGAGGAACAAAGGACTTACAAGTTATGTGAGGTAACTCATGCCTATGTGAATACAAAAGGCAATAGCAATAGAGGCAATGACATTGAAACCAAGTAATCTCATTCCTGCATGTCTCTCAGGGGTATAAGATACCATCACCATCCATACTGAAAAACACCACATGTTGTTAAAGAACACTCATGCCGTTATGCTTGTGTCCCCATGTTCCCTCTGGGTGATCTATATCAGAAGCTACCAATGCTCTAGGCATATCTACCAGTTAAGAAAAAGTATGTTTAAGAATCCTATTGGAAAGGAATACGCTGGTCTATGACCAAGGATTGCCAGTGCAGGAAATGCCATTGTTTAAGAATCTAGTCCCAATTCATTTGGTGTACTGCAGTTTATCTAACTAGAGACTTGTTTTATTAAAAACATCAAGTGTTATAGGTTTGTGGAATTATCAGTAATTTTTGTGACTTTATCAAAATTGTCGTAATTTTATCATTGATGAATGGATTTGTTATTTTTCATTTATGTCTTGTTTGTTTTTAGTAACAAGTTTTATTGCATGATATTGGTTGCTGTATTCGTAGTTTTTTTTTATGGTTTGGTGCAATTTGATTACTCTAAACTCTTGGAGTTATTGTTCCCCCTTTACTGATACATGGGTGGCTAACATTCTATAGTAGGCTGAGCTGAGAGAACTGATAACTGTGGGTATTATCGCTGATTTTTGATTTGCTGTTCTTTATTTATGCAAACATTTTTTTTTTTTTTTGCTTGGGGGATTGGCATAAAATGATATATAATTTGGTGGAAATGCTATGCTTTGGAAGTAACATAGATGGAGGGAGTCTGAGGTTTGATGGTCTCTGATTGTATTACAGTACCCCATTTTATTGAATATCTGGGGTCTGATGATCTCTTTTGTTAAGCGAAGCCACCATTCAAAGAGAACGGAGGATTTTGAGCATATATGGGGCTTATAAGTTACATATGTTGTCACGACCCCACTCTACAGTTACCGACATTGTTTCCCACTTAACCACTGCGGATCTCCAACAGTGTAGAATTTATCTTCCTAAGAAAAGGCCTCGGTGACATGTAGAGTGAAATCTTAATTAATGGACCATACACATGGCAGGATCTTAAGTGATGTGGGACTAAACTATTGATGCTACCATCACTGCTAATGGGCTAGGTGCCTTCCAATACCTGCTCAGTCGGGGTGTTACAGTCCCCCCACCTTTAAGATCGAGTCATTCTCAGCTCTGATACCATTTTGTCACGACCCTACTCTACGAGCACTGATATTGTTCTCACTTAACCACTGCGAATCTCCTGTAGTGTAAGATTTTTCTTTCTAAGAAAGGCCTCGGTGACATGTAGAGTGAAATCTTAACTAAATGACCATACATCTGGCAGGATCTTAAGCGATGTGGGACTAAACCATTGGTATTACCATCACCGCTAATGGGCTAGGCGTCTTATAATACCTGCTCAGCCGGGGTGTTATAGTCCCCCCACCTTTGAGATCAAGCCGTCCTCAACTCTGATACCATTTTGTCAGGACCCCACTCTACGAGCACCGATATTGTTATCACTTAACCACTGCGGATCTCTAGTAGTGTGGGATTTTTATTCCTTAGAAAAGGCCTCGGTGACATGTAGAGTAAAATCTTAACTAAAAGACCATACACCTGGCTCGATCATAAAGGTGGGGGGACTGTAACACCCCGGCTGAGCGGGTATTGGAAGGTGCCTAGCCCATTAGCGGTGATGGTAGTATAAATGGTTTAGTCCCACATCGCTTAAGACCCTGCCAGGTGTATGGTCATTTAGTTAAGATTTCACTCTACATGTTACTGAGGCCTTTTCTTAGGAAGAAAAATCCTACACTGCAGGAGATCTGCAATAGTTAAGTGAGAACAATATTGATGCTCATAGAGTGGGGTCGAGACAAAATGGTATCAGAGCCGAGGACGGTTCGATCTTAAAGGTAGGGGGACTGTAACACCCCGGCTGAGCGGGTATTGGAAGGCGCCTAACCCACTAGCGGTGATAGTAGCACCAATGGCTTAGTCCCAGATCGCTTAAGATCCTGCCAGGTGTATGGTTATTTAGTTAGATTTTACTCTACATGTCACCGAGACCTTTTCTCAGGAGAAAAATCCCACACTGTAGGAGATCCACAGTGGTTAAGTGAGAATAATATCGGTGCTCGCAGAGTGGGGTCGTGACAAAATATAACACCCCGGCTGAGTGGGTATTGGAAGGCGCCTAACCCATTAGCGGTGATGATAGCACCAATAGTTTAGTCCCACATCGCTTAAGATCATGCCAGGTGTATGGTCATTTAGTAAGATTTTACTCTACATGTCACCGAGGATTTTTTTTAGGAATAAAAATCTTACACTGCAGGAGATCCGTAGTGGTTAAGTGAGAACAATATCGGTGCTCGTAGAGTGGGGTCGTGACAAAATGGTATCAGAGCCGATGACGGCTCGATCTTAAAGGTGGGGGGACTGTAACACCCCGGCTGAGTGAGTATTGGAAGGCGCCCATTAGCGGTGATGGTAGCACCAATAGTTTAATCCTATATCGCTTAAGATCCTGCCAGGTGTATGATCCTTTAGTTAAGATTTTACTTTGAAACCAAGCTTGTCACTCCCCAAAATCTACTTTCTGATAATAAATCATAAAGCACATTCTAAAGCTTAACAAGTCGGGCATCCCACGGATGAACCCGACAAATGTAATATATTTATAAAAAAATAAACTACATCTACTTACAAAAGAAACGCAATGAAAAACTCAAATATAAATTAAATTAATAAATGAATAAAGTTCTCAACTAACTCTAAAAACGAGAATAAAACTACGATAATGAAATATGAAATAAAAGATCATTAATTCCCTACGGCAGCTCAGTGATCCAAAGAATCCTAAAAATAATCAACCAAGCCTCACTAAGCAAAACTTATTATGCTCGACCTCCTGTACAAATATAGTGCACAGGGCGTCAAGCAAACACAATTATTACCGGTCACTGAATATGACAGAGCGATCTATTATACAAAAAGTACTAGTGTGATATAATATCCTATAAATATATATAAATGATACAATGCTTTGAAGAAATGAGGTTCAATTATTAATGTTGTTTTTAAGTGTCGGCGCTAACTGGTAATATAAAGTAGTTATAGAGTATCATTAAGTGTGTGGGATAACTAACAGACGATGTACACAGGATCACTTTAATTCAGTAGGACCACACTCATGCATCCTTTGTCCTCAACAGAAGCGTATCCCTTATTGTCGAGCCAGGGATTGGCGGATTCCTTTTTAGTGAGCCAGGAATTAGCGGGGAAATCACCGGATCAAGGTGGTCAAGGAGTTTCAACCTACAGGCCTAAAGCCTAATTTATTTCCACTTTTAGGGATCTATACCCACAGGGAGTATTCACAAAGAATAACAAAGCCGATATGTGTAGCGCCCCGCTTTATTTTTTTCTGTTATATAACTTTGTTCAAGTTAGTTGTAGTAGTTTAGTAAGTTGCACTTAAGAGTATGTTATCATAGCTCTTTTTCTCTAAACCCATTCAAACCCACCACCAATTTCTCCCTAATTCATCTCCATCCCTCCCTCTATCTCCTCTTTAAATCTTTAGCCATTAGAGACTCTTAGAGTAAGCATTTATTACTCTAAACTCGTTTACCTTCAAGCTATCTTTTGTACCTGTTTTGGAGTGGGTTGGATTTAGTTTTTGTCAAGCATTTCAAGGCGTTCTTCGCCCCTCGATTTGTAGCAAAATCCCTAATCAAGCAAGTACCATTATCACTGAGCATTGATCATTGTTGATTGGTATAATTTCTGATTTAAAGTCAGTATAATCATATGATTATGTCATATTAGTTTTACTTGCTAATTTTTGAAAACTCTGTAGAGATTTAGGTTTTCAGTGTTGATCCAATTCTGCCCCTGAATGATAATTTGTTTTGAAGGTATATCAAAATAATGCTTTATGTTATGAACCCTAGGTGATGCACATCAGTTTCTATAAGGATTGTAGTACACTAGTGTGAGTAGTTGGGTCCGTGCATTGATATAATTTGGAACTCCTAACTTTGATTATAATTTAGCATCTTAACCTAGACTTCCTAGTTTAATTTTAAGACGTGTTATAGGTTGTATCATAGTTTAGCTTAAGCATCTATTAAGACACATTCCTTGGCATATAATGGTGACGTAATATAGTTAAATAGTATACTAGAATCACAATGTGTTAGTGTTTGTTAAGAGGATATCCTTCGTTGACAATCAAAATCTAATATAACTTGTCTAGTAGTTATTAATGACTAGAGCCTAGCAAGTAAAGATATTTGGCATGTGGCTTAACTTACCTAGAATTATAGGACTTTGATTGATATAACCTTTATTTACTTAAGGTAGGAAGATCATTAATAGTCAAAGTATAATATCATCGACTGAGACCCCACTCCTATATATGTGAGGGTAAAAAAGGGTCATTGAGCTTAAGATCCCCAATCATATGATATAGTCTCATTGCCTATAGAGCAAGGACAGAAGGGTGATTTTGATTGAGTGTCGGTCTCTTAAATCATTCATGCATAGGATAACTTAGAGTCGTGTACACAGTAGGGCTATGACGTAAGGGTCCTTGGGTTCGATTCTATAAACAAAAGATTCAGTGATTGTTTATCAGTGTTCCAGGGTTGCAATCCCCTAAAAATCTTCCCCAGTTATATATCTGTTTTGTTATTCTTTGTGAATACTCCCCGTGGGTATAGATCCCTAAAAGTAAAAATAAATCAGGCTTTAGACCTGTAGGTTGAAGCTCCTTGACCACCTTGATCCGGTGATTTCCTCGCTAATTCCAGGCTCACTAAATAGGAATCTGCCAATCCCTAGCTCGACAATAAGGGATGCGCTTCTGTTGAGGATAGAAGGTTGCGAGAGTGTGGTCCCACTGAATTAAAAGTGACCATGTGTACATCGTCTATTAGTTATCCCCTACACCTAATAATACTCTATAATTATTTATAATACCGGTTGGCGCCGAAACTTAAAAACAACATTAATAATTGAACCTCATTTCCTCAAAGCATTGCATCATTCACATATACGCATATACATACATATATATTATATTATATCACACTAGTACTTTTGTATTTATCTCGGTTTGTCATGTTCAGTGACCGATAATAATTGTGCTTGCTTGACGCCCTGTGCGCTATATTTTTACAGGAGGTCGAGCACGGTATGATTTTGCTTAGTGAGGCTTGGCTGATCAGTTTTGGGAAACTTTAGAGTTCTTTGGATCGCTGAGTTGTCGTAAAGTATTTATAATAATTATTTCATATTTCATTGTCGTAGCCTAATTCTCGTTTTTAGAGTTTGAAAAGAATTTTATTCATTCTATTCATTTTAATATAATTGAGTTATTTTCCGCTGCGTTTCTTTGGTAAGTAGATGTAGTTAATTTTGCTATAAAATAATACATCTGTGGGGTTTCATCCGTGGGATGCCCGACTTGTTAAGCCTTAGGATTTGCTTAATGATTTTTATCAGAAGGCGGATTTTGGGGCGTGACAATATGTAACTAGGGAAGAGTTTTAGGGGTTTGTAACCCTCGAATACTGATAAACAGTCACCAAATATTTTGTTTAGGGAATCGAACCCAAAGACCCTGACATCATAACCCTAATGTGTACACGACTCTAAGTTATCCTTTGCATGAATGATTTAAGAGACCGACACTCAATCAAAATAACCCATCTGTCCTTGCTCTATAGGCAATGAGACTATATCATATGATTGACGATCTTATGCTCAATGACCTTTTTACCCTCACATATATAGGAGTGCGGTCTCAGTCGATGATATTATACTCTGACTATTAATGATCTTTCTACCTTAAGTTAATAAAGGTTATATCAATCAAAGTCCTATAATCGTAGGTAAGTTAAGCCACATACCAAATATTTTTACTTGCTAGGTTCTAGTTATTAATAACTACTAGACAAGTTATATTAAATTCGATTGTCAACAAGGGATGTCCTCTTAACAAACACTAACACATTGTGATTCTAGTATATTATTTAACTATATTACGTCACCATCATATGCCAAGGAATGTGTCTTAAAAAATGCTTAAGCTAAACCATGATACAACCTATAACACGTCTTATAATTAACCTAGGAAGTCTAGGTTAAGATGCTAAATGATAATCAAAGCTTGGAGTTCCAGATTATATCAAAGCACGAACCCAACTCCTCACTCTAGTATACTACAATCATTACAAGAACTTGTAAGGATACTAATGTAGAGGTTGTTATGAAAAAGGATGACTGTAATGTATAACCCCAATATAAAACTAAGTTATGATACTTATGTCAGGAGAAATTCAAACTTAAATTAAAAGAAAGTTTCCCTTAATATAGTATACTAATGTAATTACATTCTGAACCCATGTCACCTAGGGTTCATAACATGAAGCATCATTTTGATATACCTTCAAAATAGATTATCATACAGGGGCAGAATTGGATCAACGCTGACAACCTAAATCTCTACAGAGTATTCAAAAATTAGCAAGTAAAACTAATATGACATAATAATATGATTATACTAACTTCAAATCCAAAATTATACCAATCAACAATGATCAATGCTCAGTGATAATAGTACTTTCTTGATTTGGGATTTTGCTACAAATCGAGGAGCGAAGAACGCCTTGCAATGCTCGACAAAAACTAAATCCAACCCACTCCAAAACAAGTACAAAAGAGAGCTAGAAGGTAAACGAGTTTAGGGTAATCACTTCTTACTCTAAGAGTCTCTAATGGCTAAAGATTTTAAGAAGGAGAAAGAGGGAGGGATGGAGTAAATTCAGGGAGAAATACGGTGGTGGTTTGAATGGGTATTCTCCAAAGTTAAACAAAACCAAGAACATACTAATGTAATACAGGTGCAAGCTAAGTAAATGGCCTCTGGCACAAACAAGCAAACAAAAAATATAACGGAGCACAACATTCTACCCTCCGAAAACAAATTTTCGTCATCGAAATTTGGTGTATGAAATCTTAACTAAAGAACCATACACCTGGCAGGATCTTAAGCGATGTGGGACTAAACTATTGGTACTACCATTACCGTTAATGGGCTAGGTGCCTCTCAATACCCGCTCAGCCGGGGTGTTACATATGTATGGCCTGTGTTTCTACTTTAAAATCATTCAATAAACCAAAAATTATGTGGGACACTGGTCTGTTTTCACTGATCTTATGGGATAATGGATATTTTACAGTGCATAGAGGTACTTGGTAAATAATAAGAGGTACTTGCTCCCCATACTAGTGAAAGGTTTTGGTTTGTCTCATTTCTTGTATGTGAATGCCCGTTTTATCTCAGTCGAAGATAGTAATGAAATTCCTAGACGCTTGAGACTAATCAATTTCGATTGTTTTAGGTCTAAATCGTCAGGTCCTAATTCTTCTGAATTAATAGCCTAAGATAAACTTAAATCAAGTTAATCTAATTATCTAATGTCAAACAAGTAGTTAGATATTAAAGAAGTATGCAACAATTTTTAATCCTGTGGGAAAACCTTTCACAGGAGAAAATCCCACAGGTCGCTGTCGAATCCCCAACAACAAAACAATCAACTACATGAAAAAAAAAACTACAAGAATTTAATCACTTATAGACTCGATAAGCACCTCTCATAGTTATCTCTCTTCCAAGTAATCTTCTTGCAATCAATCCCACGTTCTCACAATACCTCGCTTCAATCTTTCGTCGAAGCTCCAAGTCTTGAATCGCTCAAGTTCTTCAATGCATGACTAGGGTTTCTTGATCAATTGATTGATTCAAGATTTGAGTAATTTAATTCTCTCTTGATTCTCTCAAAGATGTTCTCTCTTCACTCTCAAAAGCAAGCCTTTTAAAAAAATAGGTTTTAAAAAGTTGAGTTAGAAAAAAGAAAAAATTCCCTTTTATTAAAAAAACTGAGTTTCGCGATTCTTACTCGAATAAATTTTATTATATTCGAATATTTTTTTGCTGTCGACAAAAATAGCAGTTTGGAAAATATTTAAAAATTGATAAAATTTAATCAGGAAAAAAATATTCTAGCAAGATTTGAAAATATTCGAATATTTTTATACTGCTCAAAAATATTCGAGCAAGATATAAAATATTCAAATATTTTTTCTTGTTTTCAATAAACTCTGTTTTTTCATAAAACGGACATTTTTCATACTTTTCAGTCTTCTTAGAATACTCAGGGCTTGATATTCTAGAATGAAGAGATAGAAACCCACTTACCTGTTCAGTGTCAGTCCAGCTGTAGTCGCTCCACGTATACTCACTGACGACAGATAACCACGAGATAGTGCCGACACCTATACTAGACACTAAATGAAACAAACTCCAAAATTGATGTTTCAATCTCCCCCTTTGGTTCATTTTGTGTCAAAACTAGAACTAGGTAAGAAAAGAAAAAAAATACAGACTCTATGGACAGACTTACTCACTGAACATCCATTTACAGGGCAACTATCCTCTGTAATCCCTGCACACTAAACAAGATACATAATGTACCCATTCACATTCAAAAATAAGGAATTCAGAATACAAAACTCACTTACCTGTTCAAAAGCATCTCTCCCTCTTTTTGATACAGAAGAACAAAGGGTAAGTGGGGCCATATTTGACATGCCAAAATATATATAACAGTAATGGTTAAAGAAAAAATCATGGAATATAGTAATCATATAACTAAAGCTGAATAGAGAATCCATGAAACGAAAACTGTTAATACATAGCAAAGTCAAAAAGAGTACCAAAATAGAATAAGCATGCCAAAAGAAAGCAAAGACAAAAAAAAATCATCAAAAAGCACAGAGATGATCTAAGACCCCTCAACTGTATCTGTTGCGGTAGGATCACTCCGCGAGCCTCGCCCTCTACTGCTCAATGCATCCACAGAGGTTTGAAGTCGATCTATATCAGTCTTGAAGGATTGAAATCGAGATTCTAACTGAGTATCTATCATATCAAAACGATTTACCAGCGTACCAACACTAGACTCCAACCTACCAAGGCAAGACTGCATAGAGGTGATCATCGAAGCAAGATCAGGCGGGATCACTCTAGGAGAAGCATCTACTAGAACATCAGGCATGGAAGTAGATGGCCCAGTAGCTTGCCTAGCCGCACCATCTACAACCTCAATCTATGAGTCCTCTGTACTCCTGTCTGACTCAGACTCTAACTCCGCTAGCATATATTTCCTGTTGTTTACCCAGTAACGAGAGTTAATCAACTCATTTCTCTCATCCGCCACCTCATCATCACGAATTACATACCCCTTTAACGTCAAGAGCTGAGAGATAAACCTGTTGTACCGTAAAGTACGTGCTTGAAGATTCGGATTAGCCGTCAAAATTATCTCATGAATAATAATGTGTACCAAGTTCGCATTGTGCCCCTTATGGATAATATAAGCCAAATACAGCATATACCGCACCAGAACATTCTTATTCCCCACTTGGGGAATAATGTTCCTATGTACAATCATGTGAAACAGACATATTGGGTAGCTCAGATTCTTGCGTCGAAGATACGAACCTTTCTTCTTTCCTGTGAACAGAAGCTCCTCCTGAATCTCCCACTTGGGAGGAAACCTATCAAGAACTGGAGGCCACTCCAAAAATGAAGCATTTGTAGAAACAGGCTCACATAAACCAAAAGCACGTCGGATGTCCTCCGAACTAATGTGAAGTTCTAAACCATCTATGGAGACTCTGAAACTCTTATCATTTCTCGTGTCCTATACATCGTGGATAGAGGCATAAAAAAGTTGGACCAATCATGGATAACACGAGATCTGGGGTCGTAAAATCCCCGTCCAACGACGATCAGTGAATATAGCAAACATCGGCTTGAGCTCGTAGTGGTGCAGACACAGATCTTCCTCATCAAGTGTCACCTCCTTCTGATATTTTCTTAACTTAAAGGCTGACCAATTTAGGGGATTAGGAATCATGTCATGGTTCCCCTCGTCATTATCTCGTGTCCCCGCACGAGACCCCCCAGAACCACTGGCTTCTCCACTTCGAGAGCCTAGAAGGTTAGCACGACTAGGCCCCATCTTAGTGCCTTGAGTCGTCTTACCCCGTTTAGATGCACCGTTCGAAGCAAGGATAGGGACTGAATCCTCAGGGCGGTTTGCCCTCTCTATATCAGAGAAGTCTTCCACAAACCCAACAAACACCCCAAACACCTGCAAGAAAACTATACCACTTCCCCAACCTAACCAACACGGTTAAGCAGGGAACCCAATATCAGAGAAACTTCAAACAAAATAAAGCAAACCTCAATCACAAACTTGCAAAGCACCTGGCAATCAGAAACCAACCAATGTAACCCAATTACTGCAAACCAGTTACAACTGTCAAAACAAATTCAATCACAAATTTCTGCCAAAATCAATCAACCAATCCTTCTAAACAATTCAACAACCCCAAGCACACAAACAATATGATCGAGATAGACAATGAATCAAAGAGAGAGAAAGATTGAACCACCAACCTTGATAAAAAAAATTCAAGCCCTAGGTGATGTTGTCAAGCAAAATTCATGAATTTGAGAACCCCATACTTGAATTTATCAACTCGGGAGAAATAAGGGGATATAAAATTGAACAAAAGAGTCGCATGGGTGATCCAATTTTGGTAGGATTCGAGAGAGAGAGAGAGAGAGAGAAAGATAGCTGTTGTGTTTGAAAGTCGGGATTCAGTGATTAGTCTCCCCCTGTTTCCTCTTGATGAGAGACTAATCATAGGATATATGTGTATCAGATAGGAAATCATTCA
>JACGCM010000387.1:0-146751 GCA_014058105.1 Kingdonia uniflora
TTTGAGTTAAAGTAACGGAGAGGTGTGAAATCCGTCGATAAAAAATGTCAAATGCGAATATATTATTTATTGGTAACAATTCTAGCATGTTGGCGGTTGGCTATGAACTTTTTAACGTATCAAACCTCTCAAAGAGTTGGCGGTAGCCAGGAATCTCAGGGAATTTCATCTAAGGCAATGTTTAAAGGTTTGAAATCCGTACCGGGCGAAAAAACACAAACCGGACTATTGAATTAATTTGGGACGTATACATGCTGTTATGGTCGCACATGGAACTTCATTAGAAAAAACTATACAACTCAAAAACTAGTTGCTGGAAGCTAAGAATCCGGCAATTTAGATAATTGGAACGGAAGGTGAGAAATCCGTAACGGCAAAAACTAAAAACCCAGGGTATTGCGAAATTTTTTGTAACTATCTACGTTGAGTCGGTCGAAAATGAACTTTGAAAAAATACATACTCACAACGGACAGTTGGAAGCAAGTTTATCAGAATTCGAATAAGAAATTGTGAGGTGCGAAATCCGATCGTTCAAAAATTATATACAAACGAGTTTTTTATCATTTTGGTACCAATCTAGCATGTTGTCCCCGGTCCCCCCCCTTTGAAAATCCTTATGAAAATAATCCAAGTACATTGGATACTTTGGTAACATCCTAGCTTCTTTTCGGTCGAAATGGAAATCTTAAAGAACTATAATACTCTACACGAGTAGGCAGGCTAACAAAGAATCTTCGAATATGATCTAAGGGCAAAAGAAGAGATACAAACAGTTACCGGCTAAAATGAAATTGGAGCCCTGAGATTAATGAGGTAACTATCCTGGCTAAATGTTGGTATAGAGGGCACTAAATTACCAAACACTAAAAATAGTAGTCAGTAGCTACAGTACTCAGATTAATGATCTAAAGCCACAGTGAGGTGGAAATCCGTAACGTTTAGAAATTCGTACCGTAAGTATTGCAATTCATTTGGAACATATCTATCTTTTATCGGTCAACTAAAACCACATAAAATTGATTCCCTCCAAAACGGTGGCGGTTGGCCAAACTCCTCAGGATTAGTCTAATGCAACGGAGAGGTGTAACATCCGCTCGATCAAAAAATTCAAAACTGCGAGTATTTTTGATTTATGTGGTAACAATTCATCATGTTGGTGGTTGGGACAATAAATTTTTTAAAAATATCAAACAAACTCAGGCGAATTGTCCCGGAGCAGAGACTTTAGAATTTCCATCTAAAGCAAAGTAGAGGTACGATCCGTACCTGAAAAAATCATAACCAAGATATTGCAATTTGTTTGGTAACGTATCATGCTTGTTAGTGGTCGAAATGGAACTCATTAGAACTATACAACTTCTGAAACAGAGTGGTAGCCAAGAATCGCAGAATTAGATATAAGAAGTGGATAGGGTGAAATCTGTAGCAGGAATAAAACTCAGTGACCAAGAGTATTGCGGTTATTTGGTATTATCATAGCTTTAAGTTCGGTCGAAAAGAACCAAAAAAAACATAAACTTCTCAAGAGATTTGGAAGTAAAGTTTCTCAGATATCGACTATAAAAAATTGCGAATTGCAAATCCTCCGTTCATAAAATTAATGCACGTTTTGTTATTCCTTGGGAAACATCCGAGCCTATGTGGTAGGGCGAAAAGTCCTCTTAACAAATCAAGCCAAGAGTATTGCAATTTAATTTGTAGCTATCCTAGCTTAGCATTCGGTCGAAATGAAATCTTAAAACTCTACTACTTTCAAACGAGTATCGTACCATAATCTTTGATACGATCAAAAGCAAATAGAGATGCCAACCACCGTACCAGTAAACAATGGAAATGTGGAGTATGAGATTAATTAGTTACTATCCTAATTTGTCGGGAGAATACACGTTATCACCTACACAAACAACTTAGACAAGTATCGGAATAGCAAGTTACTCAAAACATTAGGTATCTAAAAGCCCTTGGAGGTTGCGAAATCGTAAAGTCACAAATTCCATACCGTAATATTGCAATTCATTAGCAAGTCACTCATCTATATGGTTATCGGTCAATAAGAACTCATAAAATTGATCTAAACTCATAAAATCTTATAATGTTTCCGGTGGAAATCCGTTGATAAAAAGTCTTACTGCGCGGGGGGGGATATTTTAATATAGGTTGGTCCATTCTAGCAGTGTTGTGCGGTTGGTAATCACCTTTTAAACATGATCAAACCTCTCAAACGTTGTCGGTGTGTAAGAACCAAATTTCCATTTTAACGGCCGTTTGAGGACGGCAATTCGTACTGAAAAAAAATCAACCGTTACTACTGCAACTAATTGGTAACAATACAGGCACTGTATGTATGGTTGTAAATAGAACTCATTTGAACTATACAAAGCAGAAACGACCGCTTGTTGGTAGCGAATCTCCCAAAATTTAAATCCAATGGAACGGATAGTGTGAAATCGTACCGACAACCAACCTCACCACCCGCACCAAGAGCATTACACCGATTAATTTGGTCAACTAATCCTAGCTTGTTGCCTGTCGAAAAAAAAAAAAGGAACTCTGAAAAATACCTAACCTCTAAAGGAAACAAAGTTGGAAGCAACGGTATCGAATTACATATGAAGAAATTGCGAGGTGCGAAATTGTATCGTTCAAAAAATTAATACAGCGATTTTTTTATCATTTGGTAACAATCCTAGCATGTTGTCGGTCGAAAAGATCTCATAAAAATCATGCCAAGAGTATTGCGAATAATTTGGTAACTATCCTCGTTCTTTTTGGTCGAAAATGGAATCTTAAAAACTATACCACTTCTCAAACGAGTAGTCGGTAACTAAGAATCTTAGAATATGATCTAAAGTAAGAAGAGATGCGAAACCGTTACGGTCAAAAATGGAAATTGGGAGTATTGAGATTAATTAGGTTATTATCCTAGCTAATTTCGGTCGAAGAGGAACACTTAATAACTTCCAAACCACTTAAACAAGTAGTCGGTAGCCAAGTTACTCAATTACGATCTAATGCCACAGAGAGGTGTGAATCCCTAACGTTCAAAATTCATACCATAAGTATTACAATTCATTTCGCAACTATCCTATCATGTTATCGGTAAATAAAAAACTCATAAAATTAATCCAAACTCTAAAACGATTGGCAGATGCCAAGCTCCTCAAAATTTCCATCTAAAGCAACGTTATGGTGCGAAATCCGTACCTGAAAAAATCAAACCATGACTATTGTAATTAATTTGCTAAGTATCCATGCTTGTTATTGGTCGAAATGGAACTCATTTGAACTATGCAACTTCTAAAATGAGTTGTTGGTAGCAAAGAATCCCAGAATTTAGATCTAATGGAACGGGTAGGTGTGAAATCCGTAACGGCAAAAACTCAAACCAAGAGTATTGCGATTAATTTTGTAACTATCCTAGCTGTTGCTGGTAGAAAAGGAACTCTAAAAAATACATAACCTCAGAAAGGACATGTTGGAAGAAAAGTTTCTCAGAATTACAATTTAAGGAAATTGCGAGGTGCGAAATTCGTATCATTCAAAAATTATTACAACGATTTTTTTTAATCTTTTGGTAACAATCCTAGCATGTTGTAGGTCGAAAGATCCTTAAAAAAATCAATTAGAGTGTATTGCGATTAATTTGGTAACTATCTTAGCTTCTTTTCGGTCAAAATTGAAATCGTAAAAACTATACAACTTCTTAAACGAGTAGTCGGTAACAAAGAATCTTATAATACGATCTAAAACAAAGAAGAGATGTGAAACCCATACCGGTCAAAAATGGAAATTGGCAGTTTTGCGATTAATTAGGTAACTATCCTAGCTAATTGTCGGTCAAAGAGGAACACTTAAAAACTACCAAACCACATACACAAGTAGTCAGTAGCCAAGCTACTCAGAATTACTATCTAAAGCCACAGAGAGGTGTGAAATCCCTAACGTTCTAAAATTCATAACGTTAGTATTGCAATTCATTTGGCATCTATCCTATCTTGTTATCGGTCAATTAAAAACACATAAAATTGATTCAACCACTAAAACGAGTTGGCGGTTGCCAAGCTCCTCAGAATTACGATCAAAAGCAACGGAGAGGTGTAAAATCCGTTCCGATAAAAAATTCAAACTGCGAGTATTTTATTTATTTGGTAACAATTCCAGAATGTTGGCGGTTGGAAATAAATTTTTTAAAATGATCAAACCTCTCAAACGAGTTGTCGGCTGCCATGAATCTCAGAATTTCCATCTAAAGCAACGTTATGGCGCGAAATCCGTACCTGAAAAAATCAAACCATGACTATTGTAATTAATTTGCTAAGTATCCATGCATGTTATTGGTCGAAATGGAACTCATTTGAACTATACAACTTCTAAATTGAGTTGTTGGTAGCAAAGAATCCCAGAATTTAGATCTAATGGAACGGGTAGGTGTGAAATTCGTAACAGCAAAAACTCAAACCAAGAGTATTGCGATTAATTTTGTAACTGTCCTAGCTTGTTGCCGGCAGAAAAGGAACTCCAAAATAATACATAACCTCATAAAGGACATGTTGGAAGAAAAGTTTCTCAGAATTACAATTTAAGGAAATTGCGAGGTGCGAAATTCGTATCGTTCAAAAATTATTACAACGATTTTATTTAATCTTTTGGTAACAATCCTAGCACGTTATAGGTCGAAAAGATCCTTAAAAAAAATCAATCAGAGTGTATTGTGATTAATTTGGTAACTATCCTAGCTTCTTTTCGGTCAAAATTGAAATCGTAAAAACTATACAACTTCTCAAACGAGTAGTCGGTAACAAAGAATCTTATAATACGATCTAAAGCAAAGAAGAGATGTGAAACCCGTACCGGTCAAAAATAGAAATTGGCAGTTTTGCGATTAATTAGGTAACTATCCTAGCTAATTGTCGGTCAAAGAGGAACACTTAATAACTACCAAACCACATAAACAAGTAGTAAGTAGCCAAGCTACTCAGAATTACGATCTAAAGCCACAGAGAGGTGTGAAATCCCTAACGTTCAAAAATTCATAACGTAAGTATTGCAATTCATTTGGCATCTATCCTATCTTGTTATCGGTCAATTAAAAACACATAAAATTGATTCAACCTCTAAAATGAGTTGGCGGTTGCCAAGCTCCTCAGAATTACGATCAAAAGCAACGGAGAGGTGTGAAATCCGTTCTGATAAAAAATTCAAACTGCGAGTATTTTTATTTATTTGGTAACAATTCTAGCATGTTGGCGGTTGGAAATAAACATTTTAAAATGATCAAACCTCTCAAACGAGTTGTCGTTAGCCATGAATCTCTAAATTTCCATCTAAAGCAACGTAGAGGTGCGAAATCCGTACCTGAAAAAACTCTAACCAGGACTATTACAATTAGTTTGGTAACTATCAATGCTTGTTATTGGTCGAAATAGAACTCATTAGAACTATGCAACTTCTGAAACAAGATGTTGGTAGCCAAGAATCGCAGAATTTAGATCAAATGGAACGGATAGGTGTGAAATCTGTAGCAGAAAAAACTCAAACCACGAGAATTGCGATTAATTTGGTAACTATCCTAGCTTGTTGTCGGTTGAAAAGGAACTCTGAAAAAAATACATAACCTCTCAAAGGACAAGATGGAAGTAAAGTTTCTCAAAATTACGATATAAAGAAATTGCAAGTTGCGAAATCCATATCGTTCATAAATTTAATACAACGATTTTTTTTATTCCTTTGGTAACAATCCTAGCGTGTTGTCGGGTGAAAAGATCCTCATAAAAATCAAGCCAAAAGTATTGCAATTAATTTTGTAACTATCATAGCTTCGATTCGGTCGAAAATGAAAATTTAAAAACTATACAATTTCTCAAACAAGTAGTCGGTTACCAAGAATCTTTGAATTCGATCAAAAGCAAATAAGTGATGTGAAACCCGTACCAGTAAAAAATGGAAATTAGGAGTATTGAGATTAATTAGGTAACTATCCTAGGTTATTGTTGGTCGAAGAGGAACACTTAATAACTACCAATCCGCTTAAACAAGTATTCAGTAGCCAAGTTACTTAGAATTACGATCTAAAGCCACAGAGAGGTGCGAAATCCGTAAAGTTCAAAAATTTATACCGTAAGTATTGCAATTCAATTGGAAACTATCCTATCATGTAATCGGTCAATAAAAAACTCTTAAAAATTATCCAACCTCTAAAAGGAGTTGGCAGATGCCAAGCTCCTCAGATTTTTGATCTAATGCAACGGAGAGGTGTGAAATCCATTCCGATCAAAAATTCATACTGCGCGTATTATAATATATTTGGTAACAATTCTAGCATGTTGGCGGTTGGTAATCACCTTTTTAAAATGATCAAAACTCTCAAACGAGTTGTCGGTTGCCAAGAATACCCGAATTTCCATTTAAAGCAGCGTTAAGGGACGAAATCCGTTCCTGAAAAAACTCAAACCAGGACTATTGCAATTAATTTGGTAACTACCATGCATGTTATTGGTCGAAATAGAACTTATTAGAACTATATAACTTCTGAAAGGAGTTGGAAGCAAAGTTTCTAAGAATTACGATATAAAGAAATGGCAAGGTGCGAAATCCGTATCGTTCAAAAAATAATACAAGGATTTTTTTAATTTATTTGGTAATAATCCTAGCATGTTGGTAGTCGAAAAGATCCTCATAAAACACAAACAAAGAGTATTGCGATTAATTTGGTAACTATCCAAGCTTCTTTTCGGTCGAAAATGAAATCTCAAAAACTATACAACTTCTCAAACGAGTAGTCGGTAACCAAGAATCTTAAAATTGGTTCTAAAGTAAAGAGGAGATGCGAAACCCGTACTGACAAAAATGGATATTAGGTGTATTGAGATTAAGTAGGTAACTATCCTAGCTTATTGTCGGTCGAAGAGAACCCCAAAAAACTACCAAACCACTTAAACAAGTAGTCGGTAGCCAAGCTACTCAGAATTTCGACCTAAAGCCACAGAGAGGTATGAAATCCGTAACGTTCAAAAATTCATACCGCAAGTATTATAATTACTTTGGAAACTATCCTATCATGTTATCGGTCAATAAAAAACTCATAAAAATGATCCAACCTTTAAAACGAGTTGGCAGGTTCCAAGCTCCTCAGAATTATGGTCTAAACAACGAAGAGGTGTGAAATCCATTCTGATCAAAATTTCAAACTACGAGTATTTTTATTTATTTGGTAACCATTCTAGCATGTTGGCGGTTGGAAATAAACTTTTTAAAATAATTAAACCTCTCAAATGAGTTATCGGTAGCCTTGAATCTCTGAATTTCCATCTAAAGCAACGTTAAGGTGTGAAATCCGTACCTGAAAAAACTCAAACCAGGACTATTGCAATTAATTTGGAAACTATCCATGCTTGTTATTGGTCGAAATTGACCTCATTAGAATTATACAACTTCTAAAATGAGATGTTTGTAGCCAAGAATCCCAGAATTTAGATCTAATGGAACTGATAGGTGTGAAATCCCTAACAGAAAAAACTCAAACCAAGAGTATTGCGATTAATTTTGTAACTATCCAAGCTTGTTGTCGGTCGAAAAGGAACTCTGAAAAAATACATAGCCTCTCAAAGGACAAGTTGGAAGCAAAGTTTCTCAGAATTACGATATAAAGAAATTGCGAGGTGCGAAATCCGTATCGTTCAATAACTAACACAACGATTTATTTTATTAATTTGGTAACAATCCTAGCATGTTGTCGGTCGAAAGATCCTAATAAAAATCATGCCAAGTGTATTGCGATTAATTTGGTAACTATCCTAGCTTCTTTTCGGTCAAAAATGAAATCTTAGAAACTATACAACTTCTCAAACGAGTAGTCGGTAACAAAGAATCTTAGAATACGATCTAAAGCAAAGACGAGATGCAAAACCCGTACTGGTCAAAAATAGAAATTGGGAGTTTTGAGATTAATTTGGTAACTATCCTAGCTTATTTTCGGTTGAAGAGGAACACTTAATAATTACCAAACTACTTAAACAAGTAGTCAATATCCAAGCTACTCAGAATTACGATATAAAGCAACAGAGAGGTGTGAAATCCGTAACGTTCCAAAATTTATGTTGTAAGAATTGCAATTCATTTGGCAAATATCCTAGCATGTTATCGGTCAATTAAAAACTCATAAAAATGATCCAACCTCTAAGAAGAGTTGGTAGTTGCCAAGCTCCTCAGAATTACGATCTAAAGCAACAGAGAGGTGTGAAATCCGTTACGATCAAAAATTCAAACTGCGAGTATTTTCATTTATTTGGTAACAATTCAAGCATGTTGGCGGGTGAAAATAAACTTTTTAAACTTATCAAGCCTTTCAAACGAGTTGTCGGTAGCCAAGAATCTCTGAATTTCCATCTAAAGTAACCTAGAGGTGCAAAATCCGTACCTGAAAAAACTCAAGCCAGGACTATTACAATTAATTTAGTAACTATCCATTCTTGTTATTGGTCGAAATGGAACTCCTTAGAACTATATAACTTCTGAAATGAGTTGTTGGTAGCTAAGAATCCCTGAATTTATATCTAATGGAACGGATAGGTGTGAAATCCGTAACGGCAAAAACTCAAACCAAGAATATTGCGATTAATTTGGTAACTATCCTAGCTTGTTGTCGGTTGAAAAGGAACTCTGAAAAAATACATAACCTCTCAAAGGACAAGTTGGCAGCAAAGTTTCTCAGAATTACGATATAAAGAAATTGCGAGGTGCGAAATCCGTATCGTTCATAAAATTAATACAACGATTTTCTTTAGTCATTTGGTAACAATCCTAGCATGTTTTCGGTCGAAATGATCCTCATAAAAATCAAGCCAAGAGTATTGCGATTAATTTGGTAACTATCCTAGCCTCTTTTCGGTCGAAAATAAAATCCTAAAAACTATACAACTTCACAAACGAGTAGTCGGTAACAAGGAATCTTAGAATACTATCTAAAGCAAAGAAGAGATGCGAAACCCGTACGAGTCAAAAATGGAAATTGTGATTATTGTGATTAATTAGGTATCTATCCCAGCTTATTGTCAGTCGAAGTGGAAAAATTAATAACTACCAAAGCACTTAAACAAGTACTCGGTAGCCAAGCTACTCAGAATTTTGACCTAAAGCCCCAGAGATGTGTAAAATCCGTAACATTCAAAAATTCATACCGTAAGTATTGCAATTCATTTGGCAACTATCCTATCATGTTATCAGTCAATAAAAAACTCATATAATTGATCCAACCTCTAAAACGAGTTGGCGCTTTCCAAGCTCCTCAGAATTGCGATCTAAGGCAACAGAGAGGTATGAAATCCGCTCCGATCAAAAATTCAAACTGTGAGTATTTTTATTTATTTGGTAACCATTTTAGCTTGTTGGCGGTTGGTAATAAATTTTTTAAAGTTATTAAACCACACAAACGAGTTGTCGGTTGCCTAGAATCTCAGAATTTTCATCTAAAGCAACGTAAAGGTACGAAATCCGAACCTAAAAAAACTCAAACCAGGACTATTGTAATTAATTTGGTACCTATCCATGCTTGTTATTGGTCGAAATGGAATTCATTAGATCTATACAATTTCTGAAACGAGTTGATGGTAGCCAAGAATCCCAGAATTTAGATCTAATAGAACGGATAGGTGTGAAATCCGTAGCGGAAAAAACTCAAACCATGGGTATTGCGTTTAATTTGGTAACTATCCTAGCTTGTTGTCGGTCGAAAAGGAACACTGAAAAAGTTTCATAACCTCTCAATGGACAAGGTGGAAGCAAAGTTTCTCAGAATTACGATATAAAGAATTGGCCAGGTGCGAAATCCGTATTGTTCATAAAATAATACACCCCTTTTTTTTATTCCTTTGGAAACAATCCTAGCATGTTGTCGTTCAAAAAGATCCTCATAGAATTTAAACCAAGAGTATTGCGATTAATTTCGTAACTATCCTAGCTTCTATTTGGTCAAAAATGAAATATTAAAAACTATACAACTTCACAAATGAGTAGTCGGTAACAAAGAATCTTATAATATGATCTAAAGCAAAGAAGAGATGCGAAACCCGTAGAGTCAAAAAAGAAAATTGGGAGTATTGAGATTAATTAGGTAACTATCCTAGCTTATTGTCGGTCGAAGAGGAAAACTTAATATCTACCAGATCACTTAAACAAGTAGTCGGTAGCCAAGCTACTCAAAATTTTGACCTAAAGCCACAGGGAGGTGTGAAATCCGTAACATTCAAAAATTCATACCGTAAGTATTGCAATTCATTTGGCAACTATCCTATCATGTTATCGGTCAATAAAAAACTTATAAAATTGATCCATCCTCTAAAACGAGTTGGCGGTTGCCAAGCTCCTCGGAATTACGATCTAAAGCAACAGAGAGGTGTGAATTCCGTTCCGATCAAAAATTCAAATTGCGAGTATTTTTATTTATTTGGTAACCATTTTAGCATGTTGGCGGTTGCTAATAAACTTTTTAAAATGATCAAACCACACAAACGAGTTGTCGGGTTCCAAGAATCTCGGAATTTTCATCTAAAGAAACGTTGAGGTGCGAAATCCTTACCTGAATAAACTCAAACCAGGACAATTGTAATTAATTTGGTAACTATCCATGCTTGTAATTGGTCGAAATGGAATTCATTAGATCTATACAACTTCTGAAACGAGTTGTTGGTAGCCAATAATCCCAGAATTTAGATCTAATAGAATAGATAGGTGTGAAATCTGTAGCGGAAAAAACTCAAACCAACGGTATTGCGATTAATTTGGTAACTATCCTAGCTTGTTGTCGGTCGAAAAGAAACTCTGAAAAAATTCATAACCTCTCAAAGGACAAGTTGGAAGCAAAGTTTCTCAGAATTACGATATAAAGGAATGGCGAGGTGTGAAATCCATATCGTTCAAAAAATAATACGCCCATTTTTATTATTCCTTTGGAAACCATCCTAGGATGTTGTCGTTTGAAAAGATCCTCATAAAACTTAAGAGTATTGGGATTAATTTGGTAACTATCCTAGCTTCCTTTTGGTCGAAAATGAAATCTTAAAAACTGTACAACTTCTCAAATGAGTAGTCGGCAACAAAAAATCTTAGAATACGATCTAAAGCAAAGACGAGATGCGAAACCCGCACCGGTCCAAAATAGAAATTGGGAGTATTAAGATTAATTAGGTAACTATTCAATCTTATTTTCAGTTGAAGATGAACTCTTAATAATTTCCAAACCATATAAACATGTATTCGGTAGCCAAGCTGCTCAGAATTACGATCTAAAGCCACAGAGAGGTGTGAAATCCATAGCGTTTCAAAATTCATGCCGTAAGTATTGCAATTCATTTGGAAACTATCCTATCATGTTATCGGTCAATTAAAAACTCATAAAAATGATCCAACCTCTAAAACGAGTTGGCGGTTGCCATGCTCCTCAGAATTATGATCTAAAGCAACTGAGAGGTGTGAAATCCGTTCCGATCTAAAATTCAAACTGAGAGTATTTTTATTTATTTGGTAACAATTAAAGAATGTTGGCGGTTGAAAATAAACTTTTTAAAATGATCAAACCTCTCAAATGAGTTGTCGGTAGCCAAGATTATCTGAATTTCCATTTAAAACAGCGTAGAGGTGCGAAATTCGTACCTAAAAAAACTCAAACCAGGACTATTACAATTAATATGGTAACTATCCATTCTTGTTATTGGTCGAAATGGAACTCCTTAGAGCTATATAACTTCTGGAAGGAGTTGTTGGTAGATAAGAATCCCTGAATTTATATCTAATGGAACGGATAGGTGTTAAATCCGTAACGGTAAAAACTCAAACCAGGTGTATTGCGATTAATTTGGTAACTATCCAAGCTTGTTGTCGGTTGAAAAGAAACTCTTAAAAAATACATAACCTCTCAATGGACAAGTTGAAAGTAAAGTTTCTCAGAATTACGATATCTAGAAATTGCGAGGTGCACAATCCGTATCATTAATAAAATTAATACAGGGATTTTTTTTATTCATTTGGTAACAATCCCAACATGTTGTCGGCAGAAAATATCCACATAAAAATAAAGCCAAGAGTATTGCGATTAATTTGGTAACTATCCTAGCTTCTTTTAGGTCGAAAATTAAATCTTAAAAACTATACAACTTCTCAAACGTGTAGTCGGTAACCAAGAATCTTAGAAAATCTAAAGCAAAGAAGAGATGCGAAACCCGTACGAGTCAAAAATGTAAATTGGGAGTATTAAGATTAATTAGGTAACTATCCTAGCTTATTGTCGGTCGAAGAGGAAAACTTAATAGCTGCCAAATTACTTAAACAAGTAGTTGGTAGCCAAGCTACTCAGAATTACGATCTAAAGCCACAGAGAGGTGTGAAATCCGTAACATTAAAAAATTCATACCGTAAGTATTACAATTCATTTGGAAACTATCCTATCATGTTATCGGTTAATAAAAAACTTGTATAATTGATCCAACCTCTAAAACGAGTTGGCGGTTTCCAAGCTCCTCAGAATTACGATCTAAAGCAATAGAGAGGTGTGAAATCAGTTCCGATCAAAAATTCAAACTGCGAGTATTTTTATTTATTTGGTAACAACTCTAGCATGTTGGCGGTTGGTAATAAACTTTTTAAAATGATCAAATCTCTCAAACGAGTTATCGGTTGACAAGAATGTCAGAATTTCCATATAAAGCAACGTTGGGGTGCGAAATCCGTACCCGAAAAAACTCAAACCAGGACTATTATAATTAATTTGATTGCAATTCATGCTTGCTATTGGTTGAAATGAAACTAATTAGAACAATACACCTTCTGAAATGGGTTGTTGGTAGCCAAGAATCCCAGAATTAAGATCTAATGGAACGGATAGGTGTGAAATCCGTACCGCAAAAACTTAAACCAAGAGCATTGTGATTAATTTGGTAACTATCCTAGCTTGTTGTCGGTCCTAAAGGAACTCAGAAAAAATTCATAACTTCTTAAAGGATAAGTTGGAAGTAAAGTTTCTCAGAATTACGATATAAAGAAATGGCGAGATGCGAAATCCGTATCGTTAAAAAATTAATACAATAATTTTTTTTATTCATTTGGTAACAATCATAGCATGCTGTCGGTCGAAAAGATCCTCTTAAAACACAAACCAAGAGCATTGCGATTAATTTTGTAACTATCCTAGCTTCTTTTCTGTCAAAAATAAAATCTTTAAAACTATACAACTTCTCAAACGAGTAGTCGGTAACAAAGAATCTTAGAATACGATCTAAAGCAAAGAAGAGATGTGAAACCCGTACTAGTCAAAAATTGAAATTGAGAGTATTATGATCATTTAAGTAACTATCCAAGCTTATTGTTTGTCGAAGAGGAAAACTTAATAACTACCAAACAACTTAAACAAGTAGTCGGTAGCCAAGCTACTCAGAATTACGATCTAAAGCCACTAAGAGGTGTGAAATCCGTAACATTCAAAAATTCATACCGTAAGTATTGCAATTCTTTTGGAAGCTATCCTATCATGTTATCAGCCAATAAAAAACACATAAAATTGATCCAACCTCTCAAACGAGTTGGCGGTTGCCAAGCTCCATATAATTACGATCTAAAGCAACGGTGAGGCGTGAAATCCGTTCTGGTCAAAAATTCAAACTGCGAGTATTTTTATTTATTTGGTAACCATTCGAGCATGCTTACGGTGGGAAATAAACATTTTATAATTATCAAACCTCTCAAATGAGTTGTCGGTAGCCATGAATCTCAGAATTTCCATCTAAAGCAACGTTAAGGCACGAAATTCGTACCTGAAAAAAACTCAATCCAGGACTATTGTAATTAATTTTGTAAGTATCCATGCTTGTTATTGGTCGAAATGGAACTCATTAGAACTATACAACTTCTAAAACGAGTTGTTGGTAGCGAAGAATCCTAGAATTTTGATCTCATGGAACAGATTGGTGTGAAATCCGTAACGGCAAAAACTCAAACCAAAAGTATTGCGATTAATTTGGTAACAATCCTAGCTTGTTGTCGGTCGGAAAGGAACTCTGAAAAAGTACATAACCACTCGAAGGACAACTTGGTAGAAAAGTTTATCAGAATTACGATATAAAGAAATTGTGAGGTGCGAAATCCGTATCGTTCAAAAATTAATACACCAATTTTTTTTATTCATTTGGCACCAATCCTAGCATGTTGTCGGTTGAAAAGATCCTCATTAAACTCAAACCAAGAGTATTGCGATTAATTTTTTAACTATCCTAGCTTCTTTTCGGTCGAAAATAAAATCTTAAAAACTATACAACTTCTCAAATGAGTAGTCGGTAACCAAGAATATTAGAATACGATCAAAAGTATAGAAGAGATGCGAAACCCGTACCAGTCAAAAATGGAAATTGGGAGTATTGAGATTAATTTGGTAACTATCTAGCTTATTGTCGGTCGTAGAGGAACCCCAAAAAACTACCAAACCACTTAAAGAAGTAGTCGGTAGCCAAGATACTCAAAATTTTGATCTAAAGCCACAGAGATGTGTGAATCCATAACGTTCAAAAATTCATAGCGTAAGTAATGCAATTCTTTTGGAAACTATCCTATCATGTTATCGGTCAATTAAAAACTCATAAAAAGGATCCAACTTTTAAAACAAGTTGGAAGTTGCCAAGCTCCTCAGAATTACGAGCTAATGCAACGGACATATGTGAAATTCGTTCCGATAAAAAATTTGAACAAGTATTTTTATTTAATTGGTAACAATTCTGGCATGTTGGCGGTTGGTAATAAACTTTTTAAAATAATCAAACCTCTCAAACGAGTTGTCGGTTGCCAAAAATCTCATAATTTCCATCTAAAGCGACGCTGAGGTACGAAATCTGTACCCGAAAAAACTCAAACCAGGACAATTGCAATTAATTTGGTAACTATCCATGCTTGTTATTTGTCGAAATGGAATTAATTAGAACAATACCCCTTCTGAAACGAGTTGTTGGTAGCAAAGAATCCCGGAATTTAGATCTAATGGAACGGATAGGTGTAAAATACCGGCAAAAACTCAAACCAAGAGCATTGCGATTAATTTGGTAACTATCCTGGCTTGTTGTCGATCGAAAAGTAGGAAGCAAAGTTTCTCAGAATTGCGATATAAAAAAATGGTGAGGTGCAAAATCTGTATCGTTTAAAAATTAATACAACAACTTTTTTTATTCATTTGGTAACAATCTTAGCATGTTGTCGGTTGAAAAGATCCTCATTAAACTCAAACCTAGTGTATTGCGATTAATCTTGAAACTATCCTAGCTTCTTTTCGGCCGAAAATGAAATCTTAAATACTATACAACTTCTCAAATGAGTAGTCGGTAACCAAGAATATTAGAATACGATCAAAAGTAAAGAAGAGATGCGAAACCCGTACCGATTAAAAATTGAAATTGGGAGTATTGAGATTAATTAGGTAGCTATCCTAGCTTATTGTCGGTCGAAGAGGAACCCCAAAAAACTACCAAACAACTTAAACATGTAGTCGGTAGCCAAGCTACTTAGAATTGCGACCTAAAGCCACAGAAAGGTGTGAAATCCGTAACGTTCAAAAATTCATACCGTAAGTATTGCAATTCTTTTAGCAACTATCCTATCATGTTATCGGTCAATTAAAAACTCATAAAAAGGATCCAACCTCTAAAATGAGCTGGAAGTTCCGAAACACCTCAAAATTACGAGGCAATGCAACTGAGAGATGTGAAATTCGTTCCGATAAAAAATTCAAACTGCGAGTATTTTTATTTATTTGGTAACAATTCTAGCATGTTGGCGGTTGGAAATAAACTTTTTAAAATGATCAAACCTCTCAAACGAGTTGTCGGTAGCCAAGAATCTCAGAATTTCCATCTAAAGAAACGTAGAGGTGCGAAATCCGTACCTGAAAAAACTCAAGCGAGGACTATTGCAATAAATTTGGTAACTATCTATACTTGCTATTGGTGGAAATGGAACTCATTTGATCTATACAACTTCTGAAACGAGTTGTTGGTATCCAAGAATCCCAAAATTTTGATCTAATGGAATGGATAGGTGTGAAATACCTTCCGGCAAAAACTCAAACCAAGAGTACTGCGATTAATTTGGTAACTATCCATGCTTGTTGTCGGTCAAAAAGGAACTCTGAAAAAATTACATAACCTCTCAAAGGAAAAGTTGGAAGCAAAGTTTCTCAGAATTACGATATAAAGAAATGGCGAGGTGCGAAATCCGTATCGTTCAAAAATTAATACAACAATTCTTTTTGTTCATTTGGTAGCAATCTTAGCATGTTGTTGGTCGAAAAGATCCTCTTAAAGCTCAAACCAAGAGCATTGCGATTAATTTTGTAACTATCCTAGCTTCTTTTCTACCGAAAATGAAATCTTAAAAACTATACAACTTCTCAAACGAGTAGTCGGTAACAAAGAATCTTAGAATACGATCTAAAGCAAAGAAGAGATGTGAAACCCGTACCGTCCAAAAATTTAAATTGGGAGTATTGAGATTAATTAGGTAACTATCCAAGCTTATTGTCAGTCGTAGAGGAACTTTAAATAACTGCCAAACCACTTAAACAAGTAGTCGGTAGCCAAGCTACTCAGAATTACGACCAAAAGCCACGGAGAGGTGTGAAATCCGTAACGTTAAAAAAATTTACATCGTAAGTATCGCAATTAATTTGGCAACTATCTAATCATGTTATCGGTCAATATAAACCTCATAAAAATGATCCAACCTCTAAAACAGGATGGCGGTTTCCAAGCTTCTCAGAATTACGATCTAAAGCAACGGAGCGGTGTTAAATCCGATCCGAGCAAAAATTAAAACTGCGAGTATTTTTATTTATTTGGCAACAATTCTAGCATGTTGGAGGTTGGAAATAAACTTTTTAAAATGATCAAACCTCTGAAACAAGTTGTCGGTAGCCAAGAATCTCAGAATTTCCATCTAAAGCAACATAGAGATACGAAATCCGTACTTGAATAAACTCAAACCATAAGAATTGCAATTAATATGGTAACTATCCATTCTTCTTATTTGTCGAAATGGAACTCATTAAAACTATACAACTTCTGAAACGTGTTCTTGGAAGCCAAGAATCCCAGAATTTAGATCCAATGGAATGGATAGGTGTGAAATCCGTATCGGCAAAAACTCAAACCAAGAGTATTGCTATTAATTTGGTGACTCTCCTAGCCTGTTGTCGGTCGAAAAGGAACTCTAAAAAAATGCATAAACTCTCAAAGGACCAGTTGGAAGAAAAGTTTCTCAAATTTCGATATAAAGAAATGGCGAGGTGAGAAATCCGTATCGTTCAAAAATTAATACAATGATTTATTTTATTCATTTGGTAACAATCATAGCATGTTGTCGGCCAAAAAGATCCTCTTAAAACTCAAACCAAGAGAATTGCGATTAATTTTGTAACTATCCTAGCTTCTTTTCTGTCGAAAATGAAATCTTTAAAACTATACAACTTCTCAATCGAGTAGTCGGCAACAAAGAATCTTAGAATATGATCTAAAGCAAAAAAGAGATGTGAAACCCGTATCGGTCAAAAATTGAAATTAAGAGTATTAAGATTAATTAGGTAACTATCCTAGCTTATTGTCGGTCGAAGAAGAAAACTTAATAACTACCAAACCACTTAAACAAGTAGCTGGTAGCCAAGCTACTCAGAATTATGATCTAAAGCCACAAAGAGGTGTGAAATCTGTAACGGTCAAAAATTCATACAGTAAGTATTGCAATTCATTTGGCAACTATCCTATCATGTTATCGGTCATTAAAAAATTCATATAATTGGTCCAACCTTTAAAACGAGTTGGCGGCATCCAATCTCCTCAGAATTACGATCTAAAGCAACGGGGAGGTGTAAAATCCGTTCCGATCAAAAATTCAAACTGCGAGTATGTTTATTTATTTGGTAACATTTCTATAATGTTGGCGGTTTGTAATAAACTTTTTAAAATGATCAAACCTCTCAAACGAGTTGCCGGTTACCAGGAATCTTTGAATTTCTATCTAAACCACCGTTGAGGTTCGAAATCCGTACCTGAAAAACTCAAACCAGGACTATTGTAATTAATTTGGCAGCTATCCATGCTTGTTATTGGTCGAAATGGAGCTCATTAGAATAATAAACCCTCTGAAACGAGTTGTTGGTAGCCAAGAATCCTAGAATTTAGATCTAATGGAACGGATAGGTGTGAAATCCGTACCGGCAAACACTCAAACCAAAATCATTGCGATTAATTTGGTAACTATCCAAGCTTGATGTCGGTCGAAAAGGAACTCTGAAAAAATTTATAACCTCTCTAAGGACAAGTTGGAAGCAAAGTTTCTCAGAATTACGATATAAAGAAATGGCGATGTGCAAAATCTGTATCGATAAAAAATTAATACAATGATTTTTTTTATTCATTTGGTAACAATCCTAGCATGTTGTCGGCCGAAAAGATCCTCATTAAACTCAAACGATGAGTATTGAAATTAATTTGGTAACTATCCTAGCTTATTTTTGGTCGAAAATGAAATCGTAAAAACTATACAAGCATGAACTCAAAAATGCAACGGAGAGATGTAACAGAGAGATTACGAGCTAATGCAACGGAGAGATGTAAAATTCCTTCTGATCAAAAATTTAAACTGCGAGTATTTTTATTTATTTGGTAGCAATTCTAGCATGTTGGCGGTTGGAAATAAACTTTTTAAAATGATCAAACCTTTCAAACGAGTTGTCGGTAGCCAAGAATTTCCGAATTTCCATCTAAAGCAATGAGTTGTCGGTAGCCAAGATTTACTGAATTTAGATCTAATGGAATGGATAGGTGTGAAATCACTACCGGCATGAACTCAAACCAAGAGTATTGCGATTAATTTGGTATATATCCTAGCTTGTTGTCTGTCGAAAAGGAACTCAGAAAAAATTCATAAACTCTCAAAGGAAAAGTTGGTAGCAAAGTTTCTCAAAATTACGATATAAAGAAACTGCGAGGTGCGACATCCGTATCGTTCAAAAATTAATGCAACGATTTTATTTATTCATTATGTAACAATCCTACATGTTGTCGGTCGAAAAGATCTACATAAAACTCAAACAAAGAGTATTGCGATTAATTTGGTAACTATCCTAGCTTCTTTTCGGTAGAAAATGAAATCTTGAAAACTATACAAATTCTCAAACGAGTAGTCGGTAACAAATAATCTTAGAATAAGATCTAAAGCAAAGAAGAGATGCGAAAACCGTACCGGTCAAAAATAGAAATTAGGTGTACTGAGATTAATTAGGTAACTATCCTAGCTTATTGTCGGTCGAAGAGGAACTCATAATAACTACCAAACCACTTAAACAAGTAGTCGATAACCAAGCTACTCAGAATTACGATCTAAAGCCACATAGAGGTGTGAAATCCGTAATGTTTAATAATTCATACAGTAAGTATTGCAATTCATTTGGAAACTATCCTATCATGTTATCGGTCAATAAAATAATCATAAAAATGATCCAACCTCTAAAACGAGTTGGCGGTTGCCAAGCTTCTAAGAATTACGATCTAAAGCAACGGAGACGTGTGAAATCAGTTTCGATAAAAAATTCAAACTGCGAGTATTTTTAATTATTTGGTAACAATTCTAGCATGTTGACTATTGGAAATAACTTTTTAAAATAATCAAACTTCACAAACGAGTTGTTGGTAGTCAAGAATCTCAGAATTTCAATCTAAAGCAACGTATAGGTGTGAAATCCGTACCTTAAAAAACTCAAACCAGGACTATTGCAATTAATTTGATAAATATCCATGCTTATTATTGGTCGAAATGGAACTCATAAGAGCTATACAATTTCTGAAACTAGTTGTTGGTAGCCAAGAATCCCAGTATTTAAATCTAATGGAACGGATAGGTGTGAAATCCGTACCGGCAAAAACTCAAACCAAGAGTATTGCGATTAATTTGGTAACTTTCCAAGCGCGTCGTCGCTCGAAAAGGAATTCTGAAAAGATACATAACCTCTTAAAGGACAAGGTGGAAGAAAAGTTTCTCAGAATTACGATATAAAAAAATGACGAGGTGCGAAATCCGTATCGTTCAAAAATTAGTACAGCGGTATTTTTTATTCATTTGGTAACAATCCTAGCATGTTGTCGGTCGAATAGATCCTCATAAAACTTAAACCAAGAATATTGCGATTAATTTGGTAACCAACCTAGCTTCTTATCAGTTTAAAATGAAATCTTAAAAACTATAAAACTTCTCAAACGAGTTGTCGGTAACAAAGAATCTTAGAATACGATCTAAAACAAAGAAGAGATGCGAATCCCGTACCGGTCAAAAATGGAAATTTGGAGTATTGAGATTAATTAGGAAACTATCCTTGCTTATTGTCGGTCGAAGAGGAATTCTTAATAATTATCAAACCACTTAAACAAGTAGGCGGTAGCCAAGCTACTCAGGATTACGATCTAAAGCCACAGAGAGGTGTGAAATCCGAAACGTTCAATAATTCATGCCGTAAGTTTTGCAATTTCATATGGCAACTATCCAATCATATAACCGGTCAATAAAAAAATTAAAAAAATGATCTAACCCCTAAAACGAGTTGACGGTTTCCAAGCTCCTCAGAATTACGATCTAATGCAACAGAGAGGTGTGAAATTCTTTTCGATCAAAACTTCAAACTGCGAGTATTTTTATTTATTTGGTAACAATTCTAGCATGTTGCCGGATGGAAATAAGCTTTTTAAAATGATCAAACCTCTCAAACATGTTGTCTGTTGCAAAGAATCTTAGAATATCCATCTAAAGCAACGTAGAGGTGCGTAATCCGTACCTCAAAAAACTCAAATCAGGACTATTACAATTAATTTGGTAACTATCCATGCTTGTTATTGGTCAAAATGGAACTCATTAGAGCTATACAACTTCTGAAATGAGTTGCTGGTAGCCATGAATCCTAGAATTTAGATCTAATGGAATGGATAGGTGTGAAATCAGTACCGGCAAAAACTCAAACCAAGATTATTGTGATTAATTTGGTAACTATCTTAGCTTGTTGTCGGTCGAAATGGAACTCTGAAAAGATACATTACCTCTCAAAGGACCAGTTGGAAACAAAGTTTATTAGAATTACGATATAAAGAAATGGCGATGTGCGTAATCCGTATCGTTTAAAAATTAATGCAACGATTTTTTTTATACATTTGGTAACAATCCTTGCATGTTGTCCGTCAAAAAGATCCTCATAAAACTCAAACCAAGAGTATTGCAATAAATTTGGTAACTATCCTAGCTTTTTTTCGGTCGAAAATGAAATCTTAAAAACTATTTAACTTCTCAATCGGGTAGTCGGTAGCCAAGAATCTTAGATTGCGATCTAAAGAAAAGAAGAGATATGAAACCCGTATCGGTCAAAAATGGAAATTGGGAGTATTGAGATTAATTAGGTAACTGTCCTAGCTTATTCTGGTCGAAGAGCAAATTTTAGTAATTATCAAACCACATAAATAACTAGTCGGTAGCCAAGATACTCAGAATTACAATCTAAAGTCACAGAGAGGTGTGATATCCGTAACGCACAAAAATTCATACTGTAAGTATTGCAATTCATTTGGAAACTATTCTATCATGTTATCGGTCAATAAAAAACACTTAAAAATGATCCAACCTATAAAACGAGTTGGCGGTTGCAAAGCTCCCCAGAATTACGATCTAAAGCAACGGAGAGGTATGAAATCCGATCCGATCAAAAATTCAAACTGCGAGTATTTTTATTTATTTGGTAACAATTCTAGAATGTTGGCGGTTGGAAATAAACTTTTTAAAATGATCAAACCTCTCAAACGAGTAGTCGGTAGCCAAGAATCTCAGAATTTCCATCTAAAGCAACGTTATGGTGCGAAATTCGTACCTGAAAAAACTCAAGCGAGGACTATTACAATTAATTTGGTAACTATCCAAGCTTGTTATTGGTCAAAATGGAGCCCATTAGAACTATACAACTTCTTAAACGAGTTGTTGGTAGCCAAGAATCCCATAATTTAGATCTAATGGAACGGATAGGTGTTAAATCTGTACTAGCAAAAACTCAAACCAAGAGGATTGCGATTAATTTGGTAACAATCCTAGCTTGTTATCTGTCAAAAAGGAACTCTGAAGAGATACATATCCTCTCAAAGGACAAGTTGGAAGCAAAGTTTCTCAGAATTATGATATAAGGAAATGGAGAGGTGCGAAATCCGTATCGTTCAAAAATTAATACAACGATTTTTTTATTCCTTTGGTAACAATCCTGGCATGTTGTCGATCGAAATGGCCCTCATAAAAATAAAACCAAGAGTATTGCGATTAATTTGGTAACAATCCTAGCTTCTTTTCGGTCGAAAATGAAATCTTAAAAACTATACAGCGTCTCAAATGAGTAGTCGGTGACCAAGAATCTTAGAATACGATCTAAAGCAAAGAAGAGATGCGAAACCCGTACCGATCAAAAATGGAAATTGGGAGTATTTAGATTAATTAGGTAACTATCATAGCTTATTGTCGGCCCAAGAGGAACTGTTAATAATTACCAAACCACATAAACAAGTAGTCGGTAGCCAAGATACTCAGAATTACGATCTAAAGCCACAGAGAGGTATAAAATCCGTAACGCGCAAAAATTCATTTTGTAAGTATTGTAATTCATTTTGCAACTATCCTATCATGTAATCGGTAAATAAAAAACACTTCAAAATGATCCAACCTCTAAAACGAGTTGGCAGTTGCTAAGCTCCTCAGAATTACGATCTAAAGCAACGGAAATGTGTGAAATCCGATCCGATCAAAAATTCAAACTGCAAGTATTTTTATTTATTTGGTATCAATTCTAGCATGTTGGCGGATGGAAATAAACTTTTTAAAATGATCAAATCTCTCAAACGAGTTGTCGGTAAGCAAAAATGGAAATTGGGAGTATTGAGATTAATTAGGTAACTATCCTAGCTTATTGTCGGTCGATGAAGAACTCTTAATAACTACCAAACCACTTAAACAAGTAGTCGGCAGACAAGCTATTCAGAATTACGATCTAAAGCCACAGAGAGGTGTGAAATTCGTAACGTTCAAAAATCCATACTTTAAGTATTGCAATTCATTTGTAAACTATCCTATCATGTTATCGGTCAATGAAAACCTCATAAAAATGATCCAACCTCTAAAATGAGTTGGCGGTTTCCTAGCCCCTTAGAATTTTGATCTAAAGCAACGGAGAGGTGTGAAATCTGTTATGATTAAAAATTCAAACTACGTGTATTTTTATTTATTTGGTAACAATTTTAGCATGTTAGCGGTTGGAAATAAACTTTTTAAAATAATCAAACCTCTCAAACGAGTTGTCGGTAGCCGAGAATCTCATAATTTCCATCTAAAGTAACTTTGAGGTGTGAAATCCGTACCAAAAAAACTCAAACCAGGACTATTACAATAATTTCGTAACTATCCATGCTTGTTATTGGTCGAAATGGAACTCATTAGAACTATACAACTTCTGAAACGAGTTATTGGTTGTCAAAAATCCCATAATTAAGATCTAATGGAACGGATAGGAGTGAAATTCATACCGGCAAAAACTCAAACCCAAAGAATTGCGATTAATTTTGTAACTATCCTAGCTTGTTGTCGGTCGAAAATGAACTCTGAAAGGATATATAACTTCTCAACGGAAAAGTTGGAAGTAAAGTTTATCTAAATTACGATATAAAGAAATGGCGAGGTACGAAATCCGTATCGTTCAAAAATTAATGCAACGATTTTTTTTATTCATTTGGTAACAATCCTAGCGTGTTGTCGGTCGAAATGATCCTCATAAAAATCAAACCATGAATATTGAGATTAATTTGGTAACTATCCTAGCTTCTTTTCGGTTGAAAATGAAATCTTAAAAACTATACAGCTCCCAAACGAGTAGTTGGTAACCAAGAATCATAGAATACGATCTAAAGCAAAGAAGAGATGCGAAACCCGTACCGGTCAAAAATGGAAATTGGAGTACTGAGATTAATTTGGTAACTATCCTAGCTTATTGTCGGTCGATGAAGAACTCTTAATAACTAGCAAACCACTTAAACAAGTAGTCGGCAGCCAAGCTACTCAGAATTATGATCTAAAACCACAGAGAGGTGTGAAATTCGTAACGTTCAAAAATCCATACTGTAAGTATTGCAATTCATTTGTAAACTATCCTATCATGTTATTGGTCAATGAAAAACTCATAAAAATGATCAAACCTTTAAAACGAGTTGGCGGTTGCCTAGCCCTTCCAAATTACGATCTAAAGCAACGGAGAGGTGTGAAATCTGTTCCGATCAAAATTTCAAACTGCGTGTATTTTTCTTTATTTGGTAACAATTTTAGCATGTTGGCGCTTGGAAATAAACATTTTAAAATGATCAAACCTCACAAACGTGGTGTCGGTAGCAAAGAATATCAAAATTTCCATCTAAAGCAACATTGAGGTGCGAAATCCGTTCCTGAAAAAACTTTAACCTGGACTATTGCAATTAATTTGGTAATTATCCATGCTTGTTATTGGTCAAAATGGAACTCATTAGATCTATACAAATTCTGAAACATGTTGTTGGTTGCCAAGAATCCCAGAATTTAGATCTAATGGAACGGATCGGAGTGAAATAGGTACCGGTAAAAACTCAAACCAAGAATATTGCGATTAATTTTGTAACTATCCTAGCTTGTTGTCGGTCGAAAAGGAACTTCGAAAAAATACATAACTTCTCAAAGGACAAGTTGGAAGTAAATTTTCTCTTAATTACGATATAAAGAAATGGCGAGGTACGAAATCCATATCGTTCAATAATTAATACACAATTTTTTTTATTCATTTGTACACAATTCCAGCATGTTGTCGGTCGAAAAGATACTCATAAAAATCAAACCGAGAGTATTGCGATTAGTTTGTTAACTATCGTAGCATCTTTTCGGTCAAAAATGAAAACTTCAAAGCTATACAACTTCTCAAACGAGTAGTCGGAAACAAAGAATATTAGAATACGGTCTAAAGCAAAGAAGAGGTGTGAAACCCGTACCGGTTAAAAATGGAAATTGAGAGTATTAAGATTAATTAGGTAACTATCCTAGCTTATTATCGGTCGAAGAGGAGCTGTTAATAATTATCAAACCACATAAACATGTAGTCGGTAGCCAAGCAACTCAGAATTGCGATCTAAAGCCACAAAGAGGTGTGAAATCCGTAACGCACAAAAATTCATACCGTAATTATTGCAATTCATTTGGAAACTTTCCTATCATGTAATCTGTCAATAAAAAACTCTTAAAAATGATCAAACCTCTTAAACGAGTTTGCAGTTACAAAGCTCCTTAAAATTACGATCTTAAGCAACGGGGAGGTGTGAAATCCGATCCGATCAAAAATTAAAATTGCGAATATTTTAATTTAATTGGAAGCAATTCTATCATGTTGGGGGTTGGAAATAAACATTTTAAAATGATCAAACCACTCAAACGAGTTGTCGGTAGCCAAGAATCTCAGAATTTCCATTTAAAGCAACGTTAAGGTGCGAAATCCGTACCTGAAAAAACTCAAACCAGGACTATTGCAATTAATTTGGTAACTACTATCCATGCTTGTTATTGGTCAAAATGTAACTCATTAGAACTATACAACTTCTGAAACAAGTTGTCGGTAGCCAAGAATCCCAGAATTTAGATCTAATGGAACGGATAGGTGTAAAATCCGTGCCGGCAAAAGCTCAAACCAAGAGTATTGCGATTAATTTGCTAACAATCCTAGCATGTTGTCGGCCGAAAAAGAACTCTGAAAAGATACATATCATCTTAAAGGACAAGTTGGAAGCAAAGTTTCTCAGATTTACGATATAAAGAAATGGTGAGGTGCAAAATCCGCATCGTTCAAAAATTAATACAACAATATTTTTTATTCTTTTGGTAACAATCCTAGCATGTTGTCGGTCGAAAAGATACTCATAAAAATGAAACCAAGAGTATTGCGATTAGTTTGGTAACTGTCCTAGCATCTTTTCGGTCGAAAATGATATCTTCAAAACTATACAACTTCTCAAAAGAGTAGTTGGTAACCAAGAATCTCTGAATACGATCTAAAGCATATAAGAGATGCGAAGCCCGTACCGGTCAAAAATGGAAATTGGGAGTATTGAGATTAATTAGGTAACTATACAAGTTTATTATCGGTCGAAAATGAGCTCTTAATAACTACCAAACCACTTAAACAAGTAGTCAGTAGCCAAGCTACTCAGAATTACGATCTAAAGCCACAGAGATGTGTGAAATCCGAAACGTTCCAAAATTCATACCGTAAGTATTGCAATTCATTTACCAACTATCCTATCATGTTATCGGTAAATAAAAAGCTCATAAAAATGATCTACCCTCTAAAACGAGTTGGCGGTTGCCAACCACCTCAGAATTATGATCTAGAGCAACGGAGAGGTGTGAAATCTATTCAGATCAAAAATTCAAGCTACGACTATTTTTATTCATCTGGTAATAATTCTAGCATGTTTGCGGTTGGAAATATACTTTTTAAAATGATCTAACCTCACAAACGAGTTGTCGGGAGCCAAGAATATCAGAATTTCCATCTAAAGTAACGTTGAGGTGCGAAATCCATACCTGAAAAAACTTAAACCAGGACTATTGTAATTAATTTTTTAACTATCGATGCTTGTTATTTATCGAAATGGAACTCATTATAACTATACAACTTCTGAAACGAGTTGTTGGTGGCCAAGAATCCCAGAATTTATATCTAATGGAACAGATAGGTGTGAAATCCGTCACGGCAAAAACTCAAACGAAAAGCATTGCGATTAATTTGCTAACAATCCTAGCTTGTTGTCGGCTGAAAAAGAACTCTGAAAAAATGCATAACCTCTCAAAGAACAAGTTAGAAGCAAAGTTTCTCAGAATTACGATATAAAGAAATAGCGCGATACGAAATCCGTATCGTTCAAAAATTAATACAATAATTTTTTTTATTCATTTGGTAGCAATCCTAGCATGTTGTCGGTCGAAAAGATCCTCATAAAAATCTAACAAAGAGTATTGCGATTAATTTGGTAACTATCCTAGCTACTTTTCGGTCAAAAATGAAATCTTAAAAACTATACAACTTCTCAAACGAGTTGTCGGTAACCAGGAATATTAGAATACGATCTAAAGCAAAGAAGAGATGCGAAACCCGTACCAGGCAAAAATGGAAATTGGAAGTATTGAGATTAATTAGGTAACTATCCCAACTTATTATCGGTCGAAGGAGAACTCTTAATAACTACCAATCCGCTTAAACAAGTAGTCGGTAGCCAAGATACTCAGAATTACAATCTAAAGCCACAGAGAGGTGTGAAAATCGTAACGTTCAAAAATTCATACCGTAAGTATTGCAATTAATATGGAAACTATCCTATCATGTTATCGGTCAATAAAAAACTCATAAAAATTATCCAACCTCTAAAACCAGTTTGCGGTTGCCAAGCACCTCAGAATTACTATCAAAGGCAACGGAGAGGTGTGAAATCCGTTCCGATCAAAAATTAAAACTGCGAGTATTTTAATTTATTTGGCAACAATTTTAGCCTGTTAGCGGTTGGAAATAAACTTTTTAAAATGATCAAACCTCTCAAAGGAGTTATCGGTAGCCAAGAATCTCAGAATTTCTATCTAAAGCAACTTTGAGGTGCGAAATACGTACATGAAAAAACTCAGACCAGGACTACTGCAATTAATTTAGTAAATATCCATGCTTGTTATTGGTCGAAATGGAGCTCATTAGAACTATACAACTTCTGAAACGAGTTGTTGGTTACCAAGAATCCCAGAATTTAGATCTAATGGAACGGATAGGAGTGACATTCGTACCTGCAAAAACTCAAAACAAGAGTATTGCGATTAATTTGGTAACTATCCTAGCTTGTTGTCGGTCAAAAAGGAGCGCTGAAAAAATTCATAACTTCTCAAAGGACAAGTTGGAAGCAAAGTTTCTCTAAATTATGATAAAAAGAAATGGCGTGGTGTGAAATCCGTATCGTTCAACAATTAATACAACAATTTATTTTATTCATTAGGTAACAATCCAAGCATGTCGTCGGTCGTAAAGATCCTCATAAAAATCAAACCATGAATATTGTGATTAATTTTGTAACTATCCTATCTTCTTTTCGGTCGAAAAGGAAATCTTAAAAACTATACAACTTCTCAAGCGAGTTGTCGGATACCTAGAATCTTAGAATACGATCTAAAGCAAAGATGAGATGCGAAACCCGTACAAGTCAAAAATGGAAATTGGGAGTATTGAGATTAATTAGGTAGCTATCCTTGCTTATTGTGGTCGAAGAGGAACTCTTAATAACTTCCAAACCACTTAAACAAGTAGTCGGTAGCAAAGCTACTCGGAATTACGATCTAAAGCAATAGAGAGGTATGAAATCTGCAACGTTCCAAAATTTATACCGTAAGTATTGCAATTCATTTGACAACTATCCTATCATGTTATCGGTCAATATAAAGCTCATAAAAATGATCTAAATTTAAACTGCGATTATTTTTATTTATTTAGTAACAATTCAAGAATGTCGAATGCTGGAAATAAACTTTTTAAAATGATCTAACCTCTTAAACGAGTTGTCGGGAGCCAAGAATATCAGAATTTCCATCTAAAGCAACGTTGAGGTGCGAATTCCGTACCTGAAAAAATCAAACCAGGACTATTGCAATTAATTTGGTTACTATCCATGCTTGCTATTGGTCAAAATGGAACTCATTAAAACTATACAACTTCTGAAACGAGTTGTTGGTGGCAAAGAATCCAAGAATTTAGATCTAATGGAACGGGTAGGTATAAAATCCGTACCAGCCAAAACTCAATTCAATAGTATTGCGATTAATTTGGCAACTATAAAAGCTTGTCGTCGGTCGAAAAGGAACTCTGAAAAAATACATAACCTCTCAAAGGATAAGATGGAAGCATAGTTTCTCAGAATTATGATATAAAGAAATGGCGAGGAGTGAAATCAGCATCGTTCAAAAATTAATACAACAATTTTTTTTATTCATTTGGTAACAATCCTAGCATGTTGTCGGTGGAAAAGATCCTCATAAAAATCAAACCAAGAGTATTGCAATTAATTTGGTAACTATCCTATCATCTTTTTGGTTGAAAACATAATTTTAAAAACTATACAACTTCTCAAACGAGTTGTCGGTAACCAAGAATCTTAGAATACGATCTAAAGCAAAGAAGAGATGCGAAACTCGTACCGGTCAAAAATTAAAATTGGGAGTATTAAGATTAATTAGGTTACTATCCTATCTTATTATCGGTCGAAGAGTAACTCTTAATAACTACCAACCACTTAAACAAGTAGTCGGTAGCCAAGCTACTCAGAATTACGATCTAAAGCCACAAAGAGGTATGAAATCCATAACATTCAAAAATTCATAACGTAAATAGTGCAATTCATTTGGCTACTATCCTTTCATGTAATAGGTCAATAAAAAACTCATAAAAATGATCCAACCTCTAAATCGAGTTGGCGGTTGCCAAGTTCCTCAATATTACAATCTAAAGCAGCGGAGATGTGTGAAATCCGTTCTGATCAAAAATTCAAACTGCGAGTATTTTTATTTATTTTGTAACAATTCTAGCATGTTGGCGGTTGGTAATAAACTTTTTAAAATGATCAAACCTCTCAAACGAGTTGTTGGTAGCCAATAATCTCAGGATTTCCATCTAAAGCAACGTTGAGGTGCAAAATCCGTACCTGAAAAAACACAAACCAGAACAATTGCAATTAATCTCGTAACTATCCATGCTGTTAATTTGTCAAAATGGAACTCATTAGAACTATACAATTTCTAAAACGAGATGTTGGTAGGAAAGAATCCCAGAATTTAGATCTAATGGAATTGATAGGTGTGAAATCCGTACCGGCAAAAACTCAAACCAAGAGTATTGCAATTAATTTGGTAACTATCCTAGATTGTTGTCGGTCGAAAAGGAACTCAGAAAATATACATAACCTCTCAAAGGACAAGTTGGATGAAAAGTTTCTCAGGAATCCGATATAAAGAAATGGCGAGGTGCGAAATACATATCGTTCAAAAATTAATATAATTTTTTTTATTCATTTGGTAACAATCCTAGCATGTTGTCGGTTGAAAAGATCCTCATAAAAAATAAACCATGAGTATTGCGATTAATTTGGTAATTATCCTATCAACTTTTCTGTCGAAAATGAAATCTTAAAAACTATACAACTTCCCAAACGAGATGTCGGTAACCAAGAATCTTAGAATACGATCTAAAGCAAAGAAGAGATGCGAAACCCGTACCGGTCAAAAATGGAAATTGGGAATATTGAGATTAATTTAGTAACTATCCAAGCTTATTTTCGGTCGAAGAGGAACTCTTAATAGCGACAAAACCACTTAAACAATTATTCAGAAGCCAAGCTACTCAGAATTGCGATCTAAAGCCACAGAGAGGTGTGAAATCCGAACCATTCAAAAATTCATTTTGTAAGTATTGCAATTTATTTGGCAACTATCCTATCATGTTACCGGTCAATAAAAAACACATAAAAATGACCCAACCTCTAAAGCGAGTTGGCGGTTTCCAAACACCTCAGAATTACGATCTAAGGCAACGGAGTGGTGTGAAATCCGTTCCGACCAAAACTTCAAGCTGCAAGTATTTTTATATATTTAGAAACAATTCCAGCATGCTGGCGGTAGGAAATAAACTTTTTTAAATGATCAAACCACTCAAACGAGTTGTCTGTAGCCAAGAATCTCAGAATTTCTATCGAAAGCAATGTTGAGGTGTGAAATCCGTGCTTGAAAAAACTCTAACCAGGACTATTGCAATTAATTTGGTAACTATCCATGCTTGTTATTTGTTGAAATGGTACTCATTAGAACTTTACAACTTCTGAAATGAGTTGTTTGTTGCTAAGAATCTCAGAATTTAGATCTAATGGAATGGATAGGTGTAAAATCCGTACCGGCAAAAACACAAACTAAGAGTATTGCAATTAATTTTGTAACTATCCTAGCTTGTTGTCGGTCGAAAAGGAACTCTGAAAAAATACATAATCTCTCAAAGGACAAGTTGGAAGCAAAGTTTCTCAGAATTGCGATATAAAGAAATGGCGAGGTGCGAAATCAGTATCGTCCAAAAATTAATACAATGATTTTATTTATTCATTTGGTATTAATCCTAGCATGTTGTCGGTCGAAAAGATCCTCATAAAATTGAAACCATGAGTATTGCGATTAATTTTGTAACTATCCAAGCTTCATTTTGGTCAAAAATGAAATCTTATAAGCTATAAAACTTCAATAACGAGTTGTCGGTAACCACGAATCTTAGAATACGATCTAAAACAAAGAAGTGATACGAAGCCCGTACCGATCAAAAATGGAAATTGGGAGTATTGAGATTAATTAGGTAACTATCCTAGCTTATTATCGGTTGAAGAGGAAAACTTTATAAATACCAAACAACTTAAACAAGTAGTCGGTAGCCAAGCTACTCAGGATTACGATCTGAAGCCACAGAGAGGTGTGAAATTAGTAACGTTCAAAAATTCATACCATAAGTACTGCAATTCTTTTGGAAACTATCCTATCATGCTATCGGTAAATAATAGACTTATAAAATTGATCCAACCTCTAAAACGAGTTGGCGGTTGCAAAGCTCCTCAGAATTACGATCTAAAGCAACGGAGAGGTGTGAAATCCGTTCTGATCAAATATTCAAACTGCGAGAATTTTTGTTTATTTGATAACAATTCTAGCATGTTGGCGGTTGGTAATAAAACTTTTTAAAATGATCAAACCACTCAAACGAGCTGTCGGTAGCCAAGAATCTAAGAATATCCATCTAATGAAACGTTGAGGTGCAAAATCCGTACCTGAAAAAACATAAACCATGACTATTGCAATTAGCTTGGTAACTATCAATGATTGTTATTGGTCGAAATGGAACTCATTAGAACTATACAACTTCTGAAACGAGTTGTTCGTAGCCAAGAATCCAAGAATTTATATCTAATGGAATGGATTGGTGTGAAATCCGTACCGGCAAAAACTGAAAACCACAAGTTTTATGATTAATTTGATAACAATCCTAGCTGAAGGTCGGTCGAAATGGAACTATGAAAAAATACATAACCTCTCAAAGCACAAGTTGGAAGCAAAGTTTCTCTAAATTATGATATAAAGAAATGGCGAGGTGCGAAATCCGTATCGTTCAAAAATTAATACAACAATTTTTTTTATTCATTTAGTAACAATCCTAGCATGTTGTCGGTCGAAAAGATCCTCATAAAAATCAAACTATGAGTATTGGGATTAATTTGGTAACTATCCTAGCCACTTTTCGGTCGAAAATGAAATCTTTAAAACTATACAACTTCTCAAACGAGTAGTCGGTAAACAAGAATCTTAGAATACGATCTAAAGCAAAGAAGAGATGCAAAACCCGTACCGGTCAAAAATGGAAATTGGGAGTATTGAGATTAATTAGGTAACTATCCAAGCTTATTGTCGGTTGAACATTAACTCTTAATAACTACCAAACCACTTAAACAGGTAGTCGGTAGTAAAGCTACACAGAATTACGATCTAATGCCACAGAGAGGTGTGAAATCCGAAACGTTTAAAAATTCATACCATAAGTATTAAAATACATATGGAAACTATCCTATCTTATTATCGATTAATTAAATACTCATAAAAATGATCTAACCTCTTAAATGAGTTGGTGGTATCCAAACTCCTCAGAATTACGATCTTAAGCAACGGAGAGGTATGAAATACCTTCAAATCATAAATTCAAACTGCAAGTATTTTTATATATTTGGAAACAATTCTAGCATGTTAGCGGTTGGAAATAAACTTTTTAAAATGATCAAACCTCTCAAACAAGCTGTCGGTAGCTCAGAATCTAAGAATTTCCATCTAAAGCAACGTTGAGGTGCAAAATCCGTATCTGAAAAAACTTTAACCAGGACTATTGCAATTAATTTGGTAACTATCCCTGCTTGTTATTGGTGGAAATGGAACTCATTAGAAATATACAACTTCTTAAACGAGTTGTTGGTTGCCAAGAATCCAAGAATTTAGAATGGAACGGATAGGTGTGAAATCCATACTGGTAAAAACTCAAACAAAGAGTATTGCGATTAATTTGGTAACCATCCTAGCTTGTTGTCGGTCGAAAAGGAACTTTAAAATAATACATAACCTCTCAAAGGACAAGTTGGAAGCAAAGTTTCACTAAATTATGATATAAAGAAATGGCGAGGTGTGAAATCAACATCGTTCAAAAATTGATACAATAATTTTTTTTATTCATTTGGTATCAATCCTAGCATGTTATCGGTCGAAAAGATCCTCTTAAAAATAAAACCATGAGTATTGTGATTAATTTGGCAACTATCCTAGCTTCTTTTCGGTCGAAAATGAAATCTTAAAAACAATACAGCTTCTCAAACGAGTAGTCGGTAACCAAGAATCATAGAATACGATCTAAAGCAAAGAAGTGATACGAAACCCGTACTGATCAAAAATGGAAATTGGGAGTATTGAGATTAATTAGGTAACTATCCAAGCTTATTGTCGGTCGAAGAGGAACTCTTCATAACTACCAAAGCACTTAAACAAGTAGTCGGTAGCTAAGCTACTCAGAACTGCAATCTAAAGCCACAGAGAAGAGTAAAATCCGCAACGTTCAAAAATTCATACCGTAAGTAACGCAATTGCAACTATCCTATTATGTTACTGGTCAATAAAAAAAACACATAAAAATGATCCAACCCCTAAAACGTGCTGGCGGTTGCCAAGCACCTCAGAATTTCAATCTAAAGCTACGGAGAGGCGTGAAATCCGTTCCGATTAAAAATTCAAACTGCAAGTATTTTTATATATTTGGTAACATTTCTAGCATGTTGGCGGTTGAAAATAAACTTTTTAAAATAATCAAACCTCTCAAACGAGTTGTCGGGAGCCAAAAATATCAGAATTTCCATATAAAGCAACGTTGAGGAACGAAATCCGTACCTGAAAAAACTCAAACCAGGACTATTGCAATTAATTTGGTAGCTATCCATGCTTGTTATTGGTGGAAATGGAACTCATTAGAACTATACAACTTCTGAAACGAGTTGTTGGTAGCCAAGAATCTCAGAATTTCCATCTAAAGCAACGTAGAGGTGCAAAATCCGTACCTAAAACAACTCTAACCATGTCGATTGCATTTAATTTGGTAACTATCCATGCTTGTTATTGGTCAAAATGGAACTTATTAGAACTATACAACTTTTGAAACGAGTGTTAGTTGCCAAGAATCCCAGAACTTAGATCTAATGAAACAGATAGGTGTGAAATCCATACCGGCAAAAATTTAAACGAAAAATATTGCGATTAATTTGGTAACTATCTTAGCTTGTTGTCGGTCGAAAAGGAACTCTGAAAAAATACATAGCCTCTCAAAGGATAAGTTAGAAGCAAAGTTTCTCAGAATTTTGACATAAAGAAATGGCGAGGTGCGAAATCAGCATCATTCAAAAATTAATACAACAATTTTTTTTATTCATTTGGTAACAATCCCAGCATGTTGTCGGTGGAAAAGATCCACATAAAAATAAAACCAAGAGTATTGCGAATAATTTGGTAACTATCCTAGCATCTTTTTGGTCGAAAACAAAATCTCAAAAACTATTCAACTTATAAAATGAGTAGTCGGTAACCAAGAATCTTAGAATACGATCTAAAGCAATGAAGAGATGCGAAACCCGTACCGGTCAAAAATGGAATTTGGGAGTATTGAGATTAATTAGGTAACTATCCTAGCTTATTTTCGGTTGATGAGGAATACTATATAACTACCAAGCCACTTAAATAAGTGGTCGGAAGCCAAACTACTTAGAATTACAATGTAAAGCCACAGAGAGGTATGAAATCCGTAACGTTCCAAAATTCATACCATAAGTATAGCAATTCTTTTGGAAACTATCCTATTATGTTATCGGTCAATAAAAAACACATAAAATTGATCCAACCACTCAAACGAGTTGGCGGTTGCCAAGCTCCACAAAATTACGATATAAGGCAACGGAGAGGTGTGACATCCGTTCCGAGCAAAAATTAAAACTGCGAGTATTATTATTTATTTGGTAACAATTCTAGCATGTTGGCGGTTGGTAATAAACTTTTTTAAATGATGAAGCCTCTCCAACGAGTTGTCAGTAGCAAAGAATCTCAGAATATCCATCTAAAGCAACGTTGAGGTGCGAAATCCGTACCTGAAAAAACTTAAACCAGGACTATTGCAATTAATTTGGTAACTTTCCATGCTTTATATTGGTCGAAATGGAACTCATTAGAACTATACAACTTCTGAAATGAGTTGTTGGTAGCCAAGAATCCTAGAATTTAGATCTAATGGAACTGATAGGTGTAAAATGTGTACTGGCATAAACTCAAACCAAGAGTATTACGATTAATTTGGTAACTATCCTAGCTTGTTGTTGGTTGAAAAGGAACTCTTAAAAAATACATAACCTCTCAATGGACAAGTTGAAAGCAAAGTTTCTCAGAATTACGATATAAAGAAATTGCGAGGTGCGAAATCCGTATCGTTCAAAAATTAATACAACAACTTTTTTTATTAATTTGGTAACAATCCTAGAATGTTGTCGGTCAAAAAGATCTGCATAAAAATCAAACCATGAGTATTGCGATTAGTTTGGTAACTATCCTAGCTTTTTCCGGTCGAATATGAAATCTTAAAAACTATACAACTTCACAAACGAGTCGTCGGTAACCACGAATCTTAGAATACGGTCTAAAGCAAAGAAGAGATGCAAAACCTGTACAAGTCAAAAATAGAAATTGGGTGCATTGAGATTAATTAGGAAACTATCCAAGCTTATTGTAGGTCGAAGAGGAACTCTTAATAACTAGCAAACCACTTAAACAAGTAGTCGGTAGCCAAGCTACTCAGAATTACGATCTAATGCCACAGAGAGGTGAAATTCGTAACGTTAAAAAATTCAAACCGTAAGCATTGGAATTCATTTGGTAACTATCCTATCATGTTACCGGTTAATAAAAAACACATAAAAATTATCCTACCTCTAAAACGAGCTGGCGGTTGCCAAGCACCTCAGAATTACGATCTAAAGCAACAGAGAGGTGTGAAATCCGTTCCGATCAAAAATTCAAACTGCAAGTATTTTTATATATTTGGTAACAATTCTAGCATGTTGACGCTTGAAAATAAACTTTGTAAAATGATCAAGCCTCTCAAACGAGTTGTTTGCAGCCAAGAATATCAGAATTTCCATCTAAAGCAACGTAGAGGTGCAAAATCCGTACCTGAAATAACTCTAGCCATGACTATTGCATTTAATTTGGTAACTATCCATGCTTGTTATTGGTCGAAATGGAACTTATTAGAACTATACAACTTTTGAAACGAGTGTTGGTTGCCAAGAATCCCAAAATTTAGATCCAATGGAACGGATAGGTGCGAAATCCGTACCGGCAAAAACTGAAAACCACGAGTATTGCGATTAATTTGGTAACTATCATAGCTTGTTGTGGGTCGAAAAGGAACTCTAAAAAAATACATAACCACTCAAAAGACAAGTTGGAAGCAAAGTTTCTCAGAATTACGATATAAAGAAATGGCGAGGTGCGTAATCCGTATCGTTCAAAAATTAATACAACGATATTTTTTATTCATTTGGTAACAATCCTAGCATGTTGTCGGTCGAAATGATCCTAATAAAATTCAATCGTTGAGTATTGCGATTAATTTGGTAACTATCCTTGCTTCTTTTTGAAAATGAAATCTTCAAAACTATACAACTTCTCAAACGAGTAGTCGGTAACCTAGAATCATCGAATACGATCTAAAGAAAAGAAGAGATGCGAAACACGTACCGGTCATAAATGGAAATTGGAAGTATTGAGATTAATTAGGTAACTATCCTAGCTTATTATTGGTTGAAGAAAAATACTTTATAACTACCAAACCACTTAAACAACTAGTCGGTAGCCTAGCTACTCAGAATTACGATCTAAAGCCACAATGAGGTGTGAAATCCGTAACGTTAAAAAATTCAAACCGTAAGTATTGCAATTCATTTGGCAACTATCCTATCATGTTACCGGTCAATAAAAAACACATAAAAATGATCCTACCTCTAAAACGAGTTGGCGGTTGCCAAACACCTCAGAATTACGATCTAAAGCAACAAAGAGGTGTGAAATCCGTTCCGATCAAAAATTCAAATTGCAAGTATTTTTATATATTTGATAACAATTCTAGCATGTTGACGGTTGAAAATAAACTTTTTAAAATGATCAAACCTCTCAAACTAGTTGTTTGCAGCCAAGAATCATAAAATTTCCATTTAAAGCAATGTTGAGGTACGAAATCTGTACTTGAAAAAACTCAAACCAGGACAATTGCAATTAATTTGGTAACTTTCCATGCTTATTATTGGCCGAAATGGAACTCATTAGAACTATATAACTTTTGAAACGAGTTATTGGTTGCCAAGAATCTAAGAATTTAGATCTAATGGAACGGATAGGTATGAAATCCGTACCGGCAAAACTCAAACCAAGAGTATTGCGATTAACTTGGTAACTATCCTAGCTTATTGTCGGTCTAAAAGGAAAACTGAAAAAATACACAACTTCTCAAAGGACAAGTTGGAAGGAAAGTTTCTCAGAATTACGATATAAAGAAATGGCGAGGTGCGAAATCCGTATCGTTCAAAAATTAATACAACGATTTTTTTTATTCATTTGGTAACAATCCTAGCATGTAATCGGTCGAAAAGATCCTCATAAAGTTCAAACCATGATTATTGCGATTAATTTGGTAACTATCCTAGCTTCTTTTTGGTCAAAAATGAAATCTTAAAAACTATACAACTTCTCAAACGAGTAGTCGGTAACCAAGAATCTTAGAATACGATCTAAAGCAAAAAAGCGATGCGAAAACCGAACCGGTCAAAAATGGAAATTGGGAGTATTGAAATTAATTAGGTAACTATCCTAGCTTATTATCGGTTGAAGAAAAATACTTTATAACTACCAAACCACTTAAACAAGTAGTCGGCAGCCAAGCTACTCAGAATTGTGATCTAAAGCCACCAAGAGGTGTGAAATCCGTAACATTCAAAAATTCATACCGTAAATATTAAAATTCATATGGTAATTATCCTATCATAATATAGGTCAATAAAAAACTCCTAAAAATGACAGAACCTCAAAAATGAGGTTGCGGTTGCCAAGCTTTTCAGAATTACGATCTAAAGCAACGGAGAGGTGTGAAATCCGTTTCGATCGAAAATTCAAACTGTTAGTATTTTTATTTATTGGGTAACATTCTAGCATGTTGGGTGTAAGAAATAAACTATTTAAAATGATCAAGCCTCTCAAACGAGTTGTTGGTAGCCAAGAATCATAGAATTTCCATCTAAAGCAACGTTAAGGTGTGAAATCCGTACCTGAAAAAATTCAAACCAGGACTATTGTAATTAATTTTGTAACTATCCATGCTTGTTATTGGCCGAAATGGAACTCATTAGAACTATATAACTTTTGGAACGAGTTATTGGTTGCCAAGAATCCAAGAATTTAGATCTAATGGAACGGATAGGTGTGAAATCCGTACCGACAAAAACTCAAGCCAAGTTTATTCTGATTAATTTGGTAACTATCCTAGCTTGTTGTCGGTCGGACAGGAACTCTGAAAAAATACATAACCTTACAAAGGACAAGTTGGAAGCAAAGTTTCTCAGAATTACGATATAAAGAAATGGTGAGGTGTGAAATCCGTATCGTTCAAAAATTAATACAACAATTTTTATTATTCATTTGGTAACAATCCTTGCTTGTTGTCGGTCGAAAAGATCCTCATAAAAATAAAAACATGAGTATTGCGATTAATTTGGTAACTATCCTAGCTTTTTTTTGGTCGAAAATGAAATCTTACAAACTATACAACTTCTTAAACGAGTAGTCGACAACCATGTATATTAGAATACGATCTAAAGCAATGAAGAGATGCGAATCCCGTATTGGTCAAAAATGGAAATTGGGAGTATTGAGATTAATTAGGTAACTATCCAAGCTTATTGTCGGTCGAAGAGGAACTTTTAATAACTACCAAACCACTTAAACAAGTAGTCGGTAGCCAAGCTACTCAGAATTACAATCTAAAGCCGCAGGGAGGTTTAAAATCCGTAACGTTCTAAAATTAATACCGTAAGTATTGCAATCATTGGGCAACTATCCTGTCATGTTACCGGTCAATAAAAAATACATAAAAATGAACCAACCCCTAAAATGAGTTGGCAGTTGCCAAACACCTCTGAATTACGATCTAAAGCAACTGAGAGGTGTAAAATCCGTTTCGATCAAAAATTCAAACTGTAAGTATTTTTATATGTTTGGTAGCAATTCTAGCATCTTGGCGGTTGGAAATAAACTTTTTACAATGATCAAACCTCTCAAACGAGTTGTCGGTAGGCAATAATCTTAGAATTTCCATATAAAGCAACGTTGAGGTACGAAATCCGTACCTGAAAAAACTCAAACAAATACAATTGTAATTAACTTGGTAACTATACATGCTTGCTATTGGTCGAAATGGAACTCTGAAAACATACATTACCTCTCCAAGGACAAGTTGGTAGCAAAGTTTTTCTGAATTACGATATAATGTAATGGCGAAGTGCGAAATCCGTATCGTTCAAAAATTAATACAACAATTTTTTTTATTCATATGGTAACAATCCTAGGATGTTGTCGGTTAAAAAGATCCTCATAAAACATAAACAGAGAGTATTGTGGTTAATTTGGTAACTATCCAAGCTTCTTTTCAGTCTAAAATGAAATCTTAAAAACTATACAACTTCTCAAACGAGTTGTCGGTAACCAAAAATCTTATAATACGATCTAAAGCAAAGAAGAGATGCGAAACCCGTCCTGGTCAAAAATGGAAATTGGGAGTATTGAGATTAGTTAGGTAACCATCCAAGCGTATTATCGGTCAAAGAGGAACTCTTAATGACTACCAAACCACTTAAACAAGTAGTCGGTAGCCAAGCTACTTAGAATTTCGATATAAAGCCACAGAGAGGAGTGAAATCCGCAACATTCAAAATTTTATACCGTAAGTATTGCAATTCATTTGGCAACTATCTTATCAAGTTATCGGTCAATAAAAAACTCATAAAATTGATCCAACCTCTAAAACAAGTTGGCGGTTGCCAAACTCCTCAAAATTACGATCTAAAGCTACAGAGAGGTGTGAAATCCGTTCCGACCAAAAATTCGAACTGCGAGTATTTTGATTTATTTGGTAACAATTATAGCATGTTGGCGGTTAGTAATAAACATTTTAAAATGATCAAACATCTCAAACAAGGACTTGTAATTAATTTGGTAACTATCCATGCTTGTTATTTGTCGAAATGTAACTCATTAGAACTATACATCATCGGAAACGAGTTGTTGGTAGCCAAGAATCCCAGAATTTAGATCAAATGGAATGGATAGGTGTGAAATCTGTACCGGCAAAAACTAAAACCAAGAGTATTGCGATTAATTTAGTAACTATCCTAGCTTGTTGTCGGTCGAAAAGGAACTCTGAAAAAATACATAACCTCTCAAAGGACAAGTTGAAAGCAAAGTTTCTTAAAATTACGATATAAAGAAATGGCGAGATGCGAAATCCGTATCGTTCAAAAATTAATACAACAATTTCTTTTATTCCTTTGGCAACAATCCTAGCATGTTGTCGGTCGAAAAGATCCTCATAAAAATCAACCCAAGAGTATTGGGATTAATTTGGTAACTATCCTAGCTACTTTTCGGTCGAAAATGAAATCTTAAAAACTATACAACTTCTCAAACGAGTAGTTGATAACCAAGAATCTTAGAATACGATCTAAAGCAAAGAAGAAATGTGAAACCCGTACCGGTCAAATATGGAAATTGGGAGTATTAAGATTAATTAGGTAACTATCCAAGATTATTGTCGGTCGAAGATTAACTCTTAATAACTACCAAACCACTTAAACAAGTAGTCGGTAGCGAAGCTACTCAGAATTACGATCTGAAGCCACAGAGAGGTGTGAAATCCGAAATGTTCAAAAATTCATACCGAAAGTATTGCAATTCTTATGGAATCTATCCTATCTTATTATTGGTCAATTAAATACTCATAAAAATGATCTAACCTCTTGAACGAGTTGGCGGTTGCCAAGCTCTTCAGAATTACGATCTTAAGCAACGGACAGGTATGAAATACGTTCAAATCATAAATTCAAACTGCAAGCATTTTTATATATTATTAACAATTCTAGCATGTTGGCGGATGGAAATAAATATTTTAAAATGATCAAATCTCTCAAAGGAGTTGTCGGTAGCCAAGAATTTCTGAATTTCCATCTAAAGCAACGCTGAGGTACGAAATCCGTATCTAAAAAAACTCAAACCAGGACAATTGCAATTAATTTGGAAACTACCCATGCTTGTTATTGGTGGAAATGGAACTCATTAAAAATATACAACTTCTGAAGCGAGTTGTTGGTTGCCAAGAATCCCGGAATTTAGATCTAATGGAACGGATAGGTGAGAAATCCATACCGGCAAAAACTCAAACGAAGAGAATTGCGATTCATTTGGAATCAATCCTAGCATGTTGCCGGTCGAAAAGATCCTCTTAAAAATCAAACCATGAGTATTGCGATTAATTTGGTAATTATCCTAGCTTCTTTTCAGTCGAAAATGAAATCTTAAAAATAATACAACTTCTCAAACGAGTAGTCGGTAACCGAGAATCTTAGAATACAATCTAAAGCAATGAAGGGATGCGAAACCCGTGCCGATCAAAAATGGAAATTGGGAGTATTGAGATTAATTAGGCAACAATCCAAGATTATTGTCGGTCGAAGAGGAACTCTTACTAACTACCAAACCACTTAAACTAGTTGTCGGTAGCCAAGCTACTCCGAATTACAATCTAAACCCATAGAGAGGTGTGAAATCCGTAACGTTCAAAATTTCATACCGCAGGTATTGTAATTCATTTTGCAACTATCCTATCATGTTACCGGTCAATAAAAAACACATAAAAATGATCCAACCCCTAAAGCGTGCTGGCGGTAGCCAAGCACCTCAGAATTACGATCTAAAGCAATGGAGAGCTGTGAAATCCGTTCCGATTAAAAATTCAAACTGCAAGTATTTTTATATATTTGGTAACATTTCTATCATGTTGGCGGTTAGAAATAAACTTTTTAAAATAATCAAACCTCTCAAACGAGTTGTCGGGGGCCAAGAATCTTAGAATTTCCATCTAAAGCAACGTTGAGGTATAAAATCTGTACCTGAAAAAACTCAAACCAGGACTATTGTAATTAATTTGGTAACTATCCATGCTTGTTATTGGTAGAAATGGAACTCATTAGAACTATACAACTTCTGAAACGAGTTGTTGGTTGCCAAGAATCCCTGAATTTATATCTATTGGAACGAATAGGTGTGAAATCCATACCGGCAAAAACTCAAACGAAAAGTATTGCGATTAATTTGGTAACTATCCTAGCTTGTTGTCGGTCGAAAATGAACTCTGAAAAAATACATAACCTCTCAAAGGACATGTTGGAAGCTAAGTTTCTCAGAATTATGATATAGAGAAATGGCGAGGTGCGAAATCAACATCGTTCAAAAATTAATACAACAATTTTTTTTATTCATTTGGTAACAATCCTAGCATGTTGTCGGTCGAAAAGATCCTCATAAAAATAAAACCAAGAGTATTGCGATTAATTTGGTAGCTATCCTAGCATCTTTTTAGTAGTAAACGAAATCTTAAAAACTATACAACTTCTCAACCGAGTAGTCGGTAACCAAGAATCTTTGAATACGATCTAAAGAAATGAAGAGATGCAAAACCCGTACCGGTCAAAAATGGAAATTGGGAATATCGAGATTAATTCAGTAACTATCCAAGCTTATTTTCGGACGATGAGGAACTCTTAATAGCAACCATACTACTTAAACCATTATTCGCTAGCCAAGCTACTCAGAATTACAATCTAAACCCACAGAGAGGTGTGAAATCTGCAACGTTAAAAAATTCATACCGTAAGTATTGCAATTTATTTTGCAACTATCCTATCATGTTACCGGTCAATAAAAAGCACATAAAAATTATCCAACCCCTAAAGCGTGCTGGCGGTAGCCAAGCACTTCAGAATTACGATCTAAAGCAGCGGAGAGGTGTGAAATCCGTTCTGATTAAAACTTCAAACTGCAAGTATTTTTATATATTTGGCTACATTTCTATCATGTTGGCGGTTGGAAATAAACTTTTTAAAATAATCAAACCTCTCAAACGAGTTGTCGGAAGCCAAGAATCTCCGAATTTCCATCTAAAGCGACGGTGAGGTACGAAATCCGCACCTGAAAAAACTCAAACCAGGACTATTACAATTAATTTGGTAACTATCCATGCTTGTTATTGGTGGAAATGGAACTCATTGGAACTATACGACATCATAAGCGAGTTGTTGGTTGCCAATAATCCCAATATTTAGATCTAATGGAAGGGACAGGTGTGAAATCCATACCGGCAAAAACTCAAGCAAAAAGTATTGCGATTAATTTGGTAACTATCCTAGCTTGTTGTCGGTCGAAAATGAACTCTGAAAAAATACATAATCTCTCAAAGGACAAGTTGGAAGCAAAGTTTCGCAGAATTATGATATAAAGAAATGGCGAGGTACGAAATCAGCATCGTTCAAAAATTAATACAACAATTTTTTTTTTCATTTGGTAACAATCCTAGCGTGTTGTCAGTGGAAAAGATCCTCATAAAAATAAAACCAAGAGTATTGCGATTAATTTGGTAGCTATCCTAGCATCTTTTTGGTCGAAAACAAAATCTTAAAAACTATACAACTTCTCAAACGAGTAGTCGGTAACAAAGAATCTTATAATACGATCTAAAGCAATGAAGAGATGCGAAACCCGTACCGGTCAAAAATAGAAATTGGGAGTATTAAGATTAATTAGGTAACTATCCTAGCTTATTATCGGTTGACGAGGAACACTTTATAACTACCAAACCACTTAAACAAGTAGTCGGAAGCCAAGCTACTCAGAATCGCGATCTAAAGCCACAGAGAGGTGTGAAATCCGTTACGTTCAAAAATTCATACCGTAAGTATTGCAATTCTTTTGGAAGCTATCCTATCATGTTATCAGCCAATAAAAAACACATAAAATTGATCCAACCTCTCAAACGAGTTGGCGGTTGCCAAGCTCCATATAATTACGATCTAAGGCAACGGAGAGGTGTGACATCCGTTCTGATCAAAAATGAATACTGCGAGTATTTTTATTTATTTGGTAATAATTCTGGCATGTTGGCGGTTGGTAATGAACTTTTTAAAATGATCTTAGCTCTCCAACAAGTTGTCGGTATCAAAGAATCTCAGAATATCCATCTAAAGCAATGTTGAGGTGCGAAATTCGTACCTGAAAATACTTATACCAGGACTATTGCAATTAATTTGGTAACTATCCATGCTTTTTATTGGTCAAAATGGAACTCATTAGAACTATACAACTTCTGAAACGAGTTGTTGGTAGCCAAGAATCCCGGAATATAGATCAAATGGAACTGATAGGTGTGAAATGCGTACTGCCATAAACTCAAACAAAGAGTATTGCGATTAATTTTGGAACTATCCTAGCTTGTTGTCGGTCTAAAAGGAACTCTTAAAAAATACATAACCTCCCAAATGACAAGTTGAAAACAAAGTTTCTCAGAATTACGATATAAAGAAATGGCGAGATGCAAAATCCGTATCGTTCAAAAATTAATACAACAATTTTATTTATTTATTTGGCAACAATCCTAGCATGGTGTCGGTAAAAAAGATCCACATAAAAATCAAACCATGACTATTGCGATTAATTTGGTAACTATCCTAGCTTTTTCCGGTCGAATATAAAATCTTAAAAACTATACAACTTCTCAAACGAGTAGTCGGTAACCATGAATCTTAGAATACGATCTAAAGCAAAGAAGCGATGCGAAACCCGTACCGGTCAAAAATGGAAATTGGGAGTATTGAGATTAATTAGGTAACTATCCTAGCTTATTGTCGGTCGAACATTAACTCTTAATAACTACCAAACCACTTAAACAGGTAGTCGGTAGTAAAGCTACACAGAATTACGATCTAATGCCACAGAGAGGTGTGAAATCCGAAACGTTTAAAAATTCATACCATAAGTATTAAAATACATATGGAAACTATCCTATCTTATTATCGATTAATTAAATACTCATAAAAATGATCTAACCTCTAAAATGAGTTGGCGCTTGCCAAGCTCCTCAGAATTTTGATCTAAAGCAACGGTGAGTTGTGAAATCCGTTCCGGTCAAAAATTCAAACTGCGAGTATTTTTATTTATTTGGTAACAATTCTAGCATGTTGGCGGTTGGAAATAAACTTTTTAAAATGATCAAACCTCTCAAACGAGTTATCGGTTGCAAAGAATCTCAGAATATCCATCTAAAGCAACGTAGTGGTACGAATTCTATACCTAAAAAAGCTCAAACCAGGACTATGTTAAAGGTGATGACATCGGACCTTGGTAACCTACAACCGGATCAAGGCGTTTGATGAAGAAACAGATTATAGAATATTCGAAGAAGTTGAAGGAGCAGTATCCAAGTAATGACGACATTTCTAGTGATGAAGAATGATGTAATCCTTAGCACTAATAGTATTTATTAAGATCTATGTTATTTCATTATTTTAATAAAATTGTTATTAATGGTTCGTAATCCATATAATTGATACAAAATTAAAATGATAAAGCAATAAACTATGTTTTATTATAGTGTTACAATGATGAAGACTTGGAAACAAAAAACATTACAACTTCAATATTAAACTTAAAAAGAAAATACATTACTTTAGAAAATAAACAAACAATGATGAAGACTACAATTACTCTGCCCCTTTTCGACTCCACAAATGCGCGACATGTTCATCTCGTAATTGGAAATGAGCTCCTTCATATCTAATTTCACGAACCTTCTGGATGTACTCTGCTATAGTGTTGATCGCGTGTCTTGGATTTAAGTCCTTCCAATTATCCATGGCTTTTCTAAACTTGGGATGAATGTCCATTTGCCGGATGGAAGTATGACGTTCATCTTCCACGATCATATTGTGCAATATTATACATGCGTTCATAACATTTCCTAGATCACTAGGTTTCCAAAATTGCGCACCGTTTGCCAATATTTGAAACCTAACTTGTTATACCCCAAAAGCAAGCTCTACGTCTTTCCGGCATGATTCTTGCATCTTCAAAAAATATCTTTCGACATCGTTGGATGGATTTTTTATGGTTTGAACAAGTGTTTGCCATCTTGGATAGACTCCATCCGCTAAGTAATACCCCATAGTATGCAGTACCGTTCCTATATTATAATTGCATGGCGGCGCAACTCCATTAGACAAGTTGTTGAAAAGCCACCCTTGATGCAAGACGTTCACGTCGTTATTAGAATTGGGCACCCTAAAGAATGCGTGCCATATCCAAAGATCTTGGGATGCAACCGCTTCTAAAATCACCGTCGGGATTTTCTTATACCAAGTATATTGTCCTTCAAAAATTGGCTAGGAGATATCTTAGGTAACAATCCTAGCATGTTGGCGGTTGAAAAAAAACTCTTAAAAATGACCCAACCTCTCAAACTAGTTGACGGTAGGATTTTATTTTTTTTGGTCATAGGTAAGCTGGGGGTCTAACCCCCATGAAATATAAATAAAGAAAGAAAACTACAGACCCCGGCATAAGCCTACACTAACTTAATCCACATATGGAAGGCTAACAATGAATCTAAAGAATAACCTTAATAAGTACAAAAAACTTTTGCAGTTTCCTAAAGTAAATCTTTCCTTCAGCGTCCTCATCCAATATTTGACATAACTACTTGCTGAAGTTGTTGATATCCAAGTCAAAGTTTCCTAAGGTAGGAGCCAACTTTGAATTGTTGTCAGGTGCTCTATTAGCTTCTCTGTAGGTGTGTTCCACCCACAATTTTTCCATTAGCTGTAAGGTTCTTTGTATGAATCTAACAATGATTCTTACTTCCCAAGGTGGCTCACATATTCCAAGAATAATATCCACAGAGAACTTAAAATCATACCTTAGTCTAACTCTCTTCTCACCCGATTCAATAACCAAAATCAGCCCTTGTATAACAGCTTGTAGCTCATAAATAGTAATGTCCTGAGGGTGAACTCTCCCAGTACATGCAGCAAGAGCTTTCCCTTCAATAGTTCTTAGAATATAGCCCATAGCCACCCCATTCGGCTAGTGATCAATCAGTACTATGGCAAACTACTCCATGAGAGGGCCTAGTCTATCTACAGGCAACAAACCTAGTGTGTGTGAAATGGGGATTAAGGGTCTAGTCATGGCAAACAGATCTGTTAAGAGTAGTATCCTCCATTTGATAACAACACTCTCCAAACTTTAGCCTAATATCTCCCATAATCTTGTACAGAATGGAAGTAGCTTCAACTTCTGTATTGTCAAACATTCTTTTATTCCTTTCAGTCCATACATGGTAGGCAAAGTCATTAAAAACAAGCTTCCTAAGAGTATTTATAGCTCCTTTGTTCTGTATATGTTGAGTGCACCATACAATTTCTTCATCCCAAGTAGAGACCTGATGATTGAAACCAAGTTTAGCAAGCAGTTCAGACCATATAAATTGAGAAAAGGCAAAGGCACACTCACAAAAAAGATGGCTTTCATTTTCACAATTAGAGTAACATAGATGACAAACTGAAAACTCCACAACTCCCCATTTCAGAAGCTTGTCTTGTGTTTTCAGAGCCTTATTCATAGCCATCCAGCATATAAAGCTATGCTTAGGAATATTGCCCTGAAACCACACAAGCTTAGTCCAGAGGTGTTGGGGTTTAATTCTCCTCAAGTAATTATAAGTATTAGACATGCTATACTTCCCTGATGTTGAGAGACTCCATATAATCTCATCATCAGCATAGGTGTCCAGCTAAACATGTTCTGCACCTTCCCATATCTCACTGAGCATAAACTCCGCATTTGGGGGGATTTTCCACTCTCCTTGGTGTATAATTCCATCCGTAGTTGCATTTAGGTGCAAAGTAGAGTCATACTTGAAAGCTTGTGCAAACAGGCCTTTCAAAATCCCAAGGGGGTGCTAGGGATCCAACCAAAATTTTGTAGACTTACCATTTCCTAGCAAGTGAGTGACAATTTATGCAGCTTTTCCTCTACTCTGAAGGATCTTTCTCCAAGATCAGGATGTCTCTTGGGGGATTTTAATAGACCAAAAGTCTCTATTCTTAATAAGATTCTTGTAGATCCATTGCACCCAGGGAGTGCTCTTGTGAGAAACTAAGTTCCAAGTATGCTTTAAGGTAGCAGCTTCATTGCTAACCCGAGTATCTCTTATGCCCAACCCACCTTCCTTCATTGGGTAACAACACCTTTCCCAACTGATTGGGGTGAATCTTGCATTCATTTCACTTCTGGACCACAAGAAATTGCTGCAACAGTCATTAATAATTTTAATAGTTGTACTAGGGAGCATGAAACAAGATGACCAATAAACATGCATACTACTTAAAACAGGTTTAATCATGACTAGTCTACCAGCAAAGCTCAAAAGTTTACACTTCCAACTCTTAATCCAAGATATTAAGGCATCAATGATAGGCATACAATCAGAGTTTCTAAGCCTAGTCGTAACCAGGGGAAGCCCAAGATATTTAACACGGAGTTTGCCTTGATCAAATCCGAGGATACTACACAAATTGGAACAGGCATCTTCCTCCATTCCAGCACAAAAAAGTTACTCTTACTGTAATTAATCTTCAGTCCAACAAAATAGTTAAACTCTTTTAGAGTATTGGACAAGGAGATTGCATTGTCAACAATCCCTTTCATAAAGATAATCAAGTCATCTGCAAACACACAGATGGGATATCTCGGGAGAGATGCACTTTGGATGTAACTCAAAGGAACCATTTTGAACTTTAGAAATCATCTTTTGGTTGAAGTCTTCCATGAGCAAAACAAAAAAATAAGAGGACAAAGGATCCCCTTGTCTCAACCCTCTCTTACCCTCAAAAAAATCCCTAGGAGATCCATTTAAAGAAATAGAGTAAGTAGTGGTGGACATGCATTCCCAGATCTAGCCAATCATTTTTTTGGGGCAATTGTAAGCAAAAAGGACATCTAAGACAACCTTCTACCTAACCATATCAGAAGCTTTTCTTAAATCAATCTTGGCAGTACATCTATCTTTTCCTATATTTCTATGGTAGTTTCTGAGAATCTCATGAGTTAATAAGATGTTCTCATGTATGCTCCCGCCTTGAATGAAGGCAGATTGATTTGAACTCACAAGTTTTTCAGCAACTAGCTTAAGTCTGTTAGTAATAACTTTAAAGATATATTTGTGCAAGACATTACTACAGGCAATAGGTCTGAAATCATTAAAAGTATTAGGACTCTGAGTTTTGGGGATCAGAGTAATAGAAGTTGAATTGATTTCCTTAAGCATCTCTGAGGATTTGAAATAAATTTGCACAACTTTATAGAAATCTTCACTTATGGTACTCCAACATTTTTTAAAGAACAAAGCTGTAATCAGGTCTTGAGGCCTTATCATTGCCAATAGATTGCATAGCCTCAAAATTCTCATCCCTGCTAACCTCCTTATCCAAAAGAAAATAATCAGTTTCAGATTACAAGGAACAGAAAGGCCAGAGTGAAAGTTATGATCCATACCTGTTGTATGAGTAGTATCAATGATACTTTCAAAATATCTAATGCCTTCTTTAGCAATGTCCTCATCAGTATTAAGCAGCCTCCCATCTTATGAAGTAATACTGAGAATGTTGTTCCATGCTCTTCTACTTTGCATTGACCTATGGAAAAAAAACATTATTGTTATCTCCAAGAGCAAGCCACTGTACTCTAGATTTTTGCTTCTTTTGAGTTTCATCAATCCTTATCAAGGAAGAAAAAACTTCAAGGACATCTTTCTCATCACTGGCAGCCTTCAAATCAAGGGGGTTTAATTGGAGATTTCCTTGGAGGACATCTAAAACTTGTCTAGCATTATCAATGTGTCTGTCCCCATGATTAACTACAAAGTTCTTTCTCAGAATGAGCTTCAAGTCTTTCAACATTGCAGCCAGCCTAAAATTGGATTCCCTTTCCTCCTACAATTCCCAACAATCTTAACAACATCAGCAAAATTAGGATTGTCAGTTCAGCAATTAAATTTTTTGAAAGGGATGGGGCCATGATTAGTGCCTCTGGCAATGGTTAGAATGGCAGGAGAGTGATCAGACACTCCAGGGTTGATGAATTCAACTTCTGCATTACTAAACATTGTAACCCAGAGTGTATTAACCATAACTCTATCCAACTTACATGCAATTCTTTAGCCTCACACTTTCTTATTATTTCAAGTTAAAAAATTTCCTTTAAATTTACAGTCAACAAGATCAGTATGTTGGGTGCATTCAAGGAAATACAAATAGTGAAATGGTCTGACTTGTCTACCCCCAACTTTCTCATTTGAAAAAAGAATGCTATTAAAATTACCCAGCAAAACTAGTGGAATTGAGACACTGTTTGCCAGGGATTCAACCTCACTCCATAGCTCCTTTCTAGTTTTTCTACAATTACTTTCATACAGAATAACAATCTTAAAAATAGAGTTATCATTTAATGTAATATTAGCAGTCACCATCTGCTCACTAAAGGAAAAATTATGGGCTTTGAAAATATTTGGGTTCCAGCACTACAATATTCTACCAGTCAAAGAGTACTCATAGTTTTGCACCCCCTCCCAGTCCTTAATAATTGATTGAAAAATCAAATCTTTATTACACTCTTTAACTTTAGTCTCAACCAGGCCAAACAGCTAAAGACTGTATCTAGAAATCCAGGACTTTATCTCAGCATGCTTAATAGAATCATTCATTCCCCTGGTGTTCCAACACCCAAATTTAACTTTTTGTGTAATCATATAAATATCCTTAAAGTTTGACTCCAAATAAACTAACACAAACCCAAAGGCTCATATTATTCATACAGAAAAAGACAAAAGTACCTTTGATGAAGATATAACCATGCTTACTTGAGACCATGCACTCATATATATCCCAGTTTTCCAACAGATTGTTCAAAGTTGCATGCCAGAAGAGGATACTCCTCCACACAAAGGAAACAACCCATCAACAAAAGCCCTCATTGTATGAGAGGTGTCCGTGATGAAACTCCATTGTAGATGGAAACCCACCTACAAACTGGACTTTCATAAAGACACCCCTCATAGTCAAGGATTTTCCAACAGAAGATAAAAAAACATATAAAATAGTGGACCTTCCTCTCTTAGTTTTCCCTCCAGATTCTCTCTTAGAAAGGGATTCTAAGAGGCACTCACACTCCCAAAATCGATCATAGTGTAAAATTAGAGTAGGGATAGAGTTACAACAATGCAATAATACCACTATAGAGATTCTAGAACAATGACAGATAGCAGCTCCATTATGAGCCCCTCTCTCACACTTAGGGAGTCATAGAAAGGTTTAGTGCCTGCAAAAAAACACAGTATATGAGTAAACCCCTAACTCTCAAGTCTATAGTACCTATCAATGCCCAAAATTAGTTTAGGAGTACATTTAAGATGATAGACACCAAAACTCACCACTAAATAGATTTGAACAATTGTATAGACACTCTCTCCCTTACAAACAATCACGCAAAATTCTTTCTTAGAAAGTAGTTCTAAGAGGCACTCAACCTCAACATGCCTAACACAGTGTAAAATCAGTTTAGGTGCATTCTTACTCCATGTCAAGAACACCACTAAATAGATTCTAGGATTATGGTAGCCAGCAGCTCCTTTACAATCTCCCTTCTCACAGATAGAGATAAAGTAGTAATGTATCATACCTGTAAAGTAGAAACAGTTAGAAAAACCATCCTCCCACTCAATTGAAATTGACTCCATTTGGGGTTGATTTTGAGTATAGTGCCTATCAATGCCCAAAATCAATTTAAGAGTGCATTTAAAAAGATAGACACCCAAATACACCACTGAATTGATTTGAACAATTGTATAAACACTCTCCCTTACAAACAATCACAGAAAATTCATTCTTAGATAGTGGTTCTAAGAGGCACTTAAACTCAAAATGACTAGCATAGTGTAAAATAAGTTTAGGGGTATTCTTACTCCAAGGCAAGAACACCACTAGATAGATTTTAGGACTATGGTAGCCAGCAACTCCTTTACAATCTCCCTTCTCTCAAAAAGGAAGAATATAGTTATGTATCATACCTGCAAAGTGGAAGTAGTTAGAAAGAACTTCCTCACAGTCAATTGAAATTTACTCCATTTGGGGTAGATTTTGAGTATAGTGCCTATCAATGTCCGTAATCAGTTTAGGAGTGCATTGAAGATGATGGACACCCAAATACACCACTAAATTGATTTGAACAATTGTATAGACAGTCTCTCCCTTACAAACAATCACACAAAATTCTCTCTTAGAAAGTGGTTCTAAGAGGCACTCAAACTCAACATGACTAGCACAGTGTAAAATCAGTTTAGGGGCATTCTTACTCCAAGGCAAGAACACCACTAAATAGATTCTAGGACTATGGTAGCCAGCAGATCCTTTACATTCCCCCTTCTCACAGAAAAGGTGAAAGTAGTAATATATCATACCTGCAAAGTAGATACAGTTAGAAAAAACTTCATCAAACTTAATTGAAATTAACTCCATTTGGGTTGGATTTTGGACTGCCTCACTTACTCCCTTACCTCTTAAGGTCCCACCTTCAAGACAAAGGCTAGACATTAATCAAGCTGGATTGTTACTGCTGGAGGGAGGATCGGTATCCCTCTTCTTCTTTTTGCTAGGATCCTCAGATTCTTTCAAATATTTTTCAACAGAAGGAACTTGTTCATTAGCAAGGTCCTTTGCACTCTTATCATCTTCTCTTGCTTTCTTTCTAGCCCTCTTAAGGGTTTGTTTAGAAGTTGAAAGCCCACTAATTTCTTGGTTGGTAGTAGTAGTTGTGCTTGTAGCAGTACCGCCTATCTTTTCATTCTTCGCCTTCTCATTAATATCCTCATGTTCTTTATCCAAGGCTTTAAATGTGGTACTAATACTAATCCCACTACTTTGCTTTTTCTCATCTCTTTGCTTCACAGTATGTTTAGGAGTGATAAACCATCCTCATCCTCCATAATACTTTTACCCTCCTGATCAGGAGTTCTAGCATCGGTCTCCACAGCACCACTCCCCTCCAAATTATTCTGTTTTGGCATCCATCTCATATAAGTCCTACTCACTACATTCTCCCCTTCTTTCACCCCCTTAGCTAGGCATAACTTAAGGGTATGGCCAAAAATAGTACAAAGACTGCATTTAACGGAGATCCAATTATACTCAACCTGGATTTCTATTGTGTATGATCCATCCATCTCCACTTTGATAGACTTAGGAAACTTGCTCTCAATACACATATCAACACAGACACTAACAAAATTTCTGCCCCTTTTCCTATCTTCCGTCGCCTTATCAAAAAGCAAAGGCACTCCCAAGGTACCTGTAACTCTACTGATACCCTCAGCATTCCTAAATTTGTCAGGCAACTCATGCAACATGACCCAGATAGGAATGGATTTCATCTCCATAGGTTCAAATTCAATAAAGGGTCTCCATGTTCTAATAAAGAATATTTTGTGAGCCACATGTTGATGTCCCATATGCAAAACTCTCTGCCTATCCCCTTCACAAGAAAATTTAAAGAAGAAAAAATTCTTGCCTTTTTATAGACATCTCAATATCACCTTTTAGGTCCCATAATTTCAACAGAGTCGATTTAACAAACATATAAGGAAGCCTTCTCCCAATAAAGTCCCCCACTAACATACTTTCATACTCCTTAGTTTTGTTAGCAAAATTAGCCGTGTTAATCTAAACCACTAGGTTCCCATCGACCATTGAAGGTGGTATAAAGGTCAATTTAGTGCTGCTCCTCACCTTTGATAGGGCACCAATCATCTCAGCATAAGTAGAAGTTCTACTCCCACTGGAAGAGGAGGGGCATATACACTGGCAACTAGAGTGAAGATTCCTGTTTCTACAAATGATACCACATTTTGTCCTACAACCCACCTCAGCAAAATACTACTTCAAACAGTTAAACTGAGTAATGACTTCCTCACAAGGACATTTACACTTGCATTGATCATGATCTTTAATTGTACGGCTTAAAACCAAGCATTCAACCCCACAGGTTTCACCCTTCTTCAATCAATTTTTCAAGGACTTTAAAAGTTCCTCCCTTGAGTCCTCTTGCACACCCTTAGCGCCAATCTTGCTTTCACATATACACTCCCTATCGTCCTTAATGTCTGTGCTAGCAACTCCAAATTTATATGAACAGATAATGCACTTATTAGGGCATTCAAATATTTCAGTACTTACTCCTTCACCAACCTCATCATTGGAGTGGCATAATTTATGGAAGTATCCCCACTTAGTAGTTGGATTAACACATACAACCACACAACTAGCAAAGTTACAGTTAGAGCAAACCTTTAAGTCATGAGGTACGATAGATTCCATTCTCTTTTCATAAGTTGTCTAGGACTCCATACTGCTGATTAGGGTAGGAATTGGAGGACTTAAGAGAACCACTTTTGTGACTCCACAATCTTAAAATACATAGCATTTTCTTCCTTTTCTGTCATATCCGGTTCATCATCAATTTGTACCTTCTGAGCAAAGGATGATTCCTTGAGTGCTTTGGTGTAGAATTCCATCATTTCCTTAGTAACAACATCATCACCTTGAACCAATGGAATACGCACTGAGAACATCTTCATCTCTCTCTCATTAAGAATGGATAAGTCTTATAATCCTTCACTTTGCCTAGAAGAGAAGCTACTACTAGAGCTCCACGATTAAGAGCCGATGGGAAACCCAGCTTACTTGTACTAATCTGACCTTTAGCCATTTGTTTGTGGATCTCATACTCAGCTTCTAGCATCTGTTGCCTTTGCTTTGATTCTGAATTATTGTGCTCGGCTTCGATCTCGATCCCACTCCGATTGCTATCTCCCTAATCATTAATTCGAACAAATTCCTCAAAACTCTGAAGAGAGCTTTGAGCTGGGGTATGGGGTGTTGTTGTGGTGCCTTCACGTCCAATCATGACAAGGAACCAAGCTCTCCCTAAGTTTCGGATTTCCAGATCCTAGAACGAAGGGTAAAGGTGTGTAATTCAGATCTACTACAGTACTGCAATAGTCACTCAATTAAATGCTCACCTACCCAATACCAACTTAACTCCTACATAACTTCTAATCAGTCCCTTAATTGTACCTCGAAAGAAGCAAGTGAAAAGGATCCACTCAAATTGACATAAATTCCAATTAAAGTTGGGAAGGAGATTGAGATGGATTTGAACAGTTGTAAAATTGCCTAACAAATCGCTCATCTCGCATAACGAATTGCATTATAAAGCTACGGTAGCCAAGCTTCTCAGAATTATGATCTAAAGCAACGGACATGTGCGAAATCCGTACAGGTCAAAATTTGAAACTGGGAGTATTGCGATTAATTTTGAACTATCCAAGCTTGTTGTCAGTCGAAATGGATCTCTTAAAAACTATACAACCTCTCAAACGGGTTGTCGGAAGCCAAGAATCTCATAATTTAGATCTAAAGCAACGGAAAGTGCGAAATCCGCAGCGGCAAAAAATTAAATCGGGTGTATTGCCAGTAATTTGGTAACTATCCTAGCTAGTTGTCGGTCGAAAAGAAACTCTAAAAAACTAAATAACCTCTCAAAGGAGAAGTCGGTACCCAAACATCTCAGAATTACGATATAAAGCAACGGAGAGGTGCGAAATCCATATCGGTCAAAAATACAAACCGCTATTATTTTTATTCTTTTGGTAACAATCCTACCATGTTTTCGGTCGAAAAGACACTTATAAAAATGATCCAACCTCTCAAAGGAGTTTACGGTAGCCAAGCTTCTCTGAATTACGATCTAAAGCAACGGAAAGGTACAAAATCTGTACCGGTCAAAAATTTAAACCGCGAGTATTGTAAATCATTTGGTAACAATCCATGCATGTTGGCTGTTGGAAAGAAACTATTAAAAATGATCCAACCTCTCAAGAGTTGACGGTATCCAAGTTTCTCAAAATTACGATATAGGGCAACGGAGAGGTGCAAATTCGTAACAACCAAAAATTCAAGCCGCGAATGTTGCGATTAATTAGGTAACTATCCTAGCTTGTTGTTAGTGGATAAGGAACTCTTAAAAACTATACAACATCACAAATGAGTTATCGGTTGCAAAGCATCTCTGAATTTTAATCTAAAGCAACCGAGAGGTGCGAAATCCGTACCGACCAAAAACTCAAACTGAGAGTATTACGATTAATTTGGTAACTATCCTAGCGGGTTATCAGTCGAAAAGGAACTCTGGAAAAGAATAAAACATCTCAAAGGAGTACACGGTAGCCAAGAATCAAAGAATTGCGTTATAAAGCAACAGAGAGGTACGAAATCCGTACCGGTCAAAAATTTATACTGCGAGTAATATTATTCATTGGTAACAATCCAAGCATGTTGACGGTTTGAAAGAAACTTATATAAATAATCCAACCTCTCAAACGAGTTGACGGTTGCCAAGCATCTCAAAATTACTATCTAAAGCAACGGAGAGGTATAAAATCCGTACCGGTCATAAATTGAAATTGGGAGCATTGCGATTAATTTGGTAGCTATCTTAGCTTGTTGTCATATGAAAGGAACTCTTAAAAACTATAAAACCTCTCAAACGAGTTATCGGTAGCAAAGAATCTCTGAATTACGAAATCCGTACCGGTCAAAAATTCAAACCGCGAGTATTGTTATTCATTTGGTAGCAATCATAACAATTTGGCGGTAGAAAAGAAAATCATAAAAATAATCCAATATCTCAAACGTGTTGAAAGTAGCCAAGCTTCTCAAAATTATGATCTAAAGCAACGGAGAGGAGCGAAATCCTTAACTTTCACAAATTCATGCCACGATTATTGTGATTAATTTGGTAACAATCCAATCTATTTGTCAGTCAAAATGGAACTCTTAAAAACTATTCAACCTCCCAAACGAGTTGTCGGTAACAAAAAATCTCAAATTTTTGATCCAATGGAACCGAGAGGTGTGAAATCCGTATTGGCAAAAGCTGAAACTGAAATTATTGCGATTAATTTGGTAACCATCCTAGCAGGTTATCGGTCCATAAGAAACTCTGAAAATGAACATAACATCTCAAAGGAGTACTCGGTGGCCAAAAATCTCAGAATTACAATATAAAGCAACGGAGAGGTGCGAAATCCCTACCGTCAAAAATTCAAACCGAGATTATTATTATTCTTTCGTAACAATCCTAGCATTTTGGAATCTACAAAGAAAATCATAAAAGTAATCCAACCTCACAAACGAGTTGACGGTAGCAAAACTTCTCAGAATTACGATCTAAAACAACGAAGAGGTACAAAATCCGTACCGTCTTAAATTGAAATTGGGATTATTGCGATTAATTTAGAAACTATCTTAGCTTGCTGTCTGTCGAAAGGAACTCTTAATAACTATGAAACCTCTCAAACGAGAAGTCGGTAGCAAATAATCTCAGAATTTTAATCTAAAGAACCCGAGAGGTACGAAATCCGTACCGGCAAAAACTCAACCCGAGGGTATTGCGATTAAATTGAAGACTATCCTAGTGGGTTATCAGTCGTAAAGGAACTTTGAAAAGGAACATAACATCTCAAAGGAGTACTCGTTAGCCAAGCTTCTCAGAATTACGACATAAATCAACAGAGAGGTGCGAAATCCATATCGTTCAAAAATTCAAACTGCAAGTATTGTAATTCATTTGCTAACAATCCTAGCATGTTTTTGGTCGAATAGAAACTCAAAAAAAAGATCCAATCTCACAAACTAGTTGACGGTAGCCAAGCTTCTTAGAATTACGATCTAAAGCAACGGAGAGGTTTGAAATCCGTACCGGTAAAAAATTGAATCTGGAATTATTACGATTAATTTGGTAACTGTATAAGCTTGTTGTCGGTCAAAAAGGAACTCTTCAAAACTATACAACCTCAGAAACGAGTACTTGGTAGCCAAGAATCTCACAATTATGATATAAAGATACGGAGAGGTACGAAATCCGTACTGGTCAAAAATAAAAACCGCGAGTATTGTTATTCATTTGGTAGCAATCTTATCATTTTTTCAGTTGAAAAGAAAATCGTAAAAATAATCCAACCTCTCAAATGAGTTTACGATAGCAAAGCTTATCAGAATTACTATCTAACGCAACGGAGAGGTGCGAAATTCGTACCGATCAAAAATTTAAACCGGGAGTATTGCGAAATTTTTTGAAACTATCCTAGCTTTTTTTTCAGCCGTAAAGGAGCCCTTAAAAACTATACAGCGTCTGAAAGGTGTAGTCAATAGCCAAGGTTCTCTGAATCGCGTAATGGAGGGGTTCAAAATCCGTATCGGTCAAAATCAAATCGCTATTTTTTTTATTCATTTGCTAACAATCCTACCATGTTGTCGGTCGAAAAGAAATTCATAAAAATGATACAACCTCTCAAATGAGTTGACGGTAGGCAAGCTTCTCAGAATTACGATCTAAAACAACGGAGATGAGCGAAATCCGTACCGGTTAAAAGTTTAAATCGTGAGTATTTTATATCATTTGGTAGCAATCCTTGCATGTTGGCGGTTAGAATGAAAATCTAAACAATTATCCAACCTCTCAAAGGAGTTGACGGTAGCCAAGCTTCTCAGAATTGCGATATAAAGCAATGGAGAGGTGTGAAATCCCTATTGTTCAAAAATTGAAACCGGGAGTATTGCGATTAATTTGGAAACTATCCTAGCTTGTTGTCTATAAAGCTCTTAAAAACTATTCAACCTCTCAAACGAGTTGTTGGTAGCAAAGAATCTTTGAATTTTGATTTAAAGAACCCGAGAGGTGCGAAATCCGTACCGAAAAAAACTCAAACTGAAAGTATTGCGATTAATTTGGTAATTATCATAGTGGGTTATCAGTCCATTTGGAACTCTGAAAAAGAACATAACATCTCAAAGGAGTACTCGGTAGCCAAGCTTCTCAGAATTTCGATATAAAGCAACGGAGATGTATGAAATCCGTTTCGTTTAAAATTTCAAAACGAAAGTATTGTTATTCATTTCTAACAATCATAACATGTTTTTGGTCGAAAAGAAAATCATAAACATGATCCAACATCAGAAAAGAGTTGACAGTAGCCAAGCTTCTTTGAATTACAATCTAAAGCAACAAAGAGGTTTGAAATCCGTATCGGTATAAAATTGAGTCCAGAATTATTATGATTAATTTGTTAACTATTCTAGCTTGTCGTCGGTCGAATAGGAACTCTTAAAAACTATACAACCTCACAAACGAGTAGTCGGTAGCCAATAATCTCATAATTATAATATAAAGATACGGAGAGGTACGAAATCCGCTCTGGTCAAAAATTTAAACCGCGAGTATTGTTATTCATTTGGTTGCAATCCTAGCATTTTGGCACTAGAAAAGAAAATCGTAAAAATAATCTAATCTTTCAAACGAGTTTACGAAAGCAATGCTTCTCAGAATTACGATCTAACACAACGGAGAGGTACGAAATCCGTACCAGTCAAAAATTTAAACCGGGAGTATTACCATTAATTTTGTAACTATCCTAGCTATTTTTCTGTCAAAATGGAACTCTTTAAAACAATACAACCTCTAAATGGAGTTGTCGGTAGCCAAAGTTCTCAGAAATACGATATAAAGCAACAGAGAGGTGTGAAATCTGTTTCGGTCAAAAATTAAAAGTACATTTTTTTTATTCATTTGCTAACAATCCTACCATGTTGTCGGTAGAAAAGAAATTCATAAAAATGATCCAACCTCACAAACGAGTTGACGGTAGCCAAGCTTCATAGAATTGCGATCTAAAGCATCGGAGAGGTACGAAATCCTTACCGGTAAAAAATTTAATCCGCGAGTATTGTTAGTCATTTGGTAGCAATCCTTGCATGTTGGCGGTTGGAAAGACACTCTTAAAAATGATCCAACCTCTCAAGTGAGTTTGCGGTAGCCAAGCTTCTCCGAATTGCGATCTAAAGTAACGTAGAGGTGCAAAATTTATAACGGTCCAAAATTGAAACCGGGAGTATTGAGATTAATTTTGTAACTATCCTAGTTTGTTGTCTGTTGAAAGGAACTCTTAAAATCTATTCAGCCTTTGAAACAAGTTTTCGGTTGCAAAGAATCACAGAATTTTGATCTAAAGAACCCGAGAGGTACGAATCTATATCGGCAAAAACTCAAACCGAGAGTATTGCGATTAATTTGGTAACAATCCTTACGGGTTATTGGCCGAAAAGGAACTCTGAAAAAGAGCATAACATCTCAAAAGAGTTCTTAGTAGCAAAGCTTCTCAGAATTTTGATATAAAGCAACGGCGAGGTGCGAAATCCATTTCATTCAAAAATTCAAACCGCAAGTATTGTTGTTCATTTTCTATCAATCATTGCATGTTTTTGGTCGAAAAGAGACTCATAAAAATGATCTAACCTCTCGAACGAGTTGACAGTAGCCAAGCTTCTTAGAATTTCGATCTAAAGCAACAAAGAGGTGTGAAATCCGTACCGGTCAAAAATTGAATCCGGAAGTATTACGATTAATTGGGCAATAATCCTAGCTTGTTGTCGGTTGAAAGGGAACTCTTCAAAGCTATACAGCCTCACAAACGAGTACTCTGTAGTCAAGAATCTCAAAATTATGATATAACGCAATGGAGAGGTACTAAATCCATACCGGTCCAATATTCAAACCACGAGTATTCTTATTCACTTGGTCACAATCCTAGCATTTTGGCATTTAGAAAGAAACTCTTAAGAATAATCCAACCTCTCAAACGATTTTACGATAGCAAAGCTTCTCAGAATTACGTTCTAAAGCAACGGAGAGGTGCGAAATCCGTACCGGTCAAAAATTTAAACAGGAAGTAGTGCGATAAATTTTGAAACTATCCTAGCTTTTTTTTAGCCGAAAAGGAGCTCTTAAAAAATATAACCTCTCAAATGAGTAGTCAGTAGCCAATGTTCTCAGAATTGCGATATAATGCAAAGGAGAGGTGCAAAATACGTATCGGTAAAAAATAAAACCGTTATTTTTTTTATTCATTTGGTAACAATCCTACCATGTTGTCGGTCGAAAAGAAATTTATAAAAATTATCGAACCTCTCAAACGAGTTGACGGTAGCCAAGCTTCTCAGAATTACGATCTAAAGCAACGGAGAGGTACGAAATCCGTACCGGTTAAAAGTTTAAACCGCGAGTATTTTTTATCATTTGGTAACAATCCTTGCATGTTGGCGGTTAAAATAAAACTCTAAAAAATTATCCAACCACTCAAACGAGTTGATGGTAGCCAAGCTTCATAGAATTGCGATATAAAGCAACGGAGAGATGGGAAATTCGTAACGGTCAAAAATTGAAACCGGGAGTATTGCGATTAATTTGGTAACTATCCTAGCTTGTTGTCTGTCAAAAGAAACTCTAAAAAACTATTCAACCTCTCAATGGAGTTGTCGGTAGAAAAGAATCTCATAATTATAATTTAAAGAACTCGAGAGGTGCGAAATCCGCACTGGCAAAAACTTAAACCGAGAGTATTGCGATTAATTTGGTAACTATCATAGCGAGTTATCGGTCGATTAGGAACTCCGAAAAAGAACATAAGATCTTAAAGGTGTTCTCGGTAGCCAAGCCTCACAGAATTTCAATATAAGGCAACGGAGAGGTACAAAATCCGTTTCGTTCAAAAATTCAAAACGCAAGTATTGTTATTCATTTCCTATTCAAAAAGAGTTGACGGTAACCAAGCTTCCTAGAATTACGATCTAAAGCAACAGAGAGGTATGAAATCCATACCGGTCAAAAATTGAATCTGGAAGTATTACGATTAATTTGGTAACTATCCTAGCTTGTTGTTAGTTAAAAAGGAACTCTTAAAGACTATACAACCTCACAAACGAGTACTAGGTAGCCCAAAATCTTAGTATTACGATATAAAACAAGGGAGAAGTGCAAAATCCATACTGTCAAAAATTGAAACTGCGAGTATTGTTATTCATTTGATAACAATCCATGCATATTAGAAGTTGAAAAGAAACTCTTAAAATAATCTGACCTCTCAAGCGAGTTTACTGTCACAAAGCTTCTCAGAATTATGATCTAATGCAACAAAGAGGTGAGAAATCCGTTCAGATAAAAAATTAAAGCCGGGAGTATTATGATTAATTTTGTTACTATCCTAGCTTGTTTTCAGCCCAAAAGGAACTCTTAAAAACTATATAACCAATCAAAGGAGTATTCGGTAGCAAAGCTTCTCAGAATTACGATATAGAACAATGGAGAGGAACGAAATCCATACCGGTCAAAAAGTCAAACTATGAGTATCGTTATACATTTGGTTGCAATCCTAGCTTGTTGGTGGTTGGAATCAAACTTTTAAATATGATCCAACCTCTCAAGCGAGTTGATGGTAGCCAAGCTTTTTAGAATTATGATCTAAAGCAACGGAGAGGTGCGAAATCCGTACCGGTCAAAAATTTAAACCGAAAGTATTGTGATTAATTTGGTAACTATCCTAGCTTGTTCTCTGTCAAAAAAGAACTCTTAAAAACTATACAGCCTCTCAAACGAGTTGTCAGTAGCCAAAAATATAAAAATTTCGATCTAAAGCAACGGAGAGGTGCGAAATTTGTACCAGCTAAAACTTAAATAGGTAGTATTGCAATTAATTTGGTAACTATCCTTGTGGGTTGCCTGTCAAAAAGGAACTCTGAAAAAGAACAAAATGTCTCAAAAAAATACTCAGTAGCCAAGCTCACAAAATTACGAGATAAAGCAACAGAGAGGTGCGAAATCCGTATCGGTCAAAAATTCAAGCTGCTATTTTTTTTTATTCATTTCGTAACAATCATACTATATTTTCAATCGAATAGAAACTCATATAAACTATACAACCTCTTAATGGAGTTGACGGTAGCCAAGCTTTTTAGAATTATGATATAAAGTAACAGAGAGGTGCGAAAACCATACCGGTCAAAAATTCAAACCGCAAATATTGCAATTTATTTGGTAACTATTTTAGCTTGTTGTCGCTCGAAAATGAACTTTTAAAAACTCCACAGCCTCCGAAACGAGTTGTCGGTAGCCAAGAATATCAAAATTTTGATCTAAAGCAATGAAGAGATGCAAAATTTGTACCAGCTAAAACTTAAATAGGGAGTATTGCAATTAATTTGGTAAGTATCCTTGTGGGTTTTCTATCAAAAAGGAACTCTGAAAAAGAAAAAATGTCTCAAAAAAATACTCGGTAGCCGAGCTTCCCAGAATTACGAGATAAAGGAACGGTGAGGTGCGAAATCCGTTCTGGTCCAAAATTGAAACCGGGAGTATTGTGATTATTTTGGAAACTATCCAAGCATGTTGTCTGTCGAAAAAGGAACTCTTAAAACTATATAACCTCTCAAACGAGCTGTCGGAAGCCAGGAATTTTAGAATTTTGATCAAATGCAGCGGAGAAGTGTGAAATCCGTACTGGCAAAAACTTAAAACGGGAGTATTGCCATTAATTTGGTTAATATCCTAGTTGGTTGTCGGTCAAAAAGGAACTCTTAAAAGCTACATAACTTCTTAAAGGAGTAGTCGGTACCCAAGCTTCTCAAAATTACGATATAAAGAACGGGAGCGGTGCGAAATCCGTATCGGTCAAAATTTTAACCGCAATTTTTTTTATTCATTTCGTAACAATCCTACTATGTTGTCAGTCAAAAAGATACTCAAAAAAGCTATACAGCCTCCTAAAGGAGTTGACAATAGCCAAGCTTATCAGAATTACGATCTAAAGCAAGGGAGAGGTGCGAAATCCATACCGGTCAAAAATATAACCGCGAATATTGGAATTCATTTGGTAACAGTCCTAGCATGTTGGTGGTTGGAAAGAAACTATTACAAATGATACAACCTCACAAACGAGTTGTCAGTAACCAATCTTCTCATAATTACGATCTAAATAAACAAAGAGTTGCGAAATCCCTACCTTTCAAAAATTCATATCGCAATTATTTTGATTTAGTTGGAAGCTATCCTAGTTTGTGTCGGTCGAATAGAAACTCTTAAAAACTACGCAACCTCACGAATGAGTTGTCGCAAGCCAAGCATCTCAGAATTACGATTTAAAGCAACGGAGAGGTGCGAAATTCGTACCTGTCAAAAATTGAAACCGGAAGTAGTGCAATTATTCGGTAATTATCCTAGCTTATTGTCACTCGAATAGGAACTCTAGAAAACACTACAACCTCTCAAACGAGTTGTCGGTTGCCAAGAATATCAGAATTTCGATCAAAATCAACGGAGAGGTGCGAAATCTGTACCTGCAAAAACATAAATCGGATGTATTGCTATTAATTTCATAAGAATCCTAGCAGGTTGTCGGTTAAAATAGAACTCTTAAAACTAAAATAGCCTCTCAAAGGAGTACTCGGTTGCCAAGCTTCTCAAAATTGGGAGATAAAGCAACGGCGCGGTGCAAAATCCGTACCGGTCAAAAATTGAAGCCGGGAGTATTGTGATAAATTTGGTAACAATCCTAGCTTGCTGTCAGTCGAAAAGGGACTCTTAAAAACAATACAGCGTCACAAAGTAGTAGTCAGCGGCCAAGCTTCACTGAATTACCTTCTAAAGCAATGGAGAGGTGTGAAATCCATACCGTTCAAAAGTTCAAACCGCAAGTATTGTTATTCATTTGGTAACAATTCCTGTATTTTGGGGGTTGGAAAGAATCTCTTAAAAATGATCTAACCTCCCAAACGAGTTGACGATAGCCAAGCTTCTCAAAATTAGGATCTAAAGCAACAGAGAGGTACGAATTCTGTACCGGTCAAAAATTCGAACAACGAATATTGCTAATTATTTGGAAATAATCCTAGCATCATGTCAGTTGGAAAGAAACATTTAAAAATGATCCAATTCTCAAACGAATTGCCGGTAACAAAGCTTCTCAGAATTATGATCTAAAGCAACGAAGAGGTGCAAAATCCATACCGGTCAAAAACATAAACCGGTAGTATTGCGATTAATTTGGTAATTATTCTAGCTTGTTGGCGGTCGAAAAAGAACTCTTAAAAATAATACAACCTCTCAGACGATTTTTCGGTAGCCAAGAATCTCAGAATTTTAATCTAAAGCAACGGAGAGGTGTGAAATTCGTACCAGCAAAAACTCAAACTGGGAGTATTACCACTAATTTAGTAACAATCCTAGTAAGTTGTCGGACGAAAAAGAATTCTGAAAAACTACATAACCTCTCAAAGGAGTTGTCGGTACCAAATCTTCTAAGAATTACGATATAAAGCATCGGAAAGGTGTAAAATCCGTACCGGGTACCAATTAAAACAAGAAGTATTGCGAATAATTTGGTAACTATCCTAGCTTATTTTCAGTCAAAAAGAATCTCTTAAAAAGTATACAACCTCTCAAAGGAGTAGTGCGTAGAAAAGTTTCTCAGAATTGCAATATAGAGCAACGAAGAGGTACGAAATCCATACAGGTCTTAAATTTAAACCGTGAGTATTGTTATTTATTTGGTTGCAATCCTAACATGTTGGCGGTTAGCAAGAAACTATTAAAAATAATCTAACATCACAAAGGAGTTCACGGTAGCCAAGCATCTCAGAATTTCGATCTAAAGCAATGGAGATGCGCAAAATTGGTAAAGGTCAAAAATTCAAACCGAAAATATTGTTATTCATTTCGAAACAATCCAAGCATCTTGCTGGACCATTAGGCTCTTTGCCAAGTGGTGGTTCTACCGCTCCACCTAGAGAGAGGTCGTGGGTTCAAAACCTCATGGGTTTTGAAACTTAGGGTTACGGGTTCCTTTCTAAAACCGGCTTGCCTTCCAAAATGATCCAACCTCTGAAACGAGTTGCCGGTAACAAAGCTTCTCAGAATTACGATCTAAAGAAACTGAGAGGTGCAAAATCTCTACCATTCTAAAATTCATATCGCGATTATTGCGATTTAGTTGGTAACTATCCTAGCTTGTTATCGGACGAATAAAAACTCTTAAGAACTACACAACCTCTCGAGCGAGTTTTCGGGAGCCAAGCTTCTCAGAATTTTGATCTAAAGCATCGACGAGGTGCAAAATCCGTACTGCTCAAAAATTGAAATTGGGAGTATTACGATTAATTCGGTAACTATCCTAGCTTGTTATCTGTCAAAAATGAACTTTTAAATACTATACAGCCTCTCAAATGAGTTGTTAGTAGCCAAGAATCACATAATTTTGATATAAAGCAACGGAGAGGTGCAAAATCCGTATTGGCAAAAACTCAAACCGGGTGTATTGCAATTAATTTGGCAATAATCCTAGTTGGTTGTCGGTCATAAAGGAACTTTTGAAACGACATAACCTCTTAAAGGTGTAGTCGCTACCCAAGCTTCTCAAAATTACGATATAAAGCAACGGAGCGGTGCGAATTCCGTATTGGTCAAAAATTCATACCGCTATTTTTTTTATTCATTTCGTAATAATCCTACCATATTGTCAGTCGAAAGGAAACTCATAAAAGCAATACAACCTCCCAAAAGAGTTGACGGTAGCAAAGCTTCTTAGAATTGCAACCTCATGCAACGGAGAGGTGTGAAATCCGTACCGGTCAAAAATATAACCGCAAATATTTTTATTCATTTCGTAACAATCCTAGCATGTTGGCAGTTGGAACAAAACTTTAATAAATATTCCAACCTCTCAAGCGAGGTGACGGCAATCAAGCTTCTCATAATTGTGATCTAAATAAACAAAGAGGTGAGAAATCCCTACCGTTCAAAAATTCATATCGTAATTATTTCGATTTAGATGGAAACTATCCTAGTTTATGTCGGTCGAATAGAAACTCTTAAAAAATTCACAACCGCTCGAACGAGTTGTTACAAGCCAATCTTCTCAGAATTACGATTTAAAGCAACGGAGAGGTGCAAAATTTGTACCTGTCAAAAATTGAAATTGGGAGTATTGCGATTAATTTGGTAACTATCCTAGCTTGTTGTCACTCAAAGAGGAACTCTTAAAAACTCTACAACCGTTCAAACGAGTTGTCGGTAGCCAAGAATATCAAAATTTCGATCAAAAGCAACGGAGAGGTGCAAAATCTGTACCTGAAAAAGTACAATCCGGGAGAATTGCTATTAATTTTGCAAGTATTCGAGCTGCTTGTCGGTCTGGAACTCATAAAAACTAGATAGCCTCTCAAAGGAGTACTCGGTTGCCAAGCTTCTCAAAATTGGGAGATAAAGCAACGACAAGGTACGAAGTCCTTACTGGTCAAAAGTTGAAACCGGGAGTATTGCGATTAATTTGGTAACTATCCTAGCTTGCTGTCAGTCGGAAAGGAGCCCTTTGAAGCTATACAGCCTCTCAAAATAGTAGTCAGTTGCCAAGCTTCACTGAATTACAGTATAAAGCAACGGAGAGCTGCGAAATCCACACCGTTCAAAAATTTAAACCGCAAGTATTATTATTCATTTGGTAACAATCCTTGTATTTGTACGGTTGGAAAGAAACTCTTAAAAATGATCCAACCTCCCAAACGAGTTGACGGTAGCCAAGCTTCTCAGAATTAGGTTCTAAAGCGACGGAGAGGTACGAATTCCGTACCGGTCAAAAATTAAAACTACGAATATTGTTATTCATTTTGTAAAAATCCTAGCATCTTGTTGGTAGGAAAGAAACAATTAAAAATGATCCAACTCTCAAATGAGTTGCTGGTAACCAAGCTTCTCAGAATTACGATCTAAAGCATCAGAGAGTTGCAAAATTCCTACCGGCCAAAAACATAAACCGGTAGTATTGCAATTAATTTGTTAATTATCCTAGATTGTTGGCGGTCGAAAAAGAACTCTTATAAATTATACAAGCTCTCAAACGAGTTGTCCATAGCCAAGAATCTCAGAATTTTAATCTAAAGCAACGGAGAGGTGCGAAATTCGAACCAGCAAAAACTCAAACTGGGAGTATTACAATTAATTTGGTAACTATCCTAGCTAGTTATTGGACGAAATGGAACTCTGGAAAACTACATAACAACTCAAAGGAGTTGTCGGTACCCAAGCTTCAAAGAATTTTGATATAAAGCATCAGAAAGGTGTAAAATTCGTACCGGGCACAAATTATAACTAAGAGTATTGCGATTAATTTGGTTACTATCCTAGTTTGTTGTCAGTCAAAAATAATCTCTTAAAAACTGTACAACTTCTCAAAAGAGTAGTCCGTCACCAAGTTTCTCAGAATTGCAATATAAAGCAACGGAGAGGTACAAAATCCATAAAGGTCTTAAATTCAAACTGTGAGTATTGTTATTCATTTGGTTCCAATCCTAGCATGTTGACGGTTGGCAAGAAACTATTAAAAATAATCTAACCTCTCAAATGAGTTCACGGTATCCAAGCTTATCAGATTTACGATCTAAAGCAACGAAGATGCGCAAAATTTGTACTGGTCAAAAATTCAAACCGCAAATATTGTTATTCATTTTGAAACAATCCACGCATCTTGCCGGGCCATTGGGCACATTGCTAAGTGGTGGTTGTACCGCTCTACCTAGGGTGAGGTCATGGGTTCGAAACCTAATGGGGTTAGAAACTTAGGGTTACGGGTACCTTTCTAAAACCGGCTTGCCTTCCAAAATGATCCAACCTCTCAAACGTGTTACCGTTAACCAAGCTTCTCAGAAGTACGATATAAAGAAACAGAGAGGTGCGAAATCCGTACCATTCTAAAATTCATATCTCGATTATTGCGATTTAATTGGTAACTATCCTAGCTTGTTATCGGACGAATAGAAACTCTTAAAAACTACACAACCCCTCGGGCAAATTTTTGGAAGCCAAGATTCTGAGAATTACGATCTAAATCAACGGAGAGGTACAAAATCCGTACCTCACAAAAATTTAAACCGGGAGTATCGCGATTATTTTTGATACTATCCTAGCTTGTTATCTGTCAAAAAAGAACTCTTAAATACTATGCAACCTCTCAAACGAGTTGTCAGTAGCCAACAATCTCATAATTTTGATCCAGAAAAATGGAGAGGTGTGAAATCCATATCGGCAAATACTTAAAACGGGTGTATTGCAAATAATTTGGTAAATATCCTAGTTGGTTGTCGGTCAAAATGAAACTCTTAAAACAACATTACCTCTTAAAGGAGTAGTCGATACCCAAGCTTTTTAAAATTACGATATAAAGCAACGGAGTGGTGCGAAATCTGCATCGGACAAAAATTCAAACCGCTATTTTTTTTATTCATTTCGTAAAAATCCTACCATGTTGTCAGTTGAAAAGAAACGTATAAAAATTATACAGCCGCACAAAGGAGTTGACGGTAGCCAAGCTTCTCAGAATTACGATCTTAAGCAACGGAGAGGTGCAAAATCCATATCGGTCAAAAATATAACCGCGAATATTGTTATTCATTTGGTAACAATCATAGCATGTTGGTAGTTGGAACGAAACTATAATAAATGTTCCAACCTCTCAAAAAAGTTGTCGGTAACCAAGCTTCTCATAATTACGATCTAAATAAACAAAGAGGTGAGAAATCCCTATCTTTCAAAAATTCATATCTCAATTATTCCGATTTAGTTGAAAACTATCCCAGTATGTGTCGGTCGAATAAAAATTCTTAAAAGCTACACAACCTCTCGAACGATACCGGTCAAAAATATAGCCGCGAATATTGTTATTCATTTGGTAACAATCATAGCATGTTGGCAGTTGGAACGAAACTATAATAAATGTTCCAACCACTCAAACAAGTTGCCGGTAACCAAGCTTCTCATAATTACGATCTAAATAAACAAAGAGGTGAGAAATCCCTACCTTTCAAAAATTCATATCTCAATTATTTCGATTTAGTTGAAAACTATCCTAGTATGTGACGGTCGAATAGAAACTCTTAAAAGCTACACAACCTCTCGAACGAGTTGTGGCAAGACAAGCTTCTAATTTGGTAACGGAGAGGTACGAAATTCGTACCTGTCAAAAATTAAATTCGGGAGTATTGCAATTAATTTGGTAACTATCCTAGCTTGCTGTCACTCGAATAAGAACTCATAAAAACTCTACAACCTCTTATGCGAGTTGTCGGTAGCCAAGAATATCAGAATTTTGATCTAAAGCAACGAAGAGGTGTAAAATTTGTACCTGCAAAAACACAAACTGGGAGAATTGCTATTAATTTCGAAACTATCCTAGCTGGTTGTCGGTCAAAATGGAACTCTTAAAAACTAGAAAACCTCACAAAGGAGTAGTCGGTTGCCAAGCTTCTCATAATTGAGAGATAAAGCAAAGGTAATGTACGAAATCCGTACTGATCAAAAATTGAAACTGGGAGTATTGCGATTAATTTAGTAATAATCCTAGCTTGCTGTCAGTCGAAAAGGAACTCTTAGAAACTATACAACCTCTCAAAGTAGTAGTCAGTTGCTAAGCTTCACTGATTACAATATAAAGCAACAGGGAGTTGCGAAATCCATACCGTTCAAAAATTCAAACCGCAAGTATTATTATTCATTTGGTAGCAATCCATATATTTTGGCATTTGTAAAGAAACTCTTAAAAATGATCCAACCGCCCAAACGAGTTGACGGTAGCCAAGCTTCTCAGAATTAGGATCTAAAGCAACGGAAAGGTACGAATTTCGTACCGGTCAAAATTTTAAACTACAAATATTTTTATTCATTTTCTAATAATCCTAGCATCTTGCCAGTTGGAAAGAAACAATTAAAAATGATCAAACTCTCAAACGAGTTGTCGGTAATCAAGCTTCTCAGAATTACGATCTAAAGCAATGGAGAGGTGCAAAATCCGTATCGGCCAAAAACATAAACCAGAAGTATAGTGATTAATTTGGTAATTATGCTAGCTTGTTGCCAGTCGAAAATGAACTCTTAAAAAATAATTCAACCTCTCAAGCGAGTTATCGGTAGCCAAGAATCTCAGAATTTTAATCTAAAGCAACGGAGAAGTGCGAAATTTATACCAGCAAAAACTTAAACTGGGATTATTGCAATTAATTTGGTAACTATCATAGCTAGTTGTCGGACGAAAAGGAACTCTAAAATCTACATTACCTCTCAAAGGTGTTGTCGGTACCCAAGCTTCTAAGAATTACGATATAAAGCATCGGAAAGGTGTGAAATCTGAACTGGGCACAAATTAAAACTAGGAGTATTGCGATTAATTTGGAAACTATCCTAGTTTGTTGTCAGTAAAAAAAAATCTCTTAAAAACTATACAACCTCTCAAAGGTGTAGTCCGTAGGAAAGTTTCTCAGAATTGCAATATAAAACAACGGAGATGTGCGAAATCCATACAGGTCTTAAATTTAAACTGTGAGTATTGTCATTCATTTTGCAGAAATCTTAGAATATTGACGGTTGGTAAGAAACTCGTTAAAATGATCCAACCTCTCAAATGTGTTTACGGTAGCCAAGCTTCTCAGAATTATGATCTAAAGCAACGGAGATGCGCGAAATTTGTTCAGGTCAAAAATTCAAACTGGAAATATTGTTATTCATTTCAAAACAATCCAAGCATCTTGCCGGACCATTGGGCTCTTTGCCAAGTGGTGGTTGTATCTCTCCACCTTGGAAGAGGTCGTGGGTTCGAAACCTCATAGGGCTTAAAACTTAGGGTTACAGGTCCATTTGTAAAACTGGCATGGCTTTCAAGATGACCCAACCTTACAAACGAGTTGCCTGCAACCTAGCTTCTCAGAATTACGATCTAAAGAAATAGAGAGGTGTGAAATCTGTACGATTTAAAAATTCATATCATGATTTTGCGATTTAATTGGTAACTATCCTAGCTTGTTATCTGTCGAATGGAAACTCTTAAAAGCTACACAACCTCTCGAACGAGTTATCGCAAACCAAGTTTCTCAGAATTACGATTTAAAGCTACAGAGAGGTGCGAAATTTGCACCTGTCAAAAATTGAAACTGGGAGTATTGCGATTAATTCGATAACTATCCTAACTTGTTGTCATTTGAATAGGAACTCTTAAAAACTCTACAACCTCCCTAACAAGTTGTCGATATCCAAGAATATCAGAATTTTGATCTAAAGCAACGGAGAGGTGCAAAATCTGTACCTGCAAAAACATAAACCGGGAGTATTGCTATTAATTTCATAACTATCCTAGCTGGTTGTCGGTCAAAATGGAACAATTAATAACTAGATAAATTTAAAAATTTAAACCGCAAGTATTATTATTCATTTGGTACCAATCCATATATTTAAACCGCAAGTATTAAAAATGATCCAAAATTTAAACCGCAAGTATTATTATTCATTTGGTACCAATCCATATATTTTGGCGGTTGGAAAGAAACTCTTAAAAATGATCCAACCTCCCAAACGAGTTGACGGTAGCCAAGCTTCTCAGAATTAGGATCTAAAGCAACGGAGAGGTTCGAATTCCGTACCGGTCAAAAATTCAAACTACGAATATTTGTATTCATTTTGTAATAATCCTAGCATATTATCGGTTGGAAAGAAACAATTAAAAATGATCCAACTCTCAAATGAGTTGCCGGTAATCAAGCTTCTCAGAATTACTATCTAAAGCATTGGAGAGGTACAAAATCCGTACCGGTCAAAAAAATAAACCGGTAGTATTGCGATTAATTTGGTAATTATCCTAGATTGTTGGCAATAGAAAATGAACTCTTAAAAATAATACAACCTCTCAAACGAGTTGTCGGTAGCCAAAAATATCAGAATTTTAATCTAAAGAAACGGAGAGGTACGTGATTGTACCAGCAAAAACTCAAACTAGGATTATTGCAATTAATTTGGTAACTATCCTAGCTAGTTGTCGGACGAAAATAAACTTTAAAAACTACATAACCTCTCAAAGGAGTTGTCGGTTCCCAAGCTTCTAAGAATTACTATATAAAGCATCAAAAATGTATGAAATCTGAACTGGGCACAAATTAAAACAAGGAGTATTGCGATTAATTTGGTAACTATCCTAGCTTGTTGTCAGTAAAAAAAATCTCTTAAAAACTATACAACCTCTCAAAGGAGTAATCAGTAGAAAAGTTTCTCAGAATTGCAATATAAAGCAACGGAGAGGTGCGAAATCCATACAGGTCTTAAAATCAAACCGTGAGTATTGGTATTCACTTAGTAGCAATCCAAGCATGTTAGCGGTTGGTTAGAAACTCATAAAAATGATCCAACCTCTCAAATGTGTTCACGGTAGCCAAGCTTCCCTGAATTACGATTTAAAGCAACGGAGATGCACAAAATTTGTACAGGTCAAAAATTTTAACCAGAAATATTGTTATTCATTTCAAAACAATCCACGCATCTTGCCGGACCATTGGGCTCTTTGCCAAGTGGTGGTTGTACCTCTCGACCTAGGGAGAGGTCATGGGCTTGAAACCTCATAGGGTTTGAAACATAGGGTTACGGGTCCTTTTCTAAAACCGGCATGCCTTCCAAAATGATCTAACCTCTCAAACGAGTTGCCGGTAACCAAGCTTCTTAGAATTACGATCTAAAGAAACAGAGAGGTTTGAAATCTGTACCATTTAAAAATTCATATCGCGATTTTGCGATTTAGTTGGTAACTATCTTAGCTTGTTATCGGTCGAATAGAAACTCTTAAAAACTACACAGCCTCTCGTGCAAGTTTTCGGAAGCAAAGCTTCTTAGAATTTCGATCTAAAGCAACGCAGAGGTGCGAAATCCGTACCGCTCAAAAAGTGAAACTTGGAGTATTGCGATTAATTCGGTAACAATCCTAGCTTGTAATCTGTCGAAAAGGAACTCTTAAAAACTATACAACCTCACAAACGAGTTGTCGGTAGCTAAGAATCTCATAATTTTAATCTAAAGCAACGGAGAGGTGCGAAATCCGTACCGGTAAAAACTCACATCGGGTGTATTGCCATTAATTTGGAAATATACTTGTTAGTTGTCGGTAAAAAGTAACTCTTAAAAACAACATAACCTCTTAAAGTAGTACTCGGTACCCAAGCTTATCAAAATTTCGATATAAAGCAATGGAGCGGGGAGAAATCCGCATCGGTCAAAAATTCAAACTGCTATTTTTTTTATTCAATTCGTAACACTCCTTCCATGTTGTCAGTCGAAATGAAACTCATTAAAACTATACAACTTCACAAAGGAGTTGATGGTAGCCAAGCTTTTTAAAATTACGATCTCAAGCAACGGAGAGGTGCGAAATCCATACTGGCAAAAAATATAACCGCGAATATTGTTATTCATTTGGTAACAATCCTAACATCTTGGCATTTGGAACAAAACTACAATAAATGTTCCAACCTCTCAAACGAGTTACCGGTAACCAAGCATCACATAATTGCGATGTAAATAAACAAAGAAGTGAGAAATCCCTACCTTTCAAAAATTCATATCGCAATTATTTTGATTTAGTTGGAAACTATCCTAGTTTGTGTCGGACGAATTGAAACTCTTAAAAACTGCACAACCACTCGAACGAGTTGTCGCAAGCAAAGTTTATTCAGAATTGCGATTTAATGCAACAAAGAGGTGCCAAATTCGTACCTGTCATAAATTAAAACCAGGAGTATTGCTATTAATTTGGTAACTATCCTAGCTTGTTGTCACTCGAATTGGAACTCTTAAAAACTCTCAAGCCTCTTAAACGAGTTGTAGGTAGCCAAAAATATCAGAATTTTGATCTAAAGAAACGGAGAGGTGTGAAATCTGTACCTGGAAAAACACAAACCGGGATTATTTCTATTAATTTCATAATTATCCTAGCTGGTTGTTGGTCGAAATGGAACTTTGAAGTACTAGATAGCCTCTCAAAGGAGTATACGGTATCAAAGCTTCTCAGAATTACGAGATAATGCAACGGTAAGGTGTGAAATCCGTACCGGTCAAAAATGGAAACCTAGAGTATTTCGATTAATTTGGTAACAATCCTAGCTTGCTGTCAGTCGAAAAGGAACTCTTAGAAACTATACAGCCTCTCAAAGTAGTAGTCAGTTGCCAAGCTTCACTGAATTACAATATAAAGCAACAGAGAGGTGCGAAATCCATACCGTTCAAAAATTTAAAGCGCGAGTATTGTTATTCATTTGATAACAATCCTTGCATTTTGGGGTGGCTGGAATGATACTCTTGAAAATGATCCAACCTCCCAAATGAGTTGACGGTAGCCAAACTTCTCATAATTAGGATCTAAAGTAACAAAGAGGTACGAAATCCGTACCGGTCATAAATTCAAATTACGAATATTGCTATTCATTTTGTAACAATCCTAGGATCTTGCCGGATGGAAAGAAATGATTAAAAATAATCCCACTCTCAAGCGAGTTGTGGATAACCAAGCTTCTCAGAATTACGATCTAAAGCAACGGAGAGGTGCAAAATCTGTACCGGTCAAAATCATAAGCCGGTAGTATTGCGATTAAATTGGTAATTATCCTAAGTTGGTGGCGGTCGAAAAGGTTCTCTTAAAAACAATATAGCCTCTCAAACGAGTTGTCGGTAGCCAAGAATCTCATAATTTTAATCTAAAGCAACGGAGAAGTGCAAAATTTATACCAGAAAAAACTCAAACCGGGATTATTCCCATTAATTTGGTAACTATCCTAGCTAGTTGTCGAAAGAAAAGTAACTCTGAAAAGCTACAAAACCTCTCAAAGGAATTGTCGGTACCCAAGCTTCTAAGAATTGCGATATAAAACAACGGAGAGGTGTAAAACCCGTACTGGGCACAAATTAATTCCAGGAGTATTACGATTAATTTGTTAACTATCCTAGCTTGTTCTCAGTCGCAAAGGATCTCTTAAAAACTATTCAACCTCTCAAAGGAGTAGTCGGTAGCGAAGTTTCTTAGAATTGTAATATAAAGCAACAGTGAAGTACGAAATCGATACAGGTCTTAAATTCAAACTGTGAGTATTGCTATTCATTTAGTAGCAAACTTTACATGTTGGCGGTTGGTAAGAAACTCGTAAAAATGATTCAACCTCTCAAACGAGTTGACGATGGTCAAGCTTCTCAGAATTGCGATCTAGAGCAACGGAGATGCGCAAATATTGTACAGGTCTAAAATTCAAACAACAAATATTCTTATTCATTTCGAAACAATCCAAGGATCTTGCCGTACTATTGGGCTCTTTGCCAAGTGGTGGTTGTACCTCTCCGCCTAAGGAGAGGTCGTGGGTTCGAAACCTCATGGGGTTTGAAACTTTGGGTTAGGAGTCCCTTTCTAAAGTCGGCTTGCCTTCCAAAATGATCAAACCTCTCAAACGAGTTGCCGGTAACCAAGCTTCTCAAAATTACGATCTAAAGAAACAGAGAGGTGTGATATCCGTACAGTTCAAAAATTCATATCGCGATTATTGCAATTTAGTTGGTAACTATCCTAGCTTGTTATCGGTCGAATAGAAACTAATAAAAACTAGACAACCTCACGAGTGAGTTTTCGGATGCCAAGCTTCTCAGAATTATGATCTAAAACAACGGAGAGGTGCGAAATCCGTACCGGTCAAAAATTAAAACCGGGAGTATTGCTATTAATTCGGTAACTATCCTAGCTTGTTAAATGTCGAAAAGGAACTCTTAAAATCAATAGAACCTCTCAAACGAGTTGTCGGTTGCCCAGAATCTCATAATTTCGATCTAATGCAACGGAGAGGTGCGAAATCCGTAATAGCAAAAACATAAACTGGGTGAATTGCTATTATTATAGTAACTATCTTAGCTAGTTGTCGGTCAAAAATAAACTCTGAAAAACTACATAACCTCACAAAGGTGAAGTTGGTAACCAAGCTTCTCAGAATTACGATAAAAAGTATCGAAAAGGTGCAAAATCCGTATCGGTCAAAAATTCTAACCACTATTTTTTTTATTCATTAGGTATCAATCCTACCATGTTATCGGTCGAAAAAGACTCATAAAAATGATCCAGCCTCTCAAACGAGTTGACGGTAGCCGAGCTTCTCAGAATTATGATCTAAAGCAACAGAGATGTGCGAAATTTGTACCGTTCAAAAATTTAATCCGCAAATAATGTTAATCATTTGGTAACAATCCTTGCATGTTGACTGTTGGAAAGAAATATTTAAAAATGATCCAGCCTCTCAAACGAGTTGACAGTAGCCAATCTTACCAGAATTATGATCTAAAGAAACAGAGAGGTACAAAATCTGTACCGTTCTAAAATTCATATCACGATTATTACAATTTAGTTTGTAACTATACTAGCTTTTTGTCAGTCATAACAAAACAGTTAAAAACTACACAACCTCTTGAGCATGTTGTCGGTAGCCAAGTTTATCTGAATTATGATCTAAATCAACGTAGAGGTGTAAAATCCGTACCAGTCATAAATTGAAGCTGCAAATATTGAAATTAATTTGGTAACTATCCTTGAGGTTTATCGATCAAAAAGGAACTCCAAAAAAGAACAAAACATCTCAAAGGATTTCTCGGTAGCAATGCTTCTAATAATTGCGATGTAAAGCAACAGAGAGGCACGAAATCCGTTTCGCTAAAAAATTCAAACCACGAGTTTTGTTATTCATTTGGAAACAATCCTAGCATGTTTTTGGTTGAAAAGTAACTCATAAAAGTGATCCAACCTCACAAACGAGTTGACGGTAGCAAACCTTCTTAGAATTACGATCTAAAGCAACGAAGATGTGTGAAATCCGTACCGGCCAAAAATTAAATTTGGAAGTATTAAAATTAATTTGGTAACTATCTTATCTTGTTGTCGGTCGAAAAAGAATTCCTAATAACTATACAACCTCACAAACGAGTACTCGGTAGCCAAGAATCTCTTAAGTCCGATATAAAGCAACGGAGAGGTGTCAAATCCGTACCGGTCAAAAATTCAAACCGGGAGTATTGCAATTAATTTTGGTAACTATCCTAGCTTTTTTTTAGTCAAAATGAAGCTCTTCAAAACTGTACAACCTCAAAAAAGAATAGTCGGTAGCCAAACTTCACATAATTACAATATAAAGTAACGGAGAGGTATTTAATCCATACCGGTATAAAATTCAAACTGCGAGTATTGTTATTCATTTGGAAACAATCCTAGCAAGATGGAAGTTGGAATGAAACTTTTTAAAATGATCCAGCCTCTCTAATGGGTTGACGGTAGCCAAGCTTCTCAGAATTATGGTCTAAAGAAACAGAGATGGGCGAAATCCATACCGTCTGTCAATAAAAAATGGGAGCATTGCGATTAATTCGGCAACTATCCTTGCTTACTGTCTGTCAAAAAGAAACTCTTAAAAACTATACAACATCTCAAACAATTTTTCGGTAGCCAAGAATCGTAGAATTTTGATCTAAAGCAATGGAGAGGTGCGAAATCCGTATCGGCAAAAACTCAAACTGGGAGTATTGCCATTAATTTGGGAACTATCTTAGCTGGTTGTCGGTCACAAATAAACTCTGATGAACTACATAACCTCTCAATGGTGTAGTCGGTACCAGAACTTCCCTCAATTTCAATATAAAGCAACGAAAAGGTTCAAAATCCGTATCGGTCAAAAATTCAAACTACTATTTTTATTATTCATTTGTTAAAAATCCTACAATGCTGCCGGTCGATAAGAGACTCATAAAAATAATCCAACCTCTCAAAATGAGTTGACGGTAGCCAAGCTTCTCAAAAGTATGATCTAAGGCATTAGAGAGGTGGAAAATCCGTAACGTTCAAAAATTCAAACCGCGAGTATTGTTATTCATTTGGTAACAATCCTAGCATGTTTTTGGTCGAAAAGAAAGTCTTAAAAGCTATCCAACCTCTCAAACGAGTTGACAGTAGCCAAGCTTCATAGAATTACGATCTAAAGCAACGGAGAGGTGTGAAATCCGTACCGGGCACAAATTAAAACTAGGAGTATTGCGATAAATATGGTAACTATCTTAACTTGTTCTCAATCAAAAAGGATCGCTTTAAAACTCTACAACCTCTCAAAGGAGTAGTCGGTAGCCAAGTTTCTCAGAATTGTAATATAAAGTAACGGGGAGGTGTGAAATACATACTGCTCTTAAATTCAAACCGTGAGTATTGTTATTCATTTGGTAGAAATCCTAGAATGTTGGCGGTTGATAAGAAACTCGTAAAAATGATCCAACTTCATAAACGAGTTCACAGTAGCCAAGCTTCTCAGAATTACGATTTAAAGCAAAGGAGATGAACGAAATTTGTACAGGTCAAAAATTCAAACCGTAAATATGTTTATTCATTTGGTAACAATCCTAGCATCTTTTCGAACCATTGGACTTTTGGCCAAGTGGTGGTTGTACCTATCCACCTAGAGAAAGGTCGTGGGTTCGAAGCCTCATGGGGTTTGAAACTTAGGGTTACGGTCCCCTTTATAAAACCAGCTTGCCCTGCAAAATGATCCAACCTCTCAAACGTATTGCCGGTAACCAAGCTTCAAGGAATTACGATCTATAGAAACATAGAGGTGTGAAATCCGTACCATTCAAAAATTCATATCGCGATTATTGCAATTTAGTTGGTAACTATCCTAGCTTCTTATCAGTCAAATATAAGCTTTTAAAAACTACACAACCTCTCGTGGGAGTTGTCGGTAGCCAAGTATCTCAGAATTACGATCTAAAAATGATCCAACCACTCAAACGATTTGACGGTAGCCAAGCTTTTCAGAATTACGATCTAAAACAACAAAGATGTGCGAAATCTGTACCGGTAAAAAATTTAAGCCGCGAGTATTGTTAATCATTTGGTAACAATACTTGCATGTTGGGGGAAGGAATGAAACACTTAAAAATGTTCCAACCTCTCTAACGTGTTGACGTTAGCCAATCTTCACTAAATTACGATCTAAAGCAAAGGATAGGTGCAAAATCTGTAACGGTCCAAAAATTCAAGCCGCGAATATTTTGATTAATTTTATAACTTTCCAAGAGGGTTATTGGTCGAAAAGGTACTCTGAAAAAGAACATAAACTCACAAAGGAGTGCTCGGTAGCAAAGCTTCTTAGAATTACAATATAAAGCAACAGAGAGGTGCAAAATCAGTTTCGTTTAAAAATTCTATCCACGAGTTTTGTTTTTAGATTGGTAACAATCTTAGCATGTCTTTGGTCAAAAAGAAACTCATAAAAGCGATCCAACCTCTCAAACGAGTTGACGGTAGCCAAACTTTTCAGAATTAGGATCTAAAGCAACGGAGATGTGTGATTTTGTACCGGTCCAAAATTAAATTCGGAAGTATTAAGATTAATTTGGCAACTATCCTAGTATGTTGTCCATCGAAAGTAGTATTCTTAAAAATTATACAACCTCACAAACGAGTACTCGGTAGCCAAGATCTCATAATTACGATATAAAGCAACGGAGAGGTGCGAAATCCGTACCGGTCAAAATTTCAAACCACGAGTATTGTTATTCATTTGGTAACAATCCTAGCATTTTGGCGTTTGGATAGAAACTCTTAAAAATAATCCAACCTCTCAAACGAGTTTACGGTAGCCATGCTTCTCAAAATTACGATCTAAAGCAACGTATAGGAGCAAAATCTGTACTGGTCAAAAATTGAAGCTGGGAGTATTGCGATTAATTTGGAAACTATTCTGGCTTATTTTCTGTCGGAAAGGAACTCTTGAAAACTGTACAACCTCTCAAATGAATAGTCGGCAGCCAAGCTTCTCAGAATTGCGATAAAAAGCAACGGAGAGGTGTGAAATTCATAACTGTAAAAAATTCACACTGAGAGTATTGTTATTCATTTGGAAAATAACCTAGCATCTTGGCAGCTGGAATAAAATTCTTAAAAATGATCCAACCTCTCAAATGAGTTGATGGTAGCCAAGCTTCACAAAATTACAATCTGAAGCAACAGAGAGGGGCAAAATTTGTATCAGTTAAAAATTGAAATCGGGAGTATTGCGTTTAATTTGGTAACTATCCTAGCTTGTTGCCTATCAAAAAGGAACTCTTAAAAGCTATTCAACCTCTCCAACGAATTTTCCGTAGCAAAGAATCTCTGAATTATGATCTAAAGCAATGAAGAGGTGCGAAATTCGAACCGGCCAAAACTCAAATTGGGAGTATTGCCTTTAATTTGGTAACTATCCTAGCTGGTTGTCAGTCAAAAAGGAACTCTGATAAACAACATAAACTTATGAATGTGTAGTCGGTACCCAAGTTTTGCAGAATTACGATATAAAGCAACTGGGTGGTGTTAAATACGTATCGGTCAAAAATTCAATCTGCAATTTATTATATTTATTTGGTAACAATCCTACCATGTTTTTGGTCGAAAAGAAACTCAAAAAAATGATCCAACCACTCAATCGAGTTGACGGTAGAAAAGCTTCTCAAAATTATGATCTAAAGCAAAGAAGAGTGGCAAAATCAGTACTCGCCAAAACTCAAACCGGGTGTATTGCAATTAATTTGGAACTATCCTTGTTGGCTATCGGTCTTAAATTAACTCTGAAAAGCAACATATCCTCTCAAATGTGTAGACGGTACCCAAGCTTCTCAGAATTACGATATAACAGAGATTTGCAAAATCCGTATCGGTCAAAAAACTGAAACTACTATTTTTTTTATTCATTCGGAAACAATCTTTCCATGTTTTTAGTAAAAAAGAATCTCATAAAAATGATCCAATCTCTCAAATGAGTTCACGGTAACCAAGCTTATTAGAATTATGATCCAAAGCGACTGAGAGGTGCAAAATCTGCACCGGTAAACTATTTAAACCGTGAATATTGTTAATCATTTGGTAACAATAATTACATATTGGCGGTTGGAAAGAAACTCTTTAAAATAATCCAACCTCACAAGCGAGTTGACGGTTGCCAAGCTTCTCAGAATTTTGATCTAAAGAAACGGAGACGTACGAAATCCGTACCGGTCAAAAATTGAAACCGGGAGTATTGCAATAAATTTGGTAACTATTCTAGATTTTTTTCAGTCGAAATGGAACACTTAAAATTTGTACAACCTCTCAAATTAATAGTTGGTAGCCAAGCTTCTGAGAATTGCGATACAAAGCAACGGAGAGGTATGAAATCCATACCGATCAAAAATATAAACTCCGAGTATTGTTATTCATTTGGTAACAATCCTAGCGTGTTGGCAGTTGGAATGAAAAACTTAAAAATGTTCCAACCTCTGAAACGTGCTGACGGTATCCATGATTTTCATAATTATGATCTAAAGCAACGAAGAGGGGCAAAATTCGTACCAGTCAAAAATATAAAATGGTAGTATTGTAATTAATTCGTTAACTATCCATGTTTGCTGTCTGTCGAAAAAGGAACTCTTAAAAATTATACAACCTCTCAAGCGAGTTGTCTGAAGCAAAGAATCACAGAATTTTGATTCAAAGCAACGGAGAGGTGCGAAATCCGCACCGGCCAAAACTCTTACTGGGAGCATTGAAATTAATTTGGTAACTATCCTAGCTGGTTCTCAGATGACAAGGAACTCTGAAAAGCAACATAACCTCTCAAATGTGTAGTCGCTACCCAAACTTCTCTGAACTTCAAACCGCTATTTTTTATATTTATTTGGTAACAATTCTTCCATGTTGTCGGTCGAAAAGAAACTCATAAAAATAATCCAACCCCTCAATCAAGTTGTCGGAAGCCAAGCTTCTCAGAATTATGATCTAAAGCAACGAAAGTGGCGAAGTCAGTACCGGCCAAAACTCAAACTGGGAGTTTTGCCATTAATGTGGTACTATCCTAGATGGTTGTCAGTCTAAAAGGAACTCTAAAAAACAACATAATCTCTCAAATGTGTAGTCGGTACCCAAGTTTAACAAAATTATGATATAAAGCAACAGAGAGGTGCAAAATCCGTATCGGTCAAAAAACTCAAACCGCTATTTTTTATATACATTTGGAAACATTCCTACCATGTAATCGGTTAAAAAGAGACACATAAATTTTATCCAACCTGTCAAACGAGTTGATGGTAGTCAAGTTTCTCAGAATTACGATCTAAAGCCACGGAGAGAGGCAAAATTTGTACCGGTCAAAAATTGAAACCGGGAGTATTGCGATTAATTCGGCAACTATCCTAGCTTGTTGACTGTCAAAAAGGAACTCTTTAAAACTATACAACCTTTCAAACGAGTTGTCCGTAGCCATGAATCTCAGAATTTTGATTTAAATCAAAGGAGAGGTGCGAAATCCGCACCGGCCAAAACTCAAACTGGAAGTATTGCTATTAATTTGGTAACTATCCAAGCTTTTTTACAGTCGAAATGGGGCTCTTAAAAGCTGTACAACCTCTCAAAATAATAGTCGGTAGCAAAGCTTAACAGAATGGTGATATAAAGCAACGGAGAGGTAAGAAATCTATACCAGTCAAAAATTCAAACTCCGAGTATTGTTATTTATTTGCTAACCATCCTAGCATGTTGGCAGTTGGAATGAAACTCTTAAAAATGATCCAACTTCTCAAACGTTTGACGGTGGACAAGCTTTTTAGAATTACGATCTAAAGCAACGAATAGGGCAATATTTGTACTACTCAAAAATTAAATCCGGAAGTATTGCGATTAATTCGGTAACTATCCTTCTTTCTTGTCTGCCGAAAAAGAACTCTTAAATACTATTCAACCTCTCAAACGAGTTATCCGTAGCAAAGAACTTTAGAATTTTGATCTAAAGCAACGGAGAGGTGCGAAATTCGTACCTGCCAAAACTCAAACTGGGAGTATTGCCATTTATTTGTTAACTATCCTAGCTGGTTGTCAGCCGAAAGGGAACTCTGAAAAGTAACATAGCCTCTCAACTGTGTATTCGATACCCAAGCTTCTCAGAATTACGATATAAAGCAACGGAGAGGTATGAAATCCAAGTAGGTCAAAAATTCTAACCGCTATTTTCTATATTCATTTGGTAATAATCCTACCATGTTTCCAGACGAAAAGAAACTCATAAAAATGATCCAACCTCTCAAACGAGTTGATGGTAGCCAAGCTTCTTAGAATTATGATCTAAAGCAAAGTAGAGTGGCGAAATCAGTACTGGCAAAAACTCAAGCCGGGAGTATTGCCATTAATTTGGTACTATCCAAGCTGGTTGTCGGTCTAAAAGGAACTCTGAAAAACATCATAACCTCTCAAATGTGTAGTCGGTACCTAAGCTTCTCAGAACTACGATATAAAGCAACGAAGAGGTTCTAATTCTGTATCGGTCAAAAAACTCAAACCACTATTTTTTTATTCATTTGGAAACATTCCTACCATGTTGTCGGTTAGAAAGAAACTCATAAAAATGATCCAACCTCTCATTCGAGTTGACGGTAGCCAAGCTTATTAGAATTATGATCCAAAGCAACGGAGAGGTGTAAAATCCGAACCGGTAAAAAATTTAAACCGCGAGTATTGTTAATCAGCTGGTAACAATCCTTGCATGTTGGCGTTTGGAAAGAAACTGTTAAAAATGATCCAACCTCCTAAATGAGTTCACAGTAGTCAAGCTTCTCAAAATTACGAACTAAAGCAACGTAGTGGTGCGAAATCTATAATGGTAAAAAATCCAAGCCGTGAATATTGTGATTAATTTGGTAACTTTCCTTTCTTGTTTTCAGTTGAAAAGGATATCTTAAAAACTATGCAACCACTCAAACGAGTTATCGGTAGCAAAGAATCTCAGAATTTCGATCTAAAGCAAATGAGATGTGCAAAATCCGTGCCAGCCAAAACTGAAACTGGGAGTATTGCCATTAATTTGGTAACTATCCTAGCTGGATCCTAGTCGAAAAGGAATTCATAAAAACTACACAACCTCCCAATCGAGTACTCGGTAGCCAAGAATCTCATAATTGCGATATAAAGTAATACAGAGGTACAAAATCCGTACTGGTCAAATATTGAAACCGCAAGTATTGTTATTCATTTGGTAACAATCCAAGCAATTAGGCAGTCGGAAAGAAAATCTTTAAAATAATACAACCTCTCAAATGAGTTGACGGTAGCTAAGCTTCTTAGAATTATGATCTATAGAAATGGAGAGGTAGAAAATCTGTACCGGTTAAAAATTGAAACTGGGGAGTATTGCAATTAATTTGTTAACTATCCTAGATTTTTTTTCTGCCGAAATGGAACTCTAAAAAATTGTGCAGCCTCTCAAAATAATAGTCGGTGGCCAAGCATTACAGAATTATGATATAAAGCAACAGAGAGGTAATAAATCTATTCAGGTCAAAAATTCAAACTCCGAGTATTGTTATTCATTTGGTAACAATCCTTGCATATTGGCAGCTGGAATGAAACTCTTAAAAAGATCCAACCTCTCAAACGTGTTGACGGTAGCCAAGCTTCTCAGAATTGCGATCTAAAGCAACGAAGAGGGGCGAAATTCGTACTAGTCGAAAATTGAAACCGGGATTATTTCTATTAATTTGGTAACTATCCTTATTTGTTGTCTGTCGAATTGCAACTCTTAAATATTATACAGCCTCTCAAACAAGTTTTCGGTAGCCGAGAATCACAGAATTTTGATCTAAAGCAACGGAGAGTTGCAAAATCCGTACCGGCCAAAACTCAAACCGAGAGTATTGCCATTAATTTGGAAACTATCTGAGCTAGCTATCGGTCGGAAAGGAACTCTGAAAGGCTACATAACCTCTCAAAGGTGCAGTTGGTACCCATGCTTATCAAAATTACGATATAAAACAACGAAGAGGTGCGAAATCCATATCGGTCAAAAATTCTAACCGCTATTTTTTTTATTCATTTGGTAGCAACCCTACCATGTTGTTTGTCAAAAAGATGCTCATAAAAATTATCCAACCTCTAAAACGAGTTGACGATAGCCAAACATCTCTGAATTACGATCTGAAGCAAATGAGATGTGCGAAATTGGTATCGGTTAAAAAGTTAAACCGCGAGTATTTTTAATTAATTTGTAGCAATCATTGCATGTTAGCGATTGGAAAGAAACACTTATATATGATCCAACCTCTCAAACGAGTTAACGGTAGCCAAGCTTCACAAAATTATGATCTAAAGCAACGACGAGGGGCAAAATTCATAGCGGAAAAAAATTCAAGCAGCGAAAATTGCGTTAAATTTTGTAACTATCCCAGGGGATTATCGGCTGAAAAGGAACTCTGAAAAAGAACATAACATCTCAAAGGAGTACTCGGTAGCAAAGCTTCTCATAATTTCAAAATAAAGCAACGGAGAGGTGCGAAATCCATTTCGGTCAAAAATTCAAACCACGAGTATTGTTATTCATTTGGTAACAATCCAAACATGTTTTTGGTCAAAAAGAAACTCATAAAAGTGATCCAACCTCACTAACGAGTTGATGGTAGCCAGGCTTCTTAGAATTATGATCTAAAGTAATGGAGATGTGTAAAATCCGTACCCGTCAATAATTGAATCTGGAAGTATTAAGATTAATTTGGTAACTATCCTAGCTTGTTGTCGGTCGAAATGGAATTCTTAAAAATTATACAACTTCACAAACGAGTACTCGGTAGCCAAGAATATCAAAATTACGATATAAAGCAACAGAGAGGTGTAAAATCCGTACCGGTCAAAAATTCAAACCGCGTGTATTGTTATTCATTTGGTTAAAATCCTAGCATTTTCACGGTTGGAAAGATACTCTTTAAAATAATCTAACCTCTCAAATGAGTTAACGGTAGCCAAGCTTCTCAGAATTACAATCTAAAGCAACGTAGAAATCTGAATTTTGTATCGGTAAAAAATTGAAGCCAGGAGTATTGCGATTATTTTGGTAACAATGCTAGCTTGTTTTTAGTTGAAATAGAACTCTTCAAAACTGTACAACCTCTGAAATGAACTGTCGGCAGCTTAGCTTCTCAGAATTGCGATATAAAATAACGGAGAGGTGAGAAATCCATGCTGGTCAAAAATTCAAACTGCGGGTATTGTTATTTTTTTGGTAACAATCCTAGCATGTTGGCAGCTAGAATGAAACTCTTAAAAATGATCCAACCTTTCAAACGAGTTGACGGTAGCCAAGATTCTCAGAATTATGATCTAAAGCACTGAAAAGGGGAAAAATTCATACCGGTCAAAAATTGAAATCGGGAGTAATGCGACTAATTGGGTAAATATCCAAGATTATTGCTTGTCGAAAATGAACTCTTAAAAACCCTACAACCTCTTGATCGAGTTGTACGTAGCCAAGAATCTCAAAATTTTGATCTAAAGCAACGGAGAGGTACGAATTTCGTACCGGCTAAAACTCAAACCGGGAATATTGCCATTAATTTGGTAACTAACCTAGCTGGTTGTCGGTCGAAAAAGAACCCTAAAAAACAACATAACCTCACCAATGTGTAGTCGGCACCAAAGCTTCCCCGAATTAAGATATAAAGCAACGGAGAGGTGCAAAATCTATATCGGTCAAATATTCAAACCGCTATTATTGATATTCACTTGGTTACAATCCTACCTTAATGTGGGCTGAAAAGAAACTCATAAAAATGATCTAACTTCTCAAACGAGTTGACAGTAGCCAAGCTTCTTTGAATTATGATCTAAAGCAAAGGAGAGGTGCGAAATCCATACCGGTCAAAAATTTAAACCGCGAGTATTGTTAATCATTTGGTAACAATCCTTGCTTTTTGGCGGTTGGAAAGAAACTCTTTAAAATGATCCCACAACTCAAACGAGTTGACGGTTGCCAAGCTTCTCAGAATTACGATCTGAAGCAACGGTGAGGTTCAAAATCCGTAACAGTCAAAAATTCAAGCCACGAATATTGCGATTAATTTGGTAACTATCCTTGCAAGTTTACAGTCAAAAAGGATCTCGTAAAAGCTATACAACCACTCAGGCAAGTTATAGGCAGTAATGAATCTCAGAATTTCGATCTAAAGCAACTGAGAGGTGCGAAATCTGAACCGACCAAAACTAAAACAGAGAGTATTGCCATTAATTTGGTTACTATCCCTGCAGGCTGTCGGTCGAAAAGGAGCCCTAAAAATCAATATAGCTTCTCAAATGTGTAGTCAGTACCCAAGCTTCTCAGAATTACGATATACAGCAACGGAGAGGTGTGAAATCCGTTATGGTCAAAAAGCACAAACCGCAATTTTTTTTATTCATTTGGTAACAATCTTGCCATGTTGTCGGTCAAAAAGAAACTCTTAAAGATAATCCAACCTCACAAACGAGTTTACGGTAGCCAAACTTATTAAAATTATGATCTAAAGCAACGGAGAGGTGCAAAATCCGTACCGGACAAAAATTTAAACCGTGATTATTAATAATCATTTGTTAAAAATCCTTGCATGTTGGCATTTGAAAAGAAACTCTTAAAAATTATTCAACCTTACAAATGAGTTGACGGTAGCCAAGCTTCTCCGAATTGCGATCTAAAGCAACAGAGAGGTGCGAAATCCGCAACATTCAAAAATTCAAGCAAAAAATGTAGCGATTACTATGGTGACTATCCTCGCCTGTTGACAGTCAAAAAGGAATTCTTAAAACCTATACAACCTTACAAATGAGTACTCAGTAGCCAAGAATCTCATAATTACGATAAAATGCAACGGAGAGGTGTGAAATCTGTACCTGTCAAAAATTCAAACCGCGGGTATTATTATTCATTTGGAAAAAATCCTAGCATTTTGGCGGCTGGAAAGAAACTCTTAAAAATAATCCAATCTCCCAAACGAGTTGACGGTAGCCAAGCTTCTCATAATTACGATCTAAACCGAGGGAGATGTACGAAATCCGTACATGTCAAAAATAAAAACCGGGAGTATTATAATTAATTAGGTAACTATCCAAGGTTTTTTTTGTCGAAATAGAACTCTAAAAAGCTGTACAAACTCTCAAAAGAGTAGTCGGTAGCCAAGCTTCTTTGAGTTACGATATAAAGCAACAAAGAGGTGTGAAATCCATACCGGTCAAAAATTAAAACCGCGAGTATTGTTATTCATTTGTTAACAATCCTAGCATGATGGCAGTTGGAATGAAACTCTTAGAAATGATCCAACTTGTCAAACAAGATGACGGTAGCCAAGCTTCTTTGAATTTCGACCTAATGCAAAGGATAGGGGCAAAATTGATACCGGTCAAAAATTGAAACCGGGAGTATTGTGATTAATTCGGTAACTATCTTAGCTTGTTGTCTGCAAAAAATAAACTCTTAAAAAGTATGCAACCTCTTGAACGAGTTGTCGGTTGCCATGAATCTCAGAATTTCGATCAAAAGCAACCGAGAGGTACGAAATTCGTACCCTCAAAAACTCAAACCGGGAGGATTGCCATTAATTTGGAAACTATCATAGCTGGTTGTTGGTCGAAAAGGAACTCTGAAAAGCTACATAACCTCTCAAAGGTGTAGTCGGTACCCAAGCTTCACAGAATTACGATATAAAGCAACGGAGAGGTGCGAAATTTGTATCGGTCAAAAATTCAAGCCGCTATTTTTTTAATTCATTTGGTAACAATCTAACAATATTGTCGGTCGAAAAAAACTCATAAAAATAATCCAACCTCACAAACGATTTGACAGTAGCCATGCTTCTCAAAATTACGATCTAAAGCAAATGAGAGGTGCAAAATCCGTACCGGCTAAAAATTTAAACCGCGACTATTATTAAGCATTTGGTAACAATCCTTGCATGTTGACAGTTGCAAAGAAACTCATAAAAATGATCCAAACTCTCAAACGAGTTGATGGATGCCAAGCTTCGCAGAATTACGATCTAAAGCAACGGATAGGTGCGAAATCCGTAACGGTCAAAAATTCAAGCCGCAAATATTGTGATTAATTTGGTAATAATCATTGCTTGTTGTCAGTCGGAAAAGAACTCTTAAAATCTATACAACCTCTCAAACGAGTTGCAGGAATTAAAGAATCACAGAATTTCGATCTAAAGCAACCGAGAGGTGCGAAATCCGTACCGGAAAAAACTCAAACCAGGTGTATTGCGATTAATTTTGTAACCATCCTAGTGGGCTATCGGTCTAAAAGGAACTCTAAAACTGAACTTAACATCTCAAAGGAGTACTCGGTAGCCAAGAATCTCATAATTATGATATAAAACAGCGGAGAGGTATAAAATCTGTACCAGTCAAAAATTCAAACCCCGAGTATTGTTATTCTTTTTATAGGGGCCTGACTTCTTTTAGAGGGGAACTTGGCTCTTACAACGTGGATTCAATCCACTATCAAAGAAATACAAGCAAATAGTCTAAAGTAAGAACAAACTTGAGACAAATACTTGCGTAGAGGCCCGAATGTGACACTCTACGACCTCTAATGAAGATTTTTAAGAAAGATTGTATTACTGATGAGTAATTCGAGGGTTCGAATACAGGGTTATACAGTGAGGTCGAAGGTAAAATGCAAGGGGCTTGAAATGATTTTTTTAACCCCCCCCCCCCTTGGGTTCCCCTCTCCTCTATATATAGAATCATAGGAAGCTGAGTCACCAAGTGTGGGCTATGTTTACATGATTACTGTCAGGAAATCCTGGCAGAGTATGGGCGTCGGTCATGTCTGTACTGTTACTGTGACTGCTGTTGGATGTATCTCTGAACTTCGGCAGTATGGCATAGCGGTCGGCCTGCCACTGTAGCTGTCAAGACTAATCATTACGCTGGCGTATCTGGTGAGCTGACTGCTTGTCCTATCGTATTTTGACCATGTGTAGATATGGTCGAAGGGTACATGTTACGGTGCAGTATTATGTCCTCGAGGCTTTGTCTGGTGTCGAAGCTTTATCTTCAGGGGATTTTTGGGAAGTTAGTTTTAGGGATCGAGTAGGCTTCAATATATTCAGGTAGGCTGCGAAGTAGACTTCGTGTATCTGAGGTGGTCAAAGGCTGCAAGTAGGCTAGTACATTCCCCCCCTCTCAGCGAGGGTTTCAAAGCCAGGTAGAGAGGCGTTCACTGAGAAAACTGCTCGGTTTTGGAATCTGAGCGGTTGGACAATTGGTTTTGGGGTAAATAATAAAAGAGGGTAATTAAGTGGTATAGGTGGTTGTAGGGTTATAAATTAAGTGAAGGCTATATGTCTGGGGTATTGTATGGGGATATGGAGTAACTTGCTTCTTCTCCTTCTTCTCTGTTTGTGCTACAGACCTTGAAATCTTCATGGATAATACGTCCAATACCCGATATCATAAGAGGATGGTATTCGCTTGGGACCGTCGTGTAGGGCGGAAGACTGGTGAGCTTTATATTAAATTCTTTGGCCATCACGATCTGGACTGGGATATGCCCAAATTGGTGGAGGTAGAGGCTGGAGAATTCATCAATGGGGAGCCATACCCCTATATTTGGGACCATCTTATGATTTTACTACTGCGGAAAAATGCTATCTCTTTCTGTCAGCGTTGGCCGAGTGTCTTATTTCTATAGAAGAGGAAGAAGAGGAACAGAGCATGGCAAGTGGTGCTGGATCTTCTGGGAGTAGGGCTACTGGTTGATGTGGTGAACATTTGTATCTCTGTATGTTTTTTTGCAGGATTTTTTGCTTGGGGATGGTGGTAGGAATGTAATCTGTATGTTCGATTAGATATTGGAATAGAAATGCTATCTTTTGAAAACTTGTTTAACCGTGTCTAGTTGAAAATGTAGGCGAATGCAGGCGAGTACTCTTGTGGGTGCGCGTAACACATGTATGTCTTTGAATTTTTAGTGGTATCGAGGTATAGTGATATGATCGATGGTAATGATTATCGAAGGTTATTATGGTCGAAGGTACGAAGAGCTGTGGTTGTGATGATCGCTGGTTGTAATGGTCGAATGCTCGATGTGGGTGGTATGCTCGAGTAGAAGTCCTCGGGAATGAGGTTTGAATGTAGGTACAGACGAATCGGTTAGGTCTAGGAAGTTGGAATGGTTATTTTTTGACTTTTCGAGGTGCAAAATTGAGGTCGTCATTAATTCGGCTAGGGAAGAGGGAAAGTTGAAGTGGGTTTGCAGGTATAAAAGGGGGTAGGGTGGAGGGGATTATATCATCTATCTTGAAGCATTCTCCTAATCTTTTTCTTTAATTTACTCTGATCAACATGGCTGAAAATGTACTCGTTCAGGAAGATCAAGCGGCAGTGAGTGTTAGGAGAATCCAAGAAGCCTTGTTGGGACTTCAATTGAGGTTCGGTATCGAGGAGTATATTAATGCTGAAATGCCATATCCTTTTGAGGTAGAACACAGGGCACCAATCCTTGGCATGCCCTTTGCATACTGGTGAGGAATAGTACAGATGATGGAGCCGTTACCCGGCCATCGGCTGTCTCTTCTTGAAGGATTTACGGAGGATATAGTGGACTAGGAGGATGAAGATGCATTGGCCGTGGTTGAAGAGGAGCATCCTGCTAATAAATAGGGTCCTCTTTCTTATGTTTTCTTGTTGTTTCTCTCCTTTGCTCTGCTTCTTTTTTGTTTTCTTTGTACGAGGCTTGTAATGTTTTTTGCCTTTCTGAATGAAAATGGTTTCTTGGAATAACTTGCTTTGTCAAACTGCAAGTAGTAGTAATATAATTTGAATTCTGGACATAGTATCTTGAGCCATTGAATTGATAGTACAATTGTCGAAGTGTATTGTTTATGTTGTTTTGAAGAAGCGAAAGATATATTTTGTCGAAGCTAAAAATATTATCTATAAGCATGAATTTTTGAATGGTCGAAATGTATGATTGTACTCAGTCGAAGGGTCGAAGTTATCTGTCTGTGGAAAGAAGAAAATGTATTCTGTTAAAATAAGGGCGGCACGAGGTTTTGAATTGAGGGATGTATTGTAGTCGAAGGTCGATATATTAGATAAGGGAATTAGAGGCTATTTGATGATGATTCTTAAAGGCGTAGAACGATTATGCTTGATTTGACTGGCCGTTCTGACAACCCAGACAGCAGGTCTGTCAGACTGGTACGTACGCTTGGGGCAGTGTACCAAAAAGTAATCACGATGTTTTACTCGTATTACGGAGAAGCCTATGACGTGATTATTTAGATTTGTTTGTTTAACTTTGAGTGTTGGTAAAAGGGGTTCGAGAAACTTCAGCTTTTATTGGCAGTTTAAGGTAAGTGTGTTGTTCATATGTGGGAGATACAGGGGGTAAATTAGTCAAAACACATTGTAGCCAAAAGGCTGGGGTAGTGGGGTCGTGGTAATGATAATGGCTAGAAAATCGAGGCAGTTTTGGTTTTTCGAAAGATATATAAGTGTGAGGAGAGTAATTACTGTATAGTTAACTGATAAAATCATAGAGTGTAAGGAGAAGATAATGTATGCCATTTGGTATTTGGAAGTGGTTGCTGCATTTGTTGTGTTGATCTTGCTGTTTCGAGGATAGTGCTTCTAACATAGGTAAGTCGCTTGATCTCTGCCACTTTTAGTTTTTTTCCCCTCTGACTGTGTGAGTATGACATTTTGGGTTTAAGGTTGAGAGGTTGTCTTTGAAGATAAGGGGACTTGGTAAATCTGGGTTTCGACCGATTATGGGATTTTGGGTGTTTTGGAGAAGGTATAGGGTTTAAGATCAAAGTTTTGTTAAATTTCTGGAGGGGGTAAATGGGATAGGGGTTATGGACACGAAATTGTCAAATTTATTGATCTAATTGCGTGCCTCATCTTCTGTAGGCTAAAATGCATAACCGTCGAGCTTCGAGACGGAGACTGATAGATGTTAAAATCGAAGAATTCAAAGCTAGTATTTTTTGTTGAGCCCCAATGGATGAGGATAGTGATTTAGAAGTGCTAGATGTGATAACCGAGGCCCCATCATCTATGGTTCTGCCGACCGAGGAGGTTCCGGTTACGAGACTTTGAAGGACGATAGTGACCGGGGATAGTGAGCAGGAAGAAACAGTATGGGGGGATAGGGGTGATCTGGGGCCTTCTGGTGGTAGAGAGGAAGATAGGGTGCAGAGTAAAGATAGCGGGGATTCGACTGGGTTGGATAGGGTCGATGGTGCCATTTCGGCTAAAGATAGGATTAGGTTAGATCGGTTTGCCGCCAAATTTGAACTGTCGAAGGTGGGGGTGTATCTGAGTGTGGCGAGGGCAGGGTTGACCTTCAAATTGGACCCTGGGGAAGGGATAATGGCCTATAGAGGTAAAATTCGATTGGGAATGGAACTCCCTCTTCGAAGGCTGGTTAAAGAAGTACTAAATTTTTTTGGGGTGGCCACGGTACAAATGAACAGGAATTTTTATGAGATTATGAGGGTTATAGAGGGGATGAATGTAAAATTGACTAGTGAGGGTCGGGGTTTGATTAAGTGGTTTGATATTATTACCTTTTACTTGAAGAAGATGAGTCAGAACCCGGGGACCAATCACATCCAATGTCACCCTAAGAAGCCTTAGTTCATTTATCTGTATTCTGTGGGTCGAGGTTGGAATAAGGATTTATTGATAGTAAGGGGCAACTACGAGAATGTAGAAAAGGATGATCCTTTTAAATTGCATCATAGGGTGCATAATGAAAGTAAGTTAGTTGTCGAAGAGTTATTGTTGACGTATGTTTGGGATAGGAGGTGATTATTTTCATGTTTTGTTCTACAGGTCCGAAGAGTTCGTCTTGGAACAATCCGGTAAATTATATTGATACTTTGCTCAAAGCAAGTGAGGACTGGGTAAATTCTGCATTTTATAGTCTTGGAATCAAGAGGCAAAGGAAGAAGAAGGTGGATTCCCTGCATTGAGGCGTACCCGTTACGCTAAAGCCATCGAAGAGAAAAAGAGGCGAAGGGGTTTCGAATGGTCAAATAGAAATGGGAGGGGAAGATTTGCCAAGGAATTACCAATATGTGCCGAGATCGCGAAAAGGATTGAAGCAAGCAGGGCCTGTGCTCAAAGTTGTTGGTGATGCTTTGAGGTTGAGGCCGAGGCCGGTATTAACTCAAACTGAGAAGGGTAAGGGCCGGGTAGCTCCCGAATCCTCGAAGGTTCATCAATCGAAGGCCAGTCAGCGCAAGAAGCGTAGGGTGCTGGGGGAGGATGATACACTGAAGGAGGATGAAGAGATGACGGAGGCTGAACGACAGGAGTAGTCTATGGCTAAGTTGGCTTCGATGGTCGAGCTCTGCGAAGATGACCTAGATGAGGCCTCAAAGGAAATAAAGAAACATATATTTCAGGTAACTATATATGGCTTTCAATTGTGATATTCTGAGGTTTCTCTCAAATTTTTTGAGTTCGAGGTGTACTGACTGTTTGAATATTTTAGCAGACGGAGACTTGGGTACGACCGTACAATAAGGCGATAAAGTCTGTATAAGGGAAATTACAGCAAACAGAGGATAATCTGGATCTTTCTCGAGAAACTGAGGCATCATTGCTATCCAAACTCAAGAAGTTGATGCAAGATCTGGAGGTGCTTACTAACTCTTATGATGAGAGGCTCGAGCTTCAACAGTCGAGGCAGGAGCGAGAGTGGTCTGCAAAGCTTGCGGCAAGCGAGAGGGAGAAAGCAGAATAGAGGGTGACCTTCTAGCATCACTATGATGGAGAATGTAATGTGAATGTTAGGTTAAAAATATTTATAGATGATAAGGGGTATGATCCCGATATGTTGGAACCTTACCCTGTGTCTCCAGAACTTGTTGAAGGAGATGAGTTGCAGATGAAGGAAAGAGAGGAAAATATTGTTGATGAAGCAGTTTGAAGTACTGGAGGTGGTGTAGAGACTTTTCTTATTGGAGGTCCCAGTGGTGGAACTGTTGATGGTTTGGTTGCCGAAGGTTTGATTGAGGGCGCTGAGGGTGTTTGTGGTGGGGGGTCTGTGGAGCAAGAAGGCATAACCGCGCCAATATGAGGTATGGGGAGTTGGGGTTCAGGTTTTCCTTTGCTGATATGGTCTTGAGTTGCAATATTTTGAACTATGTTTTTTTTTTTTCTGGTCTCTGAACTTGGTAAGTTTTTGAGCTATTGTTAACTGCTGAACTTCAGAAGTTTATGCGAAACATATTACTGCATATTTTCTGAAGTGAATTCTGCACACACTCATTTTGAATATACTAATTCTAAACTTCTAATTTGATGTCTGATTATTAAATTGATTGTGCTATCTTGCTTTGACCTTGACTTGTTGAAATATTGATGCGTATTCCATTGATTTTGCTTGCATTGAACTGTTGATGATTGATCTTTGAATTGTACTGAACTGTTCCTCTGATGGGCAATACGTTGATTGTTCTCTGCACTTGATAGCATTGTAGATAGTACTTACGTATACTGTTGTTGTTTGAATAACTGTAGTGTGATCGAATCCTGGCTAGTGTCGAGGATATTTAGATCGATCCCTATATGATCTGCTAGACATCGAAGGCCGAAGCCACAACGATGTTGGAATTTTGTAAAGTTTCCAGGTCCCCTCCGACTATCAGTCGGGCCGAGGCGACGTGAAACTGAGAGGAAACCAGAAAATTTAGTAGACTTCGAAGGCCTAAGCCACATCGAGGCAATATGTGTTTGCCTCCAACGCATTCCCCAGGGTCCGGTCTATCGACCATTCATACCCCTCGAGTTTACTCGAATGTAGGAAACTTGAGAATTTCTAGGTCTCCCCCAAGTATCAGTCGGGGCGAGGGTGGACATGATACTAAGGGTAAGCCAAGAAATCGACATGACTTTGACAGTTTCAGAGCAGGATCAAAGAAAATCCTTTCACCCCCAATGCATCCCCGAGGGTTCGGTCTTTCGACCATCCTTATCCCTCGAGTTTGCTCAAAATTCGAGACTTGAAAATTTCTAGGTCGCCAGCAAGTATCCGTCGGGTCGAAGGGTTGACGTGATACTTAGAAAAAACTAGGAAATCAAATGGTTTTTGAAGGCCTTAGCCACAACGAAGCGTATTTGTTCACCCCTGATGCATCCCCGAGAGTCCGGCCTTTTGACCATCCTTGCCCCTCGTGTTTGCTCGAAATTGGGGGCTTGAGGAATCTTGAGGTTACCCCCGAGTATCAGTCGGGTCGAAGGTTGACATGATACCTAAGTTAAACCAAGAAATTCAATAGGAAATAGAAAACGAAGTATGGGTGGAAAATTTTATTTATTGATTGTCCTGGATTACATTACTTGTACATGGATGGAGATGTGGCTAGTTATAGGAGACCAGCTGGATTGTGTTCTAGGGGTTCGGTAAAGGCTCTTCGTCTTCAATTATTAAGTAGTAAGAACCCTTGTTTGTTTTATCGTATACGACATAAGGGCCTTCCCAAGATTTGGCTAACTTCCCGGCATTCCGAGGTTACAAAGATTGATTAACACGTCAAAGTACGAGATCTCCAATGTTGAAACTTCGTGGTCGAACTCTCTTGTTATAGGATTTCTGAAGTGATGTGTGGTAGGGGCCAAGGTTGGCGATAACTCAGTCTTTGGTTTCGGCGATCCATAACATCTTACAAGCGAGCTCAAACTCATTATCTTCGTCAGGGAGGTTAGGGTCTCGTGAAGGTACTTTGAATTGAGTAGGGAGTACAACTTCTGTACCATATGTTAGGAGGAAGGGGGTGCATCCTGTAGATTTTCTTGGGGTTGTTCAATAGGCCCAGATGGCGTGTTGTAACTCTTGAACCCATTGTTCTTTCTATGCATCAACTCTCTTCTTAAGACCGTCGATGATGGTTTTGTAGATTGCTTCGACTTTACCGTTGCCCTGGGGATAGTAAGGTATGGAGGGTGAGGGAATGATGTTGTGGTTTTAGAGGAAGTTTCTAACTTTGTTGCCAACAAATTGGGGACCATTGTCGCATCGAATCATATGGGGGCGGCCGAAGCGAGTGATGATATTTTCCCATAAAATTTCGATAACTTCTTCTCTGGTTTGGCATAGAGGTACAACTTTGACCCTTTTGGTGAAGTAATCGATTGCAACAAGGATGTTTTCTGTATTACCTGAGGCTTTAGTGAAAAGACCGATAAGATCGATGGCCAATCTTTTGAATGGCCAGGAAACTTGACTGAAATGGAGGTCTTGAGAGGGGTAATAGATGTTATGAGCGTGGCGCTGACATCTGTCTCAGTATTTTGCAGACAGTGCATCTGCCGCAATTTTCTAATAGTGATCGTTTGGCTTTGGGATCATCTGGGAGGGTAGCATTGTTGAGGTAATGGTAAAACGGTGTTCGCCAATCGTCTAGATCGTGACTCTCACCCCTAGTATTGATGGAATTGACTTCCATCAAGTCGATACTTGGGCATTCGAGTACCTCGATATGGAAGGTCCGAGATTTTGATTACCCGAGCATAGCTGCTATGTAGGCGAGGAAATCTGTATGTCTATTATCTCCTCGAGGGTAATGAGTGATTATGGATTTTTTGGGGAACCGGTCCATGCGCTGTCGCACAAAGAGAGCGTAGTCAGCCATGCAACCGTTAGCTTGATTTTCTCCTGTATAATGTCTCTGAACAAGTTGGGAATCTGTAAAGATGGAAAGTTTGGGAATGCCAAGGTCGAGTGCGAGGTCAAGGCCGTGGATCAAGGCTTCATACTCTGCTTCGTTATTAGAAAATTTGAAGGTAAGTTTGACAGCTTTTTCTATGCGGTCATAAGTGGGTGTTACTAAGACAATACCAATTCCTGAGCCATTAGGTCCTACGGATCCATATGTGAATAAACATTAGCCATTGAGAGGGTCCCAGGGATCTATTATTTTGGGTAGGTCTTTTGATAAGTCATCTTCGCGCTCTTCCCAATCGACATCATCGACCGGGAAGTCAGCTAGAAAGTCTACTACTTCTTGGCCTTTCTTGGATATCTGCTTCTCGATGATAATGTCGTGCTCACCAAGGTATACAGACTATTGTTGCACTCGTCTTGATTTTTCTTTTTGCTGAGTACTTCGCGAAGGGTATAACTTGTGATAACACGGATGGGGTGTGCTTGAAAATATGGTTTGAGCTTGCGGGCTGAATAAACAAGTGTCAGGAGCCAATAGTCAAGTTTTGAATATCTAGTTTCTGCAGGGGTTAGAGTTTTGCTGATGAAGTATACATATTTTTCGATGTTGGAATCAAGTCGAATAAGCACTGAACTGATAGAAGCTTTTGTGGCAGCGAGGTATAAAGAGAGTTTTTCACCTTCGATAGGGTGTTGATAATGGAGGGGCGGCCAAGATATATTTTGAGCTCGAGAAAGGCTTGTTCGCACTCAGGTGTCCAGTTGATCTCGGGATTGTTTTTATTTTTTGCTTTGTGGACACCCTGGTCGCGTAAAAGGAAAAAGAGCTATGCACACCGGTCTGAGGATTTAGAAATGAAACGATTGAGGGCTGTTATCCTGCCAGCCACTTTTTGGACGCCTTTTTTGGTTTGGGGCGAAGGCATGTATATGAGGGCTCAAATGTGGGTGGGGTCAATATCTATATCACAATTACTGTTAAGGTGACCCAAGAATTTTCTAGATGACACGCCAAATTGGTACTTGCCTGGGTTGAGTTTTATGTTATACATACGAAGTATTGAGAAGATTTCGGTTAGGTCTTGGATATGGGTGTTTTTTTGAAGGCTTTTGCATAACATGTCGTCGATGTAGACTTCGACAGACTTGTCAAGCAATGGTTTTAACATGGTTGTGGAAAGGCGTTGGTAGGTGTCTCCCGCATTTTTAAGGCCAAAGGGCATAACAGTAAAGGTTTTGTTCAGTTATAAAGGAAGTTTTAAGTTGATCTTCAGGGAGGAGGGGTACCTGATTGTAACCCGAAGTCGTGTCAATCATGGATAGGCGCTTGTATCCAGCAGTGGCATCGGGGAGTGCTAAAATAGTCGGGAGGGGGAAACTATCCTTTGGTGTGTGCTTGTTGAGGTCTGTAAAGTCGATGCAGATTCTGTTCTTTCCGTTATTCTTAGGAACTGCCACAATGTTTGATATCCAGTCCGCGTACTTTACTTCTCTGATAAAGCCTACGGCTACGAGCTTGTCTACTTCAAGATTCACTGCTTCTCGAAGTCATGGTGCTAAGTTACGCTTCCTTTGTTTTACTGCTGAGGAGTAGGGGATGAGATCGAGGCGATGGCATGCCAGGTTGGGGTCGACACCAGGCATCTCCTAAAATGTCCAGGCAAAGATATCTTTGTTTGCTTTAAGGAACTCTGAAAGTCGAGGCGTTTTGACTCATTGAAAAAAGTTCTGATGAATGTACCCTAACCAGGACCGTCAAGTTCGATATAAACAGTAGGCTCGATGGGTGATGAGGTATCTGTCGAAGTTGAATGGATAAAAAGATGCAGCGATTACTATCGGCGGCTGACTAGCTTTTGGGTCTGGTCGATCTCCGGGTGCTCGCATGAGTGGGCAAGGCGTTGAGAGCCTTTTAGATTCTAAGTACCTTCGTGAGTGCTGAAACGAAGGGTCTGATGGTAGGTCAAAGGAATGGCTCGTATGGCATGGAGCCAATCACGCCCGAGTATATGAGGTATTAGGATATCTTGTCGATGACAAGGAAGCTGGTTTGAAGGGTAATAGGGCCTGTGGTGACGGGTAGGCTGGTACGACCAATAACGACTTTGGTTGCTCCATTGAAACCTTTCAATTCAACGTTGGCTGCGGTTATAAAGTTTGCTTTCTTTATGGTTTGAATTGTTTGGAGAAAGAGGACATCCGCGGCGCTCCCTGTGTCTATGAGCATTGTATGGAGGACGAGGTTCTTGATTTAATCATGATGACTAATGGATCGGAATGGGAGAAACGAACGCGTGAAGTGTCACAGTCGATGAAAGAAATAACTTCTAGATAAGGGTGATGGCTTGATTCTAACAAGAGGATAGGGAATTTCTCCTAATAAGTGAGCTTGTAAAATTCTTCGATGCGCTTTTGTTTGCTCTTGGAATGTCCACTGTCTATGTTGTTGACTTCGATGAAATTGATTTTGTAAATCTGCACCTCGGCTGGGTCAGCAGTAGGGGTGGATAGAGGCTTAAGGTAAGACCCATCGAGGTAGCTTGGAAGATCAGTAATATATTGGTGCAAGCGTCCTGCTCTGAAGATGAGTTCGAGAGAAAGCGCTGAAGGGCGAAACATTTATTGGTATGGTGACAGTTGTATTTGTGATTGGCGCAATAAAACTTGCTTGGTCTGACTTTGATTGGTATAGAAATGCGCCAAATGAGATCTGCCTGTATGTGAGGTAGAAGGGTACTGAGGAGGGCAGTTAGTGCAAGAAAAATAGGCTTTGGTCGCTTTTTGCGAGCTTTGGCACTGTTATCAAAGCTAGGGCATTTGCGGCTCTCAGTCCTCTGCGAGACGGGAGTGATCAGGGGTGGAGGAGTTGAATGGGGGTATTACCGAGGTTTATTGAAGTTTGTAGTGTGCAAAGGCTGGCTTTGTTTGTGGGAGTCTAGAAGGCGTTCAAGATCGATATAGCCATTAACCTTCGAGAGCATCTCTTCGAGTGTTTGAAGTTTGTTGAGGACTAGGTGCTCTTTTACTCGACTGTGATCGAGCAGAGCATTCGAATATGCCTGAATAGTATTCTCGTAGTCGAGATTCTCCATTTTCTGGGTTTCGTTGAGGAATCTCCTTGTGAAGACTTCAAGGGTCTCATTGCTGGATTTTTTGAAATTAAACAGAGCGTCAACTCTGACCTCTATGTCCTTGTTGAAGGCAAACTGGGTGATAAAAAGCTGTGATAGTTGCTCGAAGTTTCGTATCGAGCCATTTGGGAGGTTGTGATACCACCGAAAGGGGTTGTCAGAAAGGCTGGTTTGAAACTGGCGACATAATAGGTAGTCGGCCGTAGAGTAGAGGCTCAGAGCATTTTGGAATTCTAGGATATGGGATTTAGGGTCTGTGTTACGGTATTTGCTGAGTTTGGGAGCACGAAAGTTGGAGGGTATTTCGATAGCTAAAAGTTTGGGGCAAATCAACCTATTGAGGCAGCCCCAAGAGTTGGTGGCTGGGATCACGCAGACGCGAATGACTGGCTGTATTTTGTGGTCAAAGTTCTGCTGTGTGACATATGCAGGATGAGGGAGAGATTGGGGAATTCGAGGGTTGTGAGGTCGAGCATGTGGTATATATTAAGTACTGCATTCCTCAAGTCACTCCCGAGCGGGACGGCGCCTGGAGTGTCGGGAGGAGCAGAGGGTTGTGTTAGAAGAGTCTTTTGTAGGGTAAATCCCAAGGTGGATAGAGCCGGTTGGGGGAATAGTATGGGAGGCGCCTTTGGCACCGATGTGAAGTGGGGTCATCTCGAGGTTTGGTGAAGGTCCTAGGCGGGCGCGTGCAGATACGCGCGATGGGTCCGGTGGTTGGGATGGGTGAGCAGCTTCAAAAGGCTATAATCTCTGTACCTGTCGGAAGGTGTTGCGCAGCTCATCGATTGCTCTATTTTGTCTATTTTCATCGTCCAAGCGGCGATTCCGTTCAGTTTCCAGCGCCAAATAATGGCTTTCACGCTCCTGGTTTAGTTGGGCCTGGTGGCGCTCCTCTGCTTGAGCGACTTGTTGGGATAATAAGGATATTTGAGCAGCTACTCCATCAATGGAGTTGCCTGCCTGGGTTGAGTTGGAACGGCGTGTAGGTGCCATTGAAGGGAAGCAGTAAATATTTGAAATTAATGGGGGGAGAAGTGGAAAAAAGGATTAGCGGGGTAGGAAGCACCAACGCCAATTGTAGGGACCTGACTTCTTTTAGAGGGGAAGTTGGCTCTTACAATGTTGAATCAATCATCTATAAATGGAATACAAGAAAATAGTCGAAAGTAAGAACAAACTAGAGACAAATACTTGTGTAGAGGCCCAAATGTGTGACTCTACAACCTCTGATGTAGATTTTTAAGAAAGATTATATTACTGATGAGTAATTCAAGGGTTCGAATATAGGGTTATACAGTGAGGTCAAAGGTAAAATGAAAGGGGCTGGAGACGATTTTTCTAACCCATCCTTGGTTTCCCCTCTCCTTTATTTATAAAATCATAGGAAGTAGAGTCATAAAGTGTGGGTCAGGTTTACATGATTACTGTCAGGAAATCCCGGCAGAGTATGGGCGCCGCTCATGTCTGTACTAACACTGTAATAGCTATCGGATATGTCTTTTTACTTCGGCACTGTGGCGTAGTGGTCGGCATGTGACTGTAGCTGTAAAGACCAATCATAACGTCGGCTTGTCTGGTGAGCTAGCTGCCTGTCCCACCATATTTCGACCATGTGTAGATATTATCGAAGGTTACTTATTACGGTACGATATTCCATCCTCGAAGTTTTGTCTGGTGTCTACGCTTTACCTTCAGTGGATCACTGCGAAGTCTGTTTTAGGGATCGAGTAGGCTCCGATATATTCGGGTAGGCTGCGAAGTGGGCTTCGAGTATCTGAGGTGGTCGAAGGCTGCAAGTAGGCTATTGCACATATGGAAACAATCCTAGCATGTTATTGGTCGAAAAGAAACACATAAAAGCGATCTAACATCTCAAAACGAGTTGACGGCAGCCAAGCTTCTTATAATTATGATCTAAAGCAACGGAGATGTGTGAAATCTGTACCGGTTAATAATTGAAGCCGGAAGTATTTAGATTAATTTGCTAACTATTCTAGGTTGTTCTCGATAGAAAAGGAATTCTTAAAAATTATACAACCTCACAAACGAGTACTCGGCAGCCAAGAATCTCATAATTACGATATAAAGCAACGGAGAAGTGCGAAATCCGTACCGGTCAAAAATTCAAACCACGAGTATTGTTATTCATTTGGTAACAATCCTAACATTTTGGCGGTTGGAAAGAAACTCTTAAAAATAATTCAACCTCAAAAACGAGTTGACGGTAGCCAAGCTTCTAATAATTACGATCTAAAGCAACGTAGAGGTGCGAATTCCATACCGGTAAAAAATTAAAGCCAAGAATATTGCGATTAATTTGGTAACTATGCTAGCTTGATTTCAGTCGAAAAGGAACTCATAAAAACTGTACAACCTCTCAAATGAATAGTCGGCTACCAAGCTTCACAAAATTTCGATATAAAGCAACGGAGAGGTGTGAAATCCATACCGGTCAAAAATTCAAACTACGTGTATTAATATTCATTTGGTAACAATACAAGCATGTTGGCTGTTAGAATGAAACTCTTAAAAATTATCCAACCTCTCAAGCGAGTTGACGTTAGCCAAACTTCTCAGAATTACGATCTAAAGCAAGGGAGTAGGAAAAAATTTGTACCAGTCTAAAATTGAAACCGGGAGTATTGCGATTAATTTGCTAACTATCCTAGCTTGTTGCTTGTCGAAAAAGAACTCTGAAAAACTATGCAACCTCTCAAGCGAGTTGTTCGTAGCCAAGATTCTCCGAAACTCAATCTAAAATAACGGAGTGGTGCAAAATCCATACCGGCCAAAACTCAAACCGGGAGTATTGCCATTAATTTGGTATCTATCCTAGCTGGTTGTCAGTCGAAAAAGAACTCTAAAAAGCAACATAACCTCTCAAATGTGCAGTCAGTACCCAAGCTTCTCAGATTTACGATATAAAGCACCGAAGAGGTGCGAAATCCGTATCGGTAAAAAGTTCAAACCGCTATTCTTTATATTCATTTGGTTACAATCCTACTATGATGTCGGTCGAAAAGAAACTTATTAATGTGATCCAACCTCTCAAACGAGTTGACGGCAGCCAAGCTTCTCAGAAATATGATCTAAAGCAACGGAGAGGTGCGAAATCTGTACCGGCCAAAAATTTAAGCCGCGAGTATTGTTATGAATTTGGTAACAATCCATGCATGTAGGCGTTTGGAAAAAGACTATTAAAAATGATCTAACCTCTCAAACGAGTTGACGGTAGCCAAGCTTCACAAAATTACGATCTAAAGTAACGGGGGGTATAAAATTTGTAACGGCTAAAAATTCATGCCGAGAATATTGTGATTAATTTGCTAACTATCCTAGCTTGTTTTCAGTTGAAAAGGATCTCTTAAAAACTATACAACCACTCAAAAGAGTTGTCGGTTAAAAAGAATCTCAGAATTTGGATCTAAAGCAACGGAGAGATGCGAAATCCGTACCGGCCAAAACTCAAACCGGGAGTACTGCAATTAATTTTGCAACTATCCTAGCAGTATGTCGGTCGAATAGGTACTCTGAAAAAAAACATAACCTCTCAAATGTGTAGTCGGTTCCCAAGCTTCTCAGAATTACGATATAAAGCAATGGAGAGGTACGAAATTTGTATTGGTCAAAAGACTCATACCACAATTTTTTTTATTCATTTGGTAAGAATCCTACCATGTTCATGGTTAAAAAGAAACTCATAAATATGATCCAACCTCTCAAATGAGTTTACGGCTGCCAAGCTTATCAGAATTATGATCTAAAGCAATGGAGAGGTGCAAAATCTATACAGGTTAAAAATTTAAACCCCGAGAATTGATAATCATTTGGTAAAAATCCTTGCATGTTGGCAGATGGAAAGAAACTCTTAATAATGATCCAACCTCTCAAACGGGTTGAAGGTAACAAAGCTTCTCAAAATGACGATCTAAAACAACAAAGAGGTGCGAAATTTGTAACAGCAAAAAATTTAAGCCACGAATATTGCGATTTATTTGGTAACTATCCTAGCTTGCTGTCAATTGAAAAAAATTCTAAAAAACTATGCAACCTCACAAACGAGTACTCGGTAGCCAAGAATTTCAAAATTGCGATATTAAGCAACGGAGTGGTGGGAAATTTGTACCGGACAAAAATTCCAACCGCTAGTATTGTTATTCATTTGGTAACAATCCTAGCATTTTGGCAGCTGGAAAGAAACTCTTAAAAATAATCCAACCTCTCAAATGTGTTGACGGTAGCCAAGAATCTTAGAATTACGATCTAAAGCAACGGAGAGGTGCGAAATCCGTATCGGTCAAAAATTGAATCCGAGAGTATTGCAATTAATTTGGTAATTATCCAAGCTTCTTTCAGTCGAAATGGAACTCTTAAAATCTGTACAACATCTCAAAAGAATAGTCGGTAGCAAAGCTTCTCAAAATTACGATATAAAGAAACTGAGAAGTGTGAAATCCATGCCGGTCAAAAATTCAAATTACGAGTATTGTTATTCATATGGTAACAATCCTAGCATGTTGGCACCTGGAATGAAACTTTTATAAATGATCCAACCTCTCAAAAGAGTTAACGGTAGCCAAGCTTCTCAGAATTGCGATCTAAAGCAACGGGGAGGGGCAAAATTTGTACCGGTCAAAAATTGAAACCGGGAGTATTACGATTAATTCGGTAAGTATCTTAGCTTGTTGCCTGTAGAAAAGAAACTCTTAAAAACTATACAACCTCTCAAACTAGTTGTTCGTAGCCAAGAATCTCAAAATTTTGATCTAAAACAACGGAGAAGTGCAAAATCCGTACCGGCCAAAACTCAAACCGTGATTATTGCCATTAATTTGGCAACTATCCTTACTGGTTGTTGGTCAAAATGGAACTTTGAAAAGCAACATAACCTCACAAATGTGTAGTCGGACCCAAGCTTCTCAGAATTACGATATAAAGCAACGGAGAGGGGCAAAATCCGTATCAGTTCAAAATTCAAACTGCTATTTTCAATATTCATTTGGTATCAATCCTACCATGTTCTTGGTCGGAAAGAAACTCATAAAAATGATCCAACCTCTTAAACATGTTGAAGGTAGCCAAGCTTCTCGAAATTATGATCTAAAGCAAATGAGAAGTGCAAAATCCGTACCGGTCAAATATTTAAACCGCGAGTATTATTAATCATTTCATATTAATCCATGCATCATGGCAGTTGGAAATAAACTCTTAATAATGATCAAACCTCTTAAATGAGGAGACGCTAGCCAAGCTTCTTAGAATTACAATCTAAAGCAGCAGAAAGGTGCGAAAACTGTAACGGTCAAAAATTTAAGCCGCGAATATCGCGATTAATTTGTAAACTATCCTAGCTTGTTTTTAGTCGAAAAGGAACTCTTAAAAACTATACAACCACTCAAACGAGTTATCGGTAGCAAAGAATCTCAGAATTTTGATCTAAAACAACGTAGAGGTTTGAAATCCATACTGGCAAAAACTCAAACCATGAATATTGCGATTAATTTGGTAACTATCCTAGCGGATTATCCTTCGAAAATGAACTTTGGAAAAGAACATAGCATCACAAAGGAGTACTCGGTAGCAAAGCTTCACAGAATTTCGATTTAAAGCAATGGAGAGGAACAAAATCTGCTTCAGTCAAAAATTAAAACCACGAGAATTGTTATTCATTTGGTCACGATCCTAGCATGTTTTTGGTCGAAAAGAAACTCATAAAAACGATCTAATCTCTCAAACGAGTTGACGGTATCCATGCTTCTTAGAATTATGATCTAAAGCAACAAAGATGTGTGAAATCCGTATCGTTCTAAAATATAAACCACGAGTGTTGTTATTCGTTTGGTAACAATCTTAGCATGTTTTTGGCCGTAAAGAAACTCATAAAAATTATCCAACCTCTCAAATGAGTTGATGGTAGCCAAGCTTCTTATAATTACGATCTAATGCAATGGAGAGGTGTGAAATCCGTACCAGTCAAAAATTGAATCCGGAAGTGTTACGATTAATTTGGTAACTATCCTTGCTTGTTATCGGTCGAAATGGAATTCTTGAAAACAATACAGCCTCGCAAACGAGTACATGGTAGCCAAGAATATCATAACTACCATATAAAGCAACGGGGAGGTACGAAATCCGTACCGGTCAAAAATTCAAACTGCGGGTATTATTATTAATTTTGCAACAATTCTTTCATTTTGGCAGTTTGAAAAACTCTTAAAAATAATCCAAGCTCAAAAACGGGTTGATGGTAGCCAAGCTTCTCAGAAATACGACCTAAAGCAACAAGAGGTGCGAAATCCGTACCGGTCAAAAATTAAAACTAGGAGTATTGTGATTAATTATGTAACTATCCAAGCTTATTTTAAGTCGAAAATGAACCCTTAAAAACTTTACTACCTCTCAAAGGAGTAGTCGGTAGCCATGCTTATCAGAATTACGATATAAAACAACGGAGAGGTGTAAAATCCATACCGGTCAAAAATTCAAACTGCGAGTATTCTTTTTCATTTGGCAACAATCCAAGTATGTTGGCAACTGGAATGAAGCTCGTAAAAATGATCCAACCTCCCAAACGAGTTGACGGTTGCTAAAAATTTCAGAATTTTAATCTAAAGCAACTGAGAGGTGCGAAATCCGCACCGGCCAAAACTCAGGCCGGGAGTATTGCCATTAATTTTGTGACTATCCTTGCTGGTTGCCAGAAAAAGGGAACTCTGAAAAGTAACATAACCTCATAAATGTGCAGTCAGTACCCAAGCTTCTCAGAATAATAATATAAAGCAACGGAGTGATGTAAAATCTGTATCGGTCAAAAATTGAAACCGGGATTATTGCGATTAATTCGGTAACTATCCTAGCTTGTTGCCAGTCAAAAAGAAACTCTTAAAAATTATACAACCTCTAGAACGAGTTGTCTGTAGCATAGAATCTCAAAATTTCGATCTAAAGCAACGGAGCCGTTCGAAATTCGTATTGGCCAAAATTCAAACTTGGAGGATTGCCATTAATTTGGTAACTATCCTAGCTAGTTGTCGGTCAAAAAGGAACTCTAGAAAAAAACATAATCTCTCAAATGTGTAGTCGGTGCCCATGCTTCTCTGAATTACGATATAAAGCAACGGAGAGGTGTGAAATCCGTATCGGTCAAAAATTCAAACCGCTATTTTTTATATTCATTTGGTAATAATCCTACCATGTTATCAGTCGAAAAGAAACTCATAAAATTGATCCAACCGCCCAAATGAGTTGACGGTTGCCAAGCTTATCAAAATTATGATTTAAAGCAAAGGCGAGGTACGAAATTCGCACCGGCCAAAACACAAACTGGGAGTATTGGTCATAAATTCGTAACTATCCTTGCAGGCTGTCGGTCGATAAGGAACTCTAAAAAAAAACATAGCCTTTGAAATGTGTAGTCGGTACCCATGCTTCTCTGAAAATACGATATAAAGTAACGGAGAGGTGTGAAATCTGCTTGGGTCAAAAATTTAAATCGCTATTTTTATATTCATTTGGTAACAATCGTACCATGTTGTTGGTCAAAAATAAACTCATAAAAATGATCCAACCTCCCAAACGAGTTGACGGTTACCATGAATCTCAAAATTTTGATCTAAAGCAACGGAGAGGTGAGAAATCCGCACTGGCCAAAACTCAAGCCGGGAGTAATGCCATTTATTTTGAAACTATCCTTTCTGGTTGTCAATCAAAAAGGATCTCTGAATAACAACATAACCTCACAAATGCGTAGTCGGTATTTCATTTATTAATTTGGTTACAATCCTACCATCTTGTAGGTAAAAAAGAAACTCATAAAAATGATCCAACCTCTCAAACGAGTTGACGGTAGCCTAGGTTATCAGAATTATGATCTAAAGCAATGGAGAGGTGCGAAATCCGTACCGGTCAAAACTTTAAGCCACGAGTATTTGGTAAAAATCCTTGCATGATGACGGTTGGAAAGTAACTCTTTTAAATGATCCAACCTCTCAAACTTATGACGGTTGCTAAGCTTATCATAATTACGATCTAAAGCAATGGAGAGGTGCGAAATCCGTAATAGTCAAAAAATTCTAGCCGCAAATATTGTGATTAATTTGGTAACTATCCTAGCTTGTTTTCAACCAAAAAAGAACTCTTAAAAAACTATACAACCTCTCAAATGAATAGTCGGTAGCCAAGCTTATCAGAAATACGATATAAAGCAACGGAGCGGTGTGAATTCCATTCGGTCAAAAATTAAAACTGGGAGCATTGTTATTCATTTGATAACAATCCTAGCATATTTACTACTGGAATGAAACTCATAAAAATGATCCAACCTCTTAACCGAGTTGACGGTAGACAAGCTTCGCAAAATTATGATCAAAAGCAACGGAGAGGGGCGAAATTCGTACCGGTCAAAAATTGAAACCAGGAGTATTGCGATTAATTCAGTAACTATCCTAGCTTGTTGCTAATCGAAAGTAAACTCTTAAAAACAATACAACCTCTAAAATGAGTTGTTCGTAACATAGAATCTCATTATTTCGATCTAAAGCAACGGAGAGGTACGAAATCCGTATTGTTCAAAACTCAAAATGGGAGTATTGCCATTAATTTAGAAACTGTCCTAGCTGGCTGTCAGTAAAAAAAAAACTCTTGTAAACAATATAACCTCTCAAATGTGCAGTCGGTGCCCGTGTTTCTCAGAATTACGATATAAAGCAACGGAGAGGTGTGAAATCCGTGTATGTCAATAATTCAAGCCGCTATATATTATATTCATTTTTGTAACAATCCTACCATGTTGTCAGTCGAAAATAAACTCATAAAAATTATCCGACCTCTTAAACAAGTTGACGGTAGCCAAGCGTCTCAAAATTTTGATCTAAAGCAAAGGAAAGGTGTGAAATTCGTACCGGCCAAAACTCAAACTGGGAGTATTGGCATTAATTTGGTAACTATCCTAGCTGGTTGTCGATCGAAAAGGTATTCTAAAAAACAACATAGCCTCTCAAATGTGTAGGAGGTACCCATGTTTCTCAGAATTACGATATAAAGCAATGGAGAGGTGTAAAATCCGTATCGGTCAAAAATTCAAACCACTATTTGTTATATTCATTTGGTAAAATTCCTACCATGTTGTTGGTCGAAAATAAACTCATAAAAATGATTCAACCTCCCAAATGAGTTTGCGGTTGCCAAGAATCATAAAATTTCGATCTAAAGCAACGGAGAGGTACGAAATCCGCAACGGCCAAAACTCAAACCAGGTGTATTGCTATTAATTTTGAAACTATCCTTGCTGATTGTCGGTCAAAAAGGAACTCTGAATAACAACATAACCTCACAAATGCGCAGTCTGTACCCCAACTTCTCAGAATTACAATATAATGCAACGGGGAGATACAAAATCTGTATCGGTTAAAAAAATCAAACCGCTATTTTATTTATTCATTTGGTTACAATCCTACCATCTTTTTGGTAAAAAAAAACTCATAAAAATGATCGAACCTCTCAAAGGAGTTGAGGGTAGCCTAGGCTATCAGAATTATGATCTAAAGCAATGGAGAGGTGCGAAATCCGTACCGTTCAAAACTTTAAACCGCGAGTATTGCTAATCATTTGGTAAAGATCCTTGCATGATGACGGTTGGAAATTAACTCTTTTAAATGATCCAACCTCTCAAACTTATGACGGTAGCTAAGTTTATCATAATTACGATCTAAAGCAACGGAGAGGTGCGAGATCCGAAATAGTCAAAAAATTCTAGCCGCAAATATTGGGATTAATTTGGTAACTATCCTAGCTTGTTTTCTACCGAAAAAGAACTCTTAAAAAACTATACAACCTCTCAAATGAATAGTCGGTAGCCAAGGTTCTCAGAATTACGATATATAGCAATGGAGAGGTGTGAATTCCATACGGTCATAAATTAAAACTGGGAGTATTGTTATTCATTTGATAACAATCCTAATATATTTACTGCTGGAATGAAACTCATAAAAATGACCCAATCTCTCAACCGAGTTGACGGTAGACAAGTTTCTCAGAATTACGATCAAAAGCAACGGAGAGGGGCGAAATTCGTACCTGTCAAAAATTGATGCAAGGAGTATTGTGATTAATTCAGTAACTATCCTAGCTTGTTGCCTGTCGAAAATAAACTCTTAAAAATAATATAACCTTTAAAACGAGTTGTCCGTAACATAGAATCTCAGAATTTTGATCTAAAGCAACGGAGAGGTACAAAATCCGCACTGGTCAAAACTCAAACTGGGAGTATTGCCATTAATTTGAAAATAATCCTAGCTGGCTGTCGGTTAAAAAGGAACTCATGTAAACAACATAACCTCTCAAATGTGTAGTCGGTACTCATGTTTATCAGAATTACGATGTAAAGCAACGGAGAGGTGTTAAATCCGCATATGTCAAAAATTCAAGCCGTTATATATTATATTCATTTGGTAACAATCCTACCATGTCGTCGGTCGAATATAAACTCATAAAAATTATCCAACCTCCCAAACGAGTTGACGGTAGCCAAACTTCTCAAAATTTTGATCTAAAGCAGCGGAGAGGTACGAAATTCGTACCGGCCAAAACTCTAACTGGGAGTATTGGCATTAATTTGGTAACTATCCTAGCTGGCTGTCGATCGAAAAGGTACTCTAAAGTACAACATAGCCTCTCAAATGTGTAGGTGGTACCCATGTTTCTCAGAATTACGATATAAAGCAATGGAGAGTTGTGAAATCCGTATCGGTCAAAAATTCAAACCGCTATTTTTTATATTCATTTGGTAACAATCCTACCATGTTGTTGGTCGAAAATAAACTCATAAAAATGATCCAACCCCCCAAACGTGTTTACAGTTGCCAAAAATAACAAAATTTTGATCAAAAGCAACGGAGAGGTGCGAAATCCGCACCGGCCAAAGCTCAAACCGGTTGTATTGCCATTAATTTTGAAACAATCCTTGGTGGTTGTTGGTCGAAAAAGGAACTCTGAAAAACAACATAACCATGTAAATGTGCAGTCGGTACCCAAGCTTCTCAGAATTACAATAAAAAGCAACAGAGAGATGCGAAATCTGTATCGGTCAAAAAACTCAAACCGCTATTTTATTTATTCATTTTGTTAGAATCCTACCATGTTGCCGGACAAAAAATAACTCTTAAAATTGATCAAACCTCTCAAACGAGTTGACGGTAGCCTAGCTTATCATAATTATGATCTAAAGCAACGGAGAGGTACGAAATCCACAATAGTCTAAAAATTATAGCCGCGAATATTGCGATTAATTTGGTAACTATCCTTGCTTGCTATCTGTCGAAAAGGAACTCTTAAAAAATAGTACAGCCTCTCAAATGAATAGACGGTAGCCAAGCTTCTCAGCATTTCGATATAATGTATCGGTGAGGTGTAAAATCCATGCGGTCTAAAATTAAAACTGCGAGTATTGTTATTCATTTGGTAACAATCCTTGCATATTTGCTGCAAGAATGAAACTCATAAAAATGATCCAACCTCTCAAACGAGTTAACGGTAGCCATGCTTCTCAGAATTACGATCAAAAGCAACTGAGAGGGGAAAAATTAGTACCGGTCATAAATTAAAACCGGGAGTACTGCTATTAATTCGGTAACTATCCTAGCTTGTTGCCTGTCGAAAAGAAACCCTTTAAAACTATACAACCTCTAAAACGAGTTGTCCGATGCATAAAATATCAGAATATTGATCAAAAGCAGCGGAGCGGTTCGAAATTTGTACCGGTCAAAACTCAAACTGGGAGTATTTCCATTAATTTGGTAACTAACCTAGCTGGGTGGCGGTCAAAAAGGAACTTTATAAAACAACAGAACCTTTATAATGTGTAGTCGGTACCCATGCTTCTCAGAATTATGATATAAAGCAGCTGAGAGGTGTGAAATCCGTATCGGTCAAAATTTCCAACCGCTATTTTTTATATTCATTTGGAAACAATCCTATCAAGTTGTCAGTCAAAATGAAACTCATAAAAATGATCTAACCTCTCAAACGAGTAGACGGTAGCCAAACTTCTCTTAATTTTGATCTAAAGCAAATGAGAGGTGTAAAATTCATACCGGCAAAAAATTAAGCTAGGAGTATTGGAATTAATATGGTAACTATCCAAGATGGATGTCGGTCGAAAAGGAACTCGAATAAAGAACATAGCCTCTTAAATGTGTAGTCGGTACCCATGCTTCTCAGAATAACGACATAAAGCAACAGAGAGGTGTAAAATCCGTATCGGTTAAAAATTCTAACATCTATTTTTTATATTTATTTGGTAACAATCCAACCATGTCGTCGATCAATAAGAAACTCATAAAAAAGATCCAACCTCCCAAACGAGTTGACGGTTGCCAAGAATCTCTGAACTTCGATCTAAAACAACGGAGAGGTGCAAAATCTGCACTGGCCAAAACTTAAACCGGGAGTATTGCCATTAATTTTGAAACTATCCTTGCTGGTTGTCAGTCAAAAAGGAACTCTGAAAAAAAACATAACCTTACAAATGTGCAGTCGGTACCCAAGATTCTCAGAATTACAATTTAAAGCAACGGAGAGATGCGAAATCTGTATCGGTCAAAATACTCAAACCGCTATTTTATTTATTCATTTGGTTAAAATCCTACCATGTTGTCGGTCAAAAAGAAGCTCATAAAAATATTTCAACCTCTCAAACAAGTTGACGGTAGCCTAGCTTATCAGAATTATGATCTAAAGCAACGGAGAGGTGCGAAATCCGAACCGGTCAAAAATTTAACCCGCTAGTATTGTTAATCATTTGGTAAAAATTCATGCATGATGGCGGTTGGAAAGAAACTCTTTAAAATGATCCAACTTCTTAAATGTATGACGTTAGCCAAGCTTATCATAATTACGATCTAAAGCATCAGAGTGGTGGGAAATCTGTAATAGTAAAAAATTCTAGCTGCGAATATTACGATTAATTTGTAACTATCCTAGCTTGTTTTCTGCAAAAAATAAACTCTTAAAAACTGTACAACCTCTCAAATGAATAGTCGGTACCCAAGCTTCTCTGAATTACGATATAAAGCAACGGAGAGGTGCGAAATCCATATGGTCAAAAATTAAAATTGCGAGTATTGTTATTCCATTGGTAACAATTCTAGCATATTTGCTGCAAGAATGAAACTCATAAAAATTATCCAACCTCTCAAACGAGTTGACGGTAGCCAAGCTTTTCAGAATTACGATCAAGAGCAACGGAGAGGGGAAAAATTAGTACCGGTCATAAATTAAAACCGGGAGTACTGCTATTAATTCGGTAACTATCCTAGCTTGTTGCCTGTCGAAAAGAAACCCTTTAAAACTATACAACCTCTAAAACGAGTTGTCTGATGCATAAAATATCAGAATATTGATCAAAAGCAGCGGAGCGGTTCGAAATTTGTACCGGTCAAAACTCAAACTGGGAGTATTTCCATTAATTTGGTAACTATCATTCCTGTCTGTCGGTCGAAAAGGAACTCTAGAAAACAAAATAACCTCTCAAATGTGTAATCGGTACCCATGCTTCTCAAAATTACGATATAAGGCAACAGAGAGGTCTGAAATCCGTATCAGTCAAAAATTCAAACCGCTATTTTTTATATTCATTTGGTAACAATCCTTCGATGTTGTCGGTCGAAAAGAAATTCATAAAAATGATCCAACCTTTCAAACAAGTTGACGGTAGCCAAGCATCTCAAAATTTTAATCTAAAGCAAAGGAGAGGTGCGAAATTCGTACCGGCCTATACTCAAGCTGGGAGTATTGGCATTAATTTGGTAACTGTCCTAGCTGGCTATCAGTAGAAAATGACCTCTAAAAAAGAACATAGCCTTTCAATTGTGTAGTCGGTTCCCATGCTTCTTAGAATTACGATATAAAGCAACGGAGAGGTCTGAAATCCGTATCGGTCAAAAATTCAAACCGCTATTTTTTATATCGATTTGGTAACAATCCTACAATTTTGTCGGTCGAAAAGAAACTCATAAAAATGATCCAACCTCCCAAACGAGTTGACGGCTGCCAAGAATCTCCGAATTTCGATCTAAAGCGATGAAGAGGTGCAAAATCCGTAATTCTCAAAAATTCAATTCGCGAATATTGCGATTAGTTTGTTAACTATCCTAGCTCGTTTTCATCCCAAAAGGAACTCTTAAAAACTATACATCCTCTCAAATGAATAGTCGGTAGCCAAGCTTCTCAGAATTACGATATAAATCAACGAAGAGTTGTGAAATCCATACCGGTCAAAAATTCAAGCTGCAAGTATTGTTATTTATTTGGTAACAATCCTAACATGTTTGCAGCTAGAATGAAACTCTTAAAAATGATCCAACCTCTCAAACGAGTTGACGATAGCCAAGCTTTTTAGAATTACGATCAAAAGCAACGGAAAAGGGCAAAATTCGTACCAGTCAAAAATTTAAACCGGGAGTATTGCGATTAATTTGGTAGATATCCTATCTTGTTAACTGCTAGAAAGGCACTCTTAAAAACTATACAACTTCTCAAACGTGTTGTCCATTGCCAAAAATCTCTGAATTTCGATCAAAAGCAACAGAGAGGTACGAAATTAGTACCGGCCAAAACTCAAACCGGGAGTTTTGCCATTAATTTGGTAACTATCCTAGCTGGCTGTCGGTCTAAAAGGAGCTCTGTAAAGCATCATAGCCTCTCAAATGTGCAGTCGGTACCCAAGTTTTTCAGAATTGCGATGTAAAATAACGGAGAGGTGCGAAATCCGTTTCTATCAAAAAACTCAAATCGCCATTTTTTAATTCATTTGGTAACAATCCTAACATGTTGTCGGTCAAAAAGAAACTCATAAAAATGATCCAACCTCACAAATGAGTACTCGGTAGCCATGAATCTCACAATAATGACATAAATCAACGGAGAGGTACGAAATCCGTAACAGTAAAAAATTCAAACCGCGAGTATTGTTATTCATTTGGTAAAATCCTAGCATATTGGCTGCCGAAATAAAACTCTTAAAAATGATCCAACCTCTCAAATGAGTTGACGGTAGCCAAGCTTCTCAGAATTACGATCTAAAGCAACGGAGAGGGGCGTAATCCATAGCGGTCAAAAAATGAATCAGGGAATATTGCGATTAATTTGGTAACTATCCTAGCTAGTTTTCAGTCGAAAATGATCTCTTAAAAACTATACAACAACCCAAATGAGTTGTTGGTAGAAAAGAATGTCATAATTTCAAACTAAAGCAACAGAGAGGTGCGAAATCTGTACCGGGCTAAAGTTAAGCCGGGAATATTGCCATTAATTTGGTAACTATCCTAGCTGGATGTCAGTAGAAAAGGAACTCTTAAAAAAACATATCCCCAATAATGTATAGTCGGTACCCAAGCATCGCAGAATTATGATATAAAGCAACAGAGAGGTGCAAAATTGGTTTCGGTTAAAAAACTCAAACCGATATTTTTTTTATTCATTTGGTAACAATCCTACCATGTTGTCGGTCAAAAAGAAACTCATAAAAATGATCCAACCTAACAAACGAGTATTCGGTAGCCATGAATCTCATAATTTTGATATAAAGCAACGGAGAGTCGCGAAATCAGTACCGGTCAAAAAGTTCAAACCGCGAGTATTGTTATTCATTTGGCAAAATCCTAGCAAGCTGGCTGTTGGATTGAAACTCTTTAAAATGATCCAACGTCTCAAACGTGATGACGGCGGCCAAGCTTCTCAGAATTTTGATCTAAAACATCGAAGAGGGGCGAAATCCGTACCGGTCGAAAATTGAAACCGGGAGTATTGCGATTAATTTGGTAACTATCCTTGCCCTTTGACTTTCAAAAAGGAACTCTTAAGAACTATACAACCTCTCAAACGAGTTGTCGGCAGCCAAGAATCTCAAAATTTTGATCTAAAGCAACGGAGATCTGCGAAATCTGTAGCTGTCAAAAATTAAAGACGCGAATATTGTAATTAATTTGGAAACTATCCTAGAGGGTTATCGGTCGAAAAGGATCTCTAAAAAAGAACATATCATCTCAAAGGTGTACTCGGTAGTAAAACTTCTCCAAATTGCGATAAAACGCAACGGGGAGGTGCGAAATCGGTTTCGGTTAGAAATTTTAGCCGCGAGTATTGTTAATTATTTGGTAAAAATCCTTGCATGTTGGCGGTTGGAAAAAAACTCTTTGAAATGATCCAACCTCTCAAACGTATGACGGTTGCCAAGCTTCTCAGAATTACGGTCTTAAGCAACGGTGAGGTGCGAAATCTGTAATTGCCAAAAATTTAAGCCGTGAATATTGCGATTAATTTGGTAACAATCCTAGCTTGTTTTAAGCTGAAATGGAACTCTTTTCAACAGTACAACCTCTCAAATGAATAGTTGGTAGCCAAGCTTCTCAGAATTACGATATAAAGTAACAGAGAGGTGTGAAATCCATACCGGTCAAAAATTCAAACTGTAAGTATTGTTATTCATTTGGTAATAATCCTAGCATGTTTTCAATAGGAATGAAACTTTTTAAAATGATCCAACCTCTCAAACGAGTTGACGATAGCCAAGCTTCTTAGAATTATGATCAAAAGCAACGGGGAGGGGTAAAATTAGTACCGATAAAAAATTGAAACAGGGAGTATTACGATTAATTCGGTAAAAATCCTACCATGTTGTTGGCCGAAAAGAAATTCATAAAAATGATCCATCCTCTCAAACTAGTTTACGGTAGCCAAGCTTCTCAGAATTATGATCTAAAGCAAAGTAGAGGTGTAAAATCCATACCGGCCAAAAATCAAGCCAGGAGTATTGTCATTAATTTGGTAACGATCCTTGCTTGTTGTCGGCGTAAAAGGAACTCTGAAAAACAACATAACCTCTCAAATGTGTAGTTGGTACACAAGCATCTCAGAATTGCGATATAAAGCAACGGGGAGGTGTGAAATCCGTTTCGATCAGAAAACTCAAATTGCTATTTTATTTATTCATTTGGTAACAATCCTACCATATTTTTGGTAAAATAGAAACTAATAAAAATGATCAAACCTCTCAAACGAGTTGACGGTTGCCAAACTTATTTGAATTATGATCTAAAGCAACGGAGGGGTACGAAATCCGTATTGGTAAAAAATTTAAACCACGACTATTGTTAATCATTTGGTAACAATCCTTGCATGTTGGCGGTTGGAAAGAAGCTCTTAAAAATGACGCAACCACTCAAATGAGTTGACGGTAGCCAAGCTTCTTAAAATTATAATCTATAGCAATGGAGAGGTGCGAAATCTGTAATAGTCAAAAGTTCAAACCACGAATATTGCAATTAATTTGGTAACTATCCTGGCCAGTATTCAGTTGAGAAGGATCTCTAAATTTTTTTTCAACAACTCAAACGAGTTGTCGGTAGCAAAGAATCTCATAATTTTAAACTAAAGCAGCGGAGAGGTGCGAAATCCTTACTATCCAAAACTCAAACCGGGAATATTGCCATTAATTTGGAAGCTATCCTTGCTGGATGTTGGTCGAAAAGAAACTCTGAAAAAAAAACATAACCTCTCAAATGTGCAGTCGGTACCCAAGCATCGCAGAATTACGATATAAACAACGGAGATGTGCGAAATCCGTATTGGTTAAAAACCACAAACCGCAATTTTTTTTATTCATTTGCTAACATTCCGACAATGTCATCGGTCAAAAAGAAACTCATAAAAATGATCCAACAACTCAAAGGAGTTTACGGTAGCCAAGTTTGTCTAAATTATGATCTAATGCAACGGAGAGGTGCGAAATCCCAACCGGTCAAAAATTTAAACCGCGAGTATTGTTAATAATTTGGTATAAATCCTTGCATGTTGACGGTAGGAAAGAAACTCTTTAAAATGATGCAACCTTCCAAATGTGTTGACGGTTGCCAAACATCTCTGAATTACGATCTAAAGCAACGTAGTGGGGCAAAATCCGTAACTGTCAAAAATTCAAGTTGCGAATATTTCTATTAATTTGGTAACTATCCAAGCTTGTTGTCAGTCAAATAGAAATTTTTAAAAACTATACAACCTCACAAATGAGGACTTGGTTGCCAAGAATCTCATAATTATGATATAAAGCAACGGAGTGGTGCATAATCCGTATTGGTCAAAAATTCAAAACGCGAGTATTGTTCTTCATTTGGTAAATTCCTAGCATGTTGGCAGTTGGAATGACACTCTTAAAAATGATCCAACCTCTCAAATGAGTTGACGGAAGCCAAGCTTCTCAGAATTACGATCTAAAGCAATGGAGAGGGGTGAATTCTGTACCGGTCAAAAATTGAAAACGGGATTACTGCGATTAATTCCACAATTATCCTTGTTTGGTGTCTGTCGAAAAGGAACACATAAAAACTATACAACCTCTCAAACGAGTTATCGATAGCCAAGAATCCTAGAATTTCAATCTAAAGAAACGGAGATGTGCAAAATCAGTAGTTCTCAAAAATACAAGCCGTGAATATCGGTCGAAAAGGAACTCTTAAAAATAACATAACATCTCAAAGGAGTACTCGGAAGCAAAACTTCTCTGAATTACGATATAAAACAAATGAGAGGTACGAAATCCATTTTGGCCTAAAATTCAATCCCCGAGTATTGTTATTCATTTGGTAAAAATCCTAGCATGTTTTTGGTCGAAAAGAAACTCATAAAAGCGATCCAACCTCTCAAACGAGTTGACGGTAGCCAAGATTCTTAGAATTACGATCTTAAGCAACGGGGATGTGTTAAATCCGTACCGGTCAATAATTGAAATCGGAAGTATTAAGATTAATTTGGTAACTATCCTAGCTTATTTTCGGGCGAAAAGGAATTCTTAAAAATTATACAAACTCGCAAGCGAGTACTCGGTAGCCAAGAATCTCATAATTACGATATAAAGAATCGGAGAGGTGCGAAATCTGTACCGGTTGAAAATTCAAACCGCGAGTATTGTTATTCATATGGTAACAATCTTAGCATTTTGGCGGCTGAAAAGAAACTATTAAAAATAATCCAACCACTCAGAATGTGTAGTCGGTACCCAAGCTTCTCAGAATTACAATATAAAGCAACAGAGAGGTGTGAAATCCTTATCGGTCCAAAATATTAAACCGCTATTTTATTTATTCCTTTGGTAACAATCATACCATGTTGTCGATCAAAAAGAAACTCATAAAAATTATCCAACCTCTCAAACGAGTTGACGATAGCCTAGCTCATCAGAATTATGATCTAAAACAACGGAGAGGTGCAAAATCTGTACCGGTCTAAAATTTAATCCGCGAGTATTGTTAATCATTTGGTAAAAATCCTTTCATGCTGGCGGTTGGAAAGAAACTCCTTAAAATTATCCAACCTCTCAAAGGTATGATGGTAGCCAAGCTTCGAAGAATTACGATCTAAAGCAACGGAGATGTACGAAATCCGCAATAGTCAAAAATTCATGCAACGAATATTGTGATTAATTTGGTAACTATCCTAGCTTATTTTCAGTCAAAAAGAAACTTTTAAAAACAGTACAACCTCACAAATCAATAGTCGATAGCCAAACTTCTCCGAATTACGATATAAAGCAACCAGAAAGGTGTGAAATTCATATCGGTCAAAAATTCAAACTGTGAGAATTTTTATTCATTTGTTAGCAATCCAAACATGTTGGCAGCTGGAATGAAACTCATAAAAATTATCCAACCTCTCAAACGAATTGACGGTAGCCAAGCTTCACAAAATTACGATCAAAAGCTACGGAGGGGGGGGGGGGAAATTATTACCGGTGAAAAATTAAAACTGGCAGCATTGTGATTAATTTGGTAACTATCCTAGCTTGTGGCCTGTCGAAAAGGAACTCCTAAGAACTATACAACCTCTGAAACGAGTTGTTCGTAGCCAAAAATCTCATAATTTTGATCTAAAGCAATGGAGAGGTGTGAAATCCGTACCGGCCATAAATCAAACCGGGAGTATTGCCATTAATTTGGTAACTATCCTAGCTAGCTGTCGGTCGGAAAGGAACTCTGAAAAGCTGCATAACCTCGCAAATGTGTAGTCAGTACCCAAGCTTCTCAGAAATACGATATAATTCAACGGAGAGGTGTAAAATCTGTATCGATCAAAAATTATAACCGCTATTTTTTATATTCATTTGGTAACAATCCTACCATGCCGTCGGTCGAAAAGAAACTCATAAAATGATCCAATCTCTCAAACGTGTTGACAGTAGCCAAGCTTATCAGAATTATGATCTAAAGCAACGAAGAGGTGCAAAATCCGTACCGGTACAAAATTTAAACCTCGAGTATCATTCATTATTTGTTAAAAATCCTTAGTTGGAAAGAAGCTCCTTAAAATGATGCATCCACTAAAACGAGTTGATGGTAGCCAAGCTTATCAGATTTACGATCTATAGCAACGGAGAGGTAGAAATTCTGTAATAGTCTAAAATTTAAGCAGCGAATATTCCTATTAATTTGTTAACTACCCTAGCTTGTTGTCAGATGTGAAGGAATTCTTAAAAACAATAGAACCTCACAAATGAGTACTCGGTAGCAAAGAATCTCATAATTACGATATAAAGCAGCGGAGATGTACGAAATCCGTACCGGTCAAAAATTCATACCGCAAGTATTGTTATTCATTTGGTAAAATCCTAGCATGTTAACAGTTAGAATGAAAATCTAAAAAATGATCCAACCTCTCAAACAAGTTTACGGTAGTAAAGCTTCTCAGAATTACAATCTGAAGTAATGGAGAGGGGCGAAATCCGTACTGGTCAAAAATTGAAACCAGGAGTATTGCGATTAACTCGGTAACTATCATTGCTTGTGGTTTGTCGAAAAGAACTCTTAAGAACTATACAACCTCTCAAATGAGTTTTAGGTAGCCAAAAATCTCATAATTTTGATATAACGCAACAGAGATGTCCGAAATCCGTAGCGGTCAAAAAATTTAAGCTGCGAATATTGCAATTAATTTTGTAACTATCCTAGGGGGTTATCGGTCAAAAAGGAACTCTGAAAAAGAACATAACATCTCAAAGGAGTACTCGATAGTAAAACTTCTTAGAATTACGATATAAAGCAACAGAGAGGTGCGAAATCCGTTTCGGTCAAAAATTCAAACCACGATTGTTGTTAATTATTTGGTAACAGTCCTTGCATGTTTTTTGTAGAATAAAACTCATAAAAGTGATCCAACCTCCCAAACGAGTTTATGGTAGCCAAGCTTCTTAGAATTACGATCTAAAGCAACGAAGATGTGTGAAATCCGTACCGGTCAATAACTCAAATTGAACGTGTTAAGATTAATTTGGCAACTCTACTAGCTTGTTGCCGGCCGAAAAGGAATTCTTAAAAATTATACAACCTCACAAACAATTACTCGGTAGCCAAGAATTTCATAATTACAATATAAAGCAACGGAAAGGTGCAAAATCCGCACCGGTTAAAAATTTAAGCCGCGAATATTGTTATTCATTTGGTAACAATCCAGGCATTTTGGCGATTGGAAAGAAACTCTTAATAATAATCCAACCTCACAAACGAGTTGAAGGTAGCCAAGCATCTTAGAATTACGATCAAAGCAACGTAGAGGTGTGAATTCCTTACCAGTCAAAAATTGAAGCAAAGAGTATTACGATTAATTTGGTAACTATGCTAGCTTTTTTTTAGTCGAAAATGAACTCTTAAATACTGAACAACCTCACAAATGACTAGTCGGCAGCCAACCTTATAAGAAATTAAATATAAAGCAACAAAGAGGTGTTAAATCTATATCGGCCAAAAATTCAAACTACGAGTATTGTTATTCATTTGGTAAAAATTCTAACATGTTAGTAGTCAAAATGAAACTCTTAAAAATGATCCAACCTCTCAAACGAGATGACGGTAGCCAAGCTTCACAGAATTACGATCTAAAGCAACGGAGAGGGTCAAAATTCATAGTGGTTTAAAATTGAAACCGGGAGTATTGCAATAAATTCGTTAACTATCCTAGCTTGTTGCCTATCGAAAAAGAACTCTTGAAAACTATTCAGCCACTCAAACGAGTTGTACATAGCCAAGAATCTCAGAATTTCGATCTAAAGCAACGGAGAGGTGCGAAATTCGTACCGGCCAAAAATCAAACCGGGAGTATTGCCATAAATTTGGTAACTATCCTAGCTGGTTGTTGGTAAAAAATAAACTCTGAAAAACATCATAACCTCTCAAATGTGTAGTCGGTACCCAAGCTTCACCGAATTGCGATATAAAGCAACGGGGAGGTGCAAAATTTGTATCGGTCAAAAATTTAAACCGCCATTTTTTATATTTATTTGGTAAAAATCCTACCATGACGTTGGTCGAAAAGAAACTCATTAAAATGATCAAATCTCTCAAACGAGTTCACGGAAGCCAAGCTTCTGAGAATTATGATCTAAAGTAAAGGAAAGGTGCGAAATCCGTACCGGTCAAAAATTTAAACCACGAGTATTGTTAATCATCTGGTAACAATTCCTGCATGTTGGCGGTTGGAAAGAAAATCTTAAAATGATCCAACCTCTCAAACGAGTTCACGGTAGCAAAGATTTACAGAATTGCGATCTAAAGCAATGGACAGGTTCAAAATCTTTAACGGTCAAAAATTCAAGCTGCAAATATTGTGATTAATTTGGTAACTAATCTAGCTTGTTCTCAGTCGAGCAGGATCTCTTAAAAGCTATACAACCACTCAAACGAGTTGTCGGTAGCAAAGAATCTCAGAATTTCGATCTTAAGCAACGGGGAGGTATAAAATCCTTGCCGGCCATAACTAAAACTGGGAGTATTGCCATAAATTTCGTAACTATCCTAGCTGGCTGTCAGTTGAAAAGGAACTCTCAAAAACGGCATAACCTCTAAAATGTGAATTCGCTACCCAAGCTTCTCTGAATTGCGCTATAAAGCAACGGAGACGTGCGAAATCCGTATCGGTCAATAAACACAAACCGCAATTTTGTTTATTCATTTGGTAAGAATCCTATCATGTTGTTGGTCTAAAAGAAACTCAATAAAATGATTCAACCTCTCAAACGAGTTTACGGTAGTGAAGCTTAATAGAATTATGATCTAAAGCTACAGAGAGGAGCGAAATCCATACCGGTCAAAAATTTAAACCACTAGTATTGATAATCATTTTTTAAAAATCCATGAATGTTGGCGATTGGAAAGAAACTCTTAAAAATGGTCCTAACTCTCAAACGAATTGACGGTAGCCAAGATTCCCATAATTACAATCAAAAGCAACAGAGAGGTACGAAATCCGTAATAGTCAAAAATTCAAGCCACGAATATTGCGATTAATTTTGAAACTATCCTTGAGGGCTATCGATCGAAAAGGAACTCTAATAAAGAACTTAACATCTCAAAGGAGTACTTGGTAGCAAAGCTTCTCAGAATTGCGATATAATGCATTGGAGAGGTGTGAAATCCGTTTTGGTCAAAAATTCAAACCACGAGTATTGTAATTCATTTGGTAACAATCCTTGCATCTTTTTTATAGAAAAAAACTCCTAAAGACGATCTAACTTCTCAAATGAGTTGACGGTAGCCAAGCTTCTTTGAATTGCGATCTAAAGCAACAAAGATGTGTAAAATCCGTAGCGGTCAATAATAGAATGCGGAAGTATTAGGAATAATTTGGTCACTATCCTAGCTTATTGTCGGTCAATTATGAATTCCTAAAAGTTATACAAACTCTCAAATGAGTACTCGGTAGCCAAGAATCTCATAATTACGATATAAAGCAACGGAGAGGTGCAAAATCCGTACTGGTCAAAAATTCAAACCGCGATTATTATTATTATGTTGGTAGCAATCCTAGCATTTCTGCGGTTGGAAAGGAACTCTTAAAAATAATCCAACCACTCAATCGAGTTGACGGTAGCCAAGCTTCTCGGAATTGCGATCTAAAGCAATGTATATGTACGAATTCCGTACCAGTCAAAAATTGAAGAAAGGAGTATTGCGATTAATTTGGTATCTCTGCTAGATTTTTTTAAAACGAAATGGAATTAATAAAAACTGCACAACCTCTCGGATGAATAGTCAGTAGCCAAGCTTTACAGAATTACGATATAAAGCAACGGAGATGTGTGAAATCCATACCGGTCCAAAATTAAAAATGCGGGTATTATTATACATTATATAACAATCCTAGCATGTTGGTAGCTAGAAAGAAACTCTTTAAAATGATCCAACCTCTCAAACGAGTTGACGGTAGCCAAGCATCTCAGAATTATAATCTAAAGCAACGGAGTGGGGTGAAATTCTTACCGGTTAAAAATTGAAACCGGGAGTATTGTAATTAATTCGGTAACTATCCAAGCTATTTGCATGTCGAAAAGGAACTCTTAAAAACTATACAACCTCTCAAACGAGTTGTCCGTAGCCAAGAATCTCAGAATTTTGTTCTAAAGCAACCAAGAGGTGCGAAATCCGTACCGGCCAAACCTCCAAATGGGAGTATTGCCATTAATTTGGTAACTATTGTAGCTGGTTGTTGGTCAAAAATGAACTCTAAAAACAGCATAACCACTCAAATATGTTGTCGGTACCCAAGCTTCACAGAATTACGATATAAAGAAATGGAGAGGTACGAAATCCGTATCGGTCAAAAATTCTAACCGCTATTTTTTATAATCATTTTGTAACAATCCTATCATGACGTCGGTCGAAAAGAAACTCATAAAAATGATCCAACATCTCAAATGAGTTGACGGTAACAAAGCTTCACAGAATTTTGATTTAAAGCAAAGGTGAGGTACGAAATCCGTACCGTTCAAAAATATAAACCGCGAGTATTGTTAATCATTTGGTAACAATCCTTGCATGTTGGCGGATGGAAAAAAACTCTTTAAAATGATCCAACCTCTCAAACGGATTGACGGAAGCCAAGCTTCTCAGAATTACGATCGAAAGTAACGGAGAGATACGAAATCTGAAACGGTCATAAATTCTAGCCGCGAATATTTCGATTAACTTTGTAACTATCCTAGCATATTTTCAGTCGAAAAGGATCACCTAAAAACTATACAACAACTCAAACTAGTAGTCAGTAGCAAAGAATCTCTTAATTTTGATCTAAAGCAACAGAGAGGTATAAAATCCTTTCTGGCCAAAACTCAAACCGGGAGTATTGCCATTAATTTGGAAACTATCCTAGCAGGTTGTTGGTCAAATAGGAACTTTAAAAAACAACATAACCTCTCAAATGTGTAGTCGGTACCCAAACTTCTCAAAATTACGATATAAAGCAACGGAGAGGTGCAAAATCCGTATCGATCAATAAACTCAAACTGTAATTTTGTTAATTCATTTGGTAAGAATCTTTTAATAATGTCGGTCAAAAAGAAACTAAAAAAAGTGATCCTACCAATCAAACGAGTTTACGGTAGCCAAGCTTATCAGAATTATGATCTAAAGTAACGGAGAGGTGCGAAGTCCGTAACGGTCAAAAATTTAAGCCGCGAGTATTGATAATCATTTGTTAAAAATCCATGCATATTGGCGGCTGGAAAGAATCTCATAAAAATGATCCAAATTTTCAAACGAGTTGACGGTAGCCATGATTCCCAGAATTACGATCTAAAGCAACTGAGAGGTACGATATCCGCAATAGTCAAAAATTCAAGCCGCAAATATTGCGATTAATTTGGTAACTATCCTAGTTTGTTATCAGCCAAAAAAAATTCATAAAAACTATACAACCTTACAAATGAGTATTGATATTCATTTGGTAACAATCCAAGATTTATTACGGTTAGAAAGAAACACTTAAATATAATCCAACCTCTCGAATGAGTTGACGGTAGTCAAGCTTCTCTGAATTGTGATCTTAAGCGATGGAGAGGTGCAAAATCCGTATCGGTCATAAATTTAAACCAGGAGTATTGCGATTAATTTAGGAACTATCCTGGCTTAATTTTAGTCAAAAAGAAACTCTTAAAAACTATAAATCCTCTCAAAAGAATATTCGGCAGCCGAGTTTCTCTGAGTTACGATATAAAGCATCAGAGATGTATGAAATCAATGCTGGCAAAAAATTCAAACAACGAGTATTGCTATTCATTTGGTAACAATCCTAGCATGTTGGCAGTTGGAATGGAACTCTTAAAAATGATCCAACTTCTCAGAATTACGATCTAAAGCAACGGAGAGGGGTGAAATCCGTACCGGTAACAAATTGAAACCTAGAGTATTGCAATTAATTCGGTAACTATCCTAGCATGTTGTCTGTCAAAGAGACCTCTTAAAAACTATGCAAACTCTTAAACGAGTTGTCAGTAGACAAGAATCTCATAATTTCGATCTAAAACAATGGAGAGGTGTGAAATCCGTGACGACAAAAACTCAAACCGTGAGTATTGCCATTAATTTGGTAAATATTATAGTTGTGTGTCGGTCAAAAAGGATATTTGAAAAACTTCCTAACCTCTCAATGGTGTAGTCGGTACCCAAACATCTCAAAATTATGATATAAATCAACGGAGAGGAGCGAAATTCGTATTGGTCAAAAATTTAAACTGCATTTTTTTTATTAATTTGGTAACAATCCTACCATGTTGTTGGTCAAAAAGAATATCATAAAAATGATCCAACTTCTTAAACGAGTTGACGGTAGCCAAGCTTCTAGGAATTACGATCTAAAGGAAAGGAGAGGTGCGAAATCCGTACCGGTCAAAAATATATACCGCGAGTATTGTTAATCATTTGGAAGCAATCCTAGCAAATTGTCAGTGGGAAAAAAACTCTTAAAAATGATCCAACCTCTCATACGATTTGTCGGTCGTAAAGAATCTCAGAATTTTGATCTAAAGCAACTAAGAGGTGCGAAATCCGAACCGGCAAAAACTTAAACCGGGAGTATTATGATTAATTTAGTAACTATCCTAGCGGATTATCCATCAAAAAGGAACTCTGAAAATGAACATAACATCTCAAAGGAGTACTCGGTAGCCAAGGTTCTCATAAATACGATAAAAGGCAACGGTGAGGTGTGAAATTGGTGTTGGTCAAAAAGTCAAACCGCGAATATTGTTAATCATTTGGTAGCAATCCATACATGTTAGCGGCTGGAAATAAACTCTTGAAAATGTTCCAACCTCTCAAACAAGTTGATGGTAGCCAAGTTTCTTTGAATTATGATCCAATACAACGGGGAGGTGTGAAATCCGTACCGGTAAAAAATTGAATCTGGAAGTATTACGATAAATTTAGGAACTATCCCAGCTTGTTGTCGGTGGAAAATGAACTCTTAAAAACAATACAACTTCACAAGTGAGTACTCTGTATCCAAAAATCTCATAATTACGATATAAAACAACAGAGAGGTACAAAATTTGTACCAGTTAAAAATTAGAACCGCGAGTATTATAATTTGGTAATAATCCTAGACTTTTGACAGTTGGAAAGAAACTCCTAAAAATGATCCAACCACTCTAACCAGTTGACGGTAGCCAAGCTTCTCATAATTACGATCTAAAGCAACGGAGAGCTACGAAATCTGTAATAGCCAAAAATTCATGCCCGCGAATATTGCGATTAATTGGGCAACTATCCTAGCTTGTTTTCAATCAAAAAGAAACTCTTAAAAACTATACAAACACTCAAACGAGTTGTCGGTAGCAAAAAATCTCAAAATTTTGATCTAAAGCAACCAAATGGTGCAAAATCCTTACCAGAATAACCTCAAACTGTGAGTATTGCAATTAATTTGATAACTATCCTAGAGGATTATCCATCGAAAGGGAATTATGAAAATAAACATATTATCTCAAAGGAGTACTCGGTAGCACAGCTTCTCAGAATTACGATATAAAGCAACGGAGAGGTGCGAAATCCGCTTCGGTAAAAAATTTAAACCACGAGTATTGTTATTCAGTTGGTATTAATCCCTGCATGTTTTTGGTCTAAACGAAACACATAAAAATGATCCAACCTCTCAAACGAGATGACGGTAGACAAGTTTCTTTGAATTACGATCTAATGCAACGCAAGGGTGTGAAATCCGTACCGATCCTAAATTGAATCCGAAAGTATTACGATTAATTTGGTAACTATCCTAGCTTATTGTCGGTTAAAAAGGAATTCTTTAGAACTATACAACCTCACAAGCGAGTACTCGGCTGCAAAGAATCTCATAATTACGATAGAAAGCAACGGAGAGGTGCGAAATCCGTACCGATCAAAAATTCAAACCAAAATTATTGTTATTCATTTGGAAACAATCTTAAAATTTTGGCGGTTGGAAAAAAATCTTAAAAATAATCCAACCTCTCAAACGAGTTGACGGTAAAATTTTGATATAAAGCAACGGAGAGGGGCGAAATCCGTCCAGGTCAAAATTGCAAACCGGGAGTATTACGACTAGTTTGGTAAATATCTTAGCTTGTTGTCTGTCAAATGGGAACTCTAAAAAACTATACAACCTCTCAAACAAGTTGTCGGTAGCCAAGAATTTCATAATTTCAATCTAAAGCATTGGAGAGGTACGAAATCCTTTTCGGCCAAAACTCAAACCGGGAGTATTGCCATTAATTTAGGAACTATCCTAGCTGGTTGTCGGTCAAAATGGATCTCTAAAAAACAACATAACCTCTTAAATGTGTAGTCGGTATCCAAGCTTCTCAGAACTGCGATATAAAGTAACGTAGAGGTATGAAATCCGTATCAGTAAAAAAACTTACACCGCTATTTTTTTTATTCATTTTGTAGCAATCCTTCCATGATATCAGTCTTATTGGAACTCATATAAATGATTCAACCTCTCAAACGTGTTGACGGTAGCCAAGCTTATCAAAATTACGATCCAAAGCAACGGATATGTACAAAATCCGTACCGGTCAAAAATTTAAGCCACGAGTAATGTTAATCATTTAGTAATAATCCATGCATGTTGGCAGCTGTTAAGAAACTCATAAAAATGATCCAACCTCTCAAACGAGTTTACGATAGGAAAGCTTCTCAGAATTACGATCTAAAGCAACGGAGAGGTGCGAAATCCGTAACGGTAAAAAATTTAAGTCGCAATTTTTGCGATTAATTTGGTAACTATCCCAGCCTATTATTAGTCAAAATGGAATCCTTGAAAACTATACAACCTCACAAATGAGTAGTCGGTAGCCATGAATCTTATAATTAAGATATAAAGCAACGAAGTGGTGCGAAATCTGTGCCAGTCAAAAATTTAAACCGCGAGTATTGTTAATCATTTGGTAACAATCCAAGCATTATGGCAGTTGGTAAGAAACTCTTAATAATAATCCAACCTCTTAAACGAGATTACGGTAGCCAAGCTTCCCAGAATTACTATCTAAAGCAACGGAGAGGTGGGAAATTCATATCAGGCACAAATTTAAACCATGATTATTGTTATTCCTTTGGTAACAATCTTAGCTTGTATTTGGCCGAAAAGAAACTCATAAAATTAATCCAACCTCTCAAACGAGTTGATGGTAACCAAGCTTCTTAGAATTACGATCTAATGCAATGGAGAGGTGTGAAAACTGTACATATCAAAAATTTAATCCGAAAGTATTGCGATTAATTTGGTAACTATCCTAGATTGATGTCGGTCAAGAAGAAACTCTTAAAAGCAGTACAACCTCACAAACGAGTACTCGGTAGTAAAGAATCTCATAATTTTGATATAAAGCAACGGAGAGGTGCGAAATCCATACCAGTCAAAAATTCAAACCGCGAGTATTGTTATTCAGCTGGAAACAATCCTAGTATTTTGGCGGTTGGAAAAAACTCTTATAAATAATCCAACCTCCCACACGAGTTGACGGCAGCCAAGCATCTTAGAATTGCGATCTAAAGCAACGGTGAGGGGCGAAATCCGTATCGCTGTAAAATCGAAACCGAGAGTATTGCAATTAATTCGGTAACTATCCTATCTTGTAGTCTATCACAAACGAACTCTAAAAATCAATACAACCTCTCAAGCGGGTTGTCGGTAACCAAGAATCTTAGATTTTCGATCTAAAAAAATGGAGAGGTGCGAAATCCGTACAGGCCAAAACATGAACCGAGAGTATTGCCATTAATTTGGTAACTATCATTGCAGGTTGCCGACTGAAATGGAACTCTGAAAAACTACATAACCACACAAAGGTGTAGTCGGTACCCAAGTTTCTCAGAATTACGATTCAAAGAAACGAAGAGGTGCAAAATCCGTATCGGTCATAAATTTAAACCGCTATTTTTTTATTCATTTGTTAACAATCTTACCATGTTGTTGGCTGAAAAGAAACTATTAAAAATGATGTAACCTCTCAAACGAGTTGACGGTAACCAAGCTTCTCAGAATTACGATCTAAAGCAAAGGAGACGTACGAAATCTGTACCGTCAAAAATTTAAACCACGAGAATTGTTAATCATTTGGTAACAATCCTTGCATGTTTGCGGTTGGAAAGAAACTCTTAAAAATGATCCAACCTCACAAATGAGTTGATGGTTGCCAAGCTTCTCAAAATTATGATCTAAAGCAGCGGAGAGGTGCGAAATTCGTAACGGTAAAAAATTCAAGCCGTGAATATTGTGATTAATTTGGTAACGTCTAGGAGGTTGTATAGATTTAAAGAGTTCCATTTTGACTGACAACAATCCTAGCATGTTGTCAGTCGAAAAGGAACTCTTCGAAATTATACGACCTCTCAAACGAGTTGCTGGTAACCAAGCTTCTCTGAATTACGATCTAAAGCAATGAGGAGGTGCAAAATTTGTAATGGTCCAAAATTTAAGCCGCGAATATTGCGATTAATTTGGCAACAATCCTAGCTCCTTGTCAGTCGAAACGGAGCTCTTTAAACCTATACAACCTCTTAAACGAGTTATCGGTAGCAAAGAATCTCATAATTTTGATCTAAAGCAACAGAGAGGTGCATAATCTGAACCGGCCAAAAACTCATACCGAGAGTATTGCAATTAATTTGGTAAATATACTAGCGGGTTATCGGTCAAAAAGGAACTTAGAAAATGGACATAGCATCACAAAGGAGTACTCGATAGCCAAGCTTCTCAGAATTACGATAAAAAGCAACGGAGTGGTTCAAAATCTGTTTCAGTCTAAAATTCAAGCCACGATTATTGTTATTCATTTGGTAACAATCTTAGCATCCTTTTGGTTAAAAGGAAACTCATTAAAATAATCCAACCTTTCAAACGAGTTGACGGTAGCCAAGCTTCTTAGAATTACGATCTAAAGTAACGGAGAGGTGTGAAATCCGTGCCGATCAAAAATTGAATCCGGAAGTATTACAACAAATTGGGTAACTATCCTTGCTTGCTGCTGGTCAAAAAGGAATTCAGAAAAACTATACATCCTCACAAACGAGTACTAGGTAGCCAAGAATCTCATAATTACTAAATAAAGCAACGGAGAGGTGCGAAATCCGTACTGGTCAAAAATTCAAACCGCGAGTATTGTTATTCATTTGGTAACAATCTTATTATTTTGGCATTTAGGAAAAAATCTTAAAAATAATCCAACCTCTCAAACGGGTTGACGGTAGCCAAGCTTCTCAGAATTACGATTTAAAGTATCGGAGAGGTGCAAAAACCGTACCGGTAAAAAATTTAAACTAGGAGTATTGCAATTAATTTGGTAACTATCTTAGCTTATTTTCTGTAAAAAAAAAACCCTTAAAAACTGCACTACCTCTCAAAGGAGTAGTCGGTAGCCATACTTCGCACAATTACGATATGAAGCAATGGAAATGTGTGAAATCCATACCGCTCGAAAATTGAAACCGGGAGTATTACGATTAGTTCAGTAGCTATCCTAGCTTGTTGTCTATTGAAAATGAACTCTTAAAAACTATACAACCTCCCAAACGAGTTTTCGGTAGCCAAAAATCTCCGAATTTTGATCTAAAGGAACGTAGAGGTGCGAAATCCGTATCAGCCAAAAGTTAAACTGAGAGTATTGCCATTAATTTGGTAACTATCATAGCTGGTTGTCGGTCAAAAATTAACTCTAAAAAACTACATAACCTCACAAAGGTGTAGTCGGTACCCAAGTTTCTCAAATTACGATATAAAGAAACGGAGAGGTGCGAAATCCATATTGGTCATAAATTTAAACCGCTATTTTTTTTATTCATTGGGTAACAATCCTACCATGTTCTCAAAATTATGATCTAAAGAAAAGGAGAGATGCGAAATCCGTACCGGTCAAAAATTTAAGCTGTGAGTATTGTTAATCATTTGGTAATAATCCTTGCATGCTGGCAGTTGGAAAGAAACTCTTAAAATTGATCCAACCTCTCAATCGAGTTGATAGTAGCCTAGCTTCTCAAAATTACGAACTAAAGCAACGTGGAGGTGCAAAATCTGTAACGGTAAAAAATAAAGCCGCAAATATTGGGATTAATTTGGTAACAATCCTAGCTTGTTGTCAGTCAAAATGGAGCCCTTAAAAACTATACAACTTCTTAAACGAGTTGTCGGTAGCAAAGAATCTCATAATTTCGATCTAAAGTAAACGAGAGGTGCAAAATCCGAACAGGCAAAAACTCATACCGGGTGTATTGTGATTAATTTGGTAACCATCCTAGCAGTTTATTGATCAAAAAGGAACTCTGAAAATGAACATAACATCTCAATGCAGTACTCGGTAGGCAAGCTTCATTAAATTACGATAAAAAGCAACGGTGTGTTGCGAAATCCATTTCGGTCAAAAATTCAAGCCACGAGTATTGTTATTCATTTGGTAATAATCTTAGCATGTTTTTGGTAGATAAGAAACTCCTAAAAATGATCCGACCTCTCAAACGAGTTGATGGTTGCCTAGCTTCTTAGAATTACGATCTAATACAGCAGAGAGGTGTAAAATCCATACCGGTAAAAAATTAAATCCGGAAGTATTGCGATAAATTTGGTAACTATCCTAGCTTATTGTCGGCCAAAAAGGAACTATTAAAAGCGGTACAACCTCACAAATGACTACTCAGTAGCCAAGAATATCATTATTGCAATATAAAGCAACAGAGAGTGTAAAATTCGTACCAGTTAAATATTAAAGCCACGAGTATTGCTATTCATTTGATAACAATCCTTGCATTTCGGCGGTTGCAAATAAACTCTTAAAAATGATCCAACTTCACTAACGAGTTGACGGTAGGCAAGCTTTTTGGAATTACGATATAAAGCAACGGGGAGGAACGAAATCTGTACCGTTCAAAAATAGAAACTGAGAGTATTGTAATTAATTTGGTAAATACCAAGCATGTGTTCAATCGAAATGGAATTCTTGAAAACTTTAAAACTCCTCAAAAGAATAGTCGGTAGCCAAGCTTTTCAGAATTGCGAAATAATGCAATGGAGAGGTGTGAAATCCATACCGGCCATAAATTCAAGCTGCGAGTATTGTTTTTCCTTTGGTAACAATCCTAGCATGCTGACAGTTCGAATAAAACTTTTAAAAATGATCCAACCACACAAACGAGTTGACGGTCGCATAGCTTTTCCGAATTGCGATCAAAAGCGACGGGGAGGGGCGAAATTCTTATTGGTCAAAAATTGACACTAGGATTATTCCGATTAATTTGGTACCTATCCTAGCTTGTTGCCTGTAGAAAAGGCATTCTTAAAAACTCTACAACCTCTGGAAGGAGTTGACTGCAGCCAAGAATCTCATAATCTCGATCAAAAGCAACGGAGAGGTGTGAAATCTGTACCAGCCAAAACTCAAACCGTGAGTATTGCCATTAATTTGGTAATATTCTTCCTGGCTGTCGGTCGAAAAGGATCTCCGAAAAACAATATAACCTCTCAAACGAGTTAACGGTACCCAAGCTTCACAGAATTGCGATATAAAGCAACGGAGAGGTGCGAAATCTGTATCGGTCAAAAATTCAAGCCGTTATTTTTAATATTCGTTTGGTAACAATCCTACCATGTTGTCGGTAAAAAAGAAACTCATAAAAATAATCCAACCTTTCAAACGAGTTGAAGGTAACCAAGCTTCTCTGAATTATGATCTAAAGCAAAGGAGAGGTAGGAAATCCGTACCGTTCAAAAATTTTAACCGCGAGTATTGTTAATCATTTGATAATAATCTTTGGATGTTGGCGGTTGGAAAGAAACTCTAAAAAATGATTTAACCTCTCAAACGAGTAGACGGTAGCCAAGCTTCTGAGAATTTTGATCTAAAGCAACGGAGAGGTGCAAAATCTGTAACGTTCAAAAATTAAAACTGCAAATATTACGATTAATTTGGTAAATATCATAGCCTTTTTTCAGCAGAGAAGGAACTCATAAAAACTTTACAACCACTCAATCGAGTTCTCGGTAGCAAAGAAATCTCATAATTTTTCTCTAAAGAAACCAAGAAGTGTGAAATCCATATCTGCAAAAAATCAAACCGAGAGTATTGCGATAAATTTGGTAACGATCATAGCGGGTTATCCATCGAAAAGGAACTCGGAAAAAGAACATAACATCTCAAAGGAGTAGTCGGTTGCAAAGTTTCACAGAATTACGATATAAAGCGACGGAGAGGTGCAAAACCCGTTTCGGTCAAAATTTAAACCACGAGTATTGTTATTCATTTGGAAACAATCCTAGCATCTTTTTGGTCAAAAAGAAACTCATAAAAATGATCCGACCTCTGAAACGAGTTTACCGTAACCAAACTTCTTTGAATTACGATCTAATGCAACGGAGAGGTGTGCAATCCGTACCGGTCAAAAATTGAATTTGGAAGTATTGCGATTAATTTGGTAACTATCCTAGCTTGTTTTCAGTCGAAAATGAACTCTTAAAAACTGTACAACCTCTCAAAAGAATAGTCGGTAGCCAAGCTTCTCAGAATTACGATATAAATCAACTAAGAGGTGTGAAATCCATACTGGTCAAAAATTCAAACTGCGACTATTGTTATTCATTTGGTAATAATTCTAGCATTTTTGTAGTTGGAATGAAACTTTAAAAAATGATCCAAACTTTCAAACGAGTTGACGGTAGCCAAGCTTCGCAGAATTACGATTTAAAGCAAAGGAGAAGTGCGAAATTCGTACTTGTCAAAAATTAAAACTGGGATTATTGCAATTAATTCGGTAACTATCCTAGCTTGTTGCCTATCGAAAAGGAACTCTGAAAATCTATACAACCTCTTAAGCGAGTTGTCCACAGCCAAGAATCTCAGAATTTCGACCTAAAGCAACGAAGAGGTGCGAAATCCGTATCGGCAAAAACTCAAACCGGAACTATTGCCATTAATTTGGTAACTATCATAGTTGGTTGTCGGTCAAAACGTAACTCTGAAAAACTTTATAACCTCTCAAAGTTGTAGTCGGTACCCAAGCTTCTCTGAATTACCATTTAAAGCAACAGAGAGGTGCAAAATCCATATCGGTCTTAAATTAAAGCCGCAATTTGTTATATTCATTTGGTAACCATCCTACCATGTTGTCGATCAATAATAAACTCATCAAAAATTAACCAACCTCTCAAACGAGTAGAAGGTAGCCAAGCTTCTCAGGATTAGGATCTAAAGCAAGGGACAGGTGCGAAATCCGTACCGGTCCAAAATTAAAACCGGGAGTATTCTGATTAATTTAGTAACTATCCTAACTTATTTTCATTCGGAAAGGAGCCCTTAAAAATAGTATTTCCTCAAAAAAGAGTAGACGGCAGCCATGCTTCTCAGAATTACGAAATAAAGCAACAGAGAGGTGTGAAATCCATACCGATCTAAAATTAAAGCTGCGATTATAGCTTTTCAATTGGTAACAATTCAAGCATGTTGGTTGTTGGAATGAAACTTTAAAAAGTGATCCAACCTCCCAACGCATTGACGGTAGCCAAGCATCTCAGAATTACTATCTAAAGCAACGGAGAAGGGCGAAATCCATACCGGCCAAAACTCAAGCCAGGAGTATTGCCATTAATTTGGTAACTATCATAGCTGGTTGTCGGACGAAAAAGAGCTCTGAAAAACTACATAGCCACTCAAAGGTGTAGTCGGTAACCATGATTCTCAGAATTACATTATAAAGTAACGGAGAATTGCGAAATCTGTATCGTTCAAAAATTTAAACCGCTATTTTATTTATTTATTTGGGAACAATCCTACCATGTTTGTTGGTCATAAAGAAACTATTAAGAATGATCCAACCTCTCAAACGAGTTGACAGAAGCCAATATTCTCTGAATTACTATCTTTAGCAAAGGAGAGGTAGAAATCCGTATCGGTCAAAAATTTAAACCGTGAGTATTGTTAATGATTTGTAAGCAATCCTTGCATGCTGGCGGTTGATAAGAAACTCTTAAAATTGATCCAACCTCTCAAACGACTAGACGGTAGCCAAGCTTCTTAAAATTACGATCTAAATCAACGAGGAGGTGGAAAATCTGCAATGGGAAAAAATTAAAGCCGCGAATATTGCGATTAATTTGGCAACAATCCTAGCTTTTTGTATGTCGAAAAGGAGCTCTTAAAAACTATACAACCTCTCAAACGTGTTGTCGGTAGTAAAGAATCACATAATTTCGATATAAAGCAACTGAGAGGTGCAAAATCCTAATCAGCAAAAACTCAAACCGGGAGTATTGTGATTATTTTTGTAACTATCCTAGCAGGTTATCGGTCAAAAAGGAACTCTGAAAAAGAACATAACATCTCAAAGGAGTACTTTGTTGCCAAGCTTCTCAGAATTACTATAAAAAGCAACGGAGGGGTGCCAAAATTTGTTTCGGTGAAAAATTCAAACCACAAGTATTGTTATTCATTTGGTAACAATCCGACCATGTTGTCAGTCAAAAAGAAACTCATAAAAATGATCCAACCTCACAAACGAGTTGACGGCAGCCAAGCTTATCACAAATGTGATCTAAAGCTACAGAGAGGTGCGAAATCCGTGCCAGTCAAAAAGTGAAGCAACGAGTTTATTAATCATTTGGTAGAAATCCATGCATCTTGGCAGTTGGAAAGAAACACTTAAAAATGATCCAACTCTCAAACGAGTTGACGGAAGCCAAGCTTATCAGAATTACGATCTAAAGTAACACAATGGTACGAAATCCATACCGGTCAAAAATTGAAACCGGAATTATTGCGATTAATTTGGTAACTATCCGTGCTTATTTTCAGTCAAAAGGAAACTCATAAAAACTGTACAACCTCCCAAAGGAGTTGTCGGTAGCCAAGCTTCTCAGAATTACGATATAAGCAATTGAGAGGTGTGAAATCCATACTGGTCAAAAATTCAAATTCAGAGTATTGTAACTCATTTGGAAACAATCCAAGCATGTTGGCTAATGGAAAGAAACTATTAAAAATGATCCAACCTCTCAAATGAGTTTACTGCAGCAAAGCTTCGCAGAATTACGAACTAAAGCAACGGAGAGGGGCGAAATCTGTACCAGTTTAAAATTGAAACCGGTAGTATGGTGATTAACTCGGTACCTATCCTTGCCCTTGCTTGTTCTCAGTGGAAATGGAATTTTTAAATACTATACAACCTCTTAAACAAGCTGTCGGTAGCCAAGAATCTCAGTATTTTGATCTAAACCAACGTAGAGGTGCGAAATCCGTACCGGCCAAAACTCAAACTGGAAGTATTGCCATTAATTTGGCTACTATCCTAGCTGGATGTTCGTTGAATAGGAAATCTAAAAATCAACAAAACGTCTCAAATGAGTAGTCGGTACCCAAGTTTCTCAATATTACATTATAAAGCAACGGAGAGGTGTGAAATCCATATCGGTGTAAAAACTCAAACCACTATTTTTTTATTAATTTGGTAACAACCCTACCATGCTATCGGTCAAAAAGAATCTCATAAAAATGATCCAACCTCTCAAACGAGTAGATGGTATCCAAGCTTATCAGAATTACGACCTAAAGTAAAGGAGAGGTGCGAAATTAGTAATAGTCAAAAATTTAAGCCGCGAATATCACGATTAATTTAGTCAAAAATTTAAGCCGCAATTTTTTTTTATTCATTTGGTTACAATCCTACCATGTTGTCAGTCGAATATAAATTCATAAAAATGATCCAGCCTCTCAAACGAGTTGACGATAGCCAAGCTTATCGGAATTATGATCTAAAGCAACAGAGAGGTGCGAAATTCGTACCGGTCAAAAATTTAAACTGCGAGTATTGTTAGTCATTTGATAACAATCATGCATGTTGACGGTTGGAAATTAATTTTTAAAAATGATTCAACCTCACAAACGAGTTGACGGTAGCCAAGCTTCTCAAAATTACGATCTAAAGCATCGGGGAGGTGCGAAATCCGTAACGAACAAAAATTCAAGCCACGAATATTGCGATTAATTTCGTAACTATACAAGGTTATTGCCAGTCCAAAATTAATTCATAAAAACTTTACAACATCATAAACGAGTACTCGGCAGCCAAGAAACTCATAATTACGATATAAAGCAACGGAGAGATGCAATATTCATACCAGTCAAAAATTCAAACCGCGAGTATTGTAATTCATTTTGTAAGAATCCAAGCATTTTGGCGGTTGGAAGGAAACTCTTAAAAATAATCCAATCACTCGAACGAGTTGACGGTAGCCAAGCTTCTCAGAATTACGATATAAATAAATTGAGAGTTGCGTAATCCGTACCAGTCATAAATTGAAACCGGGAGTATTGCGATTAATTTGGTAAATATCCTATCTTGTTATCTGTCAAAAATGAACTCTTAAAAACTATACAACCTCTTAAACGAGTTGTTGGTAGCAAAAAATCTCAGAATTTTGATCTAAAGCAACCGAGAGGTACGAAATCCGTACTAGCAAAAACTCAAACCCGGAGTATTGCGATTAATTTGGTAACTATCCTAGCGGGTGATCGGTCCAAAAGGAACTCTGAAAAAGAACATAACATCACAAAGGAGTACTCGGTGGCCAAGCTTCTCATAATTACTATAAAAAGCAACGGTGATGTGCGAAATCTGTTTTGGTCAAAAATTCAAACCACAAATATTATTATTCATTTGGTAACAATCATTGCATGTTGTTAGTCGAAAAGAATCTAATAAAAATGATCCAACCTCTCAAACGAGTTGATGGTAGCCAAGCCTCTTAGAATGACGATCTAATGCAACAGAGAGGTGTGAAATCCGTACCGCTCTAAAATTAAATCCGGAAGTATTACGATAAATTTGGTAACTATTGTAGCATCTTGTCAGTCAAATAGTAACTCTAAAAAACTATACAACCTCACAAACGAGTAATCGGTAGCCAAGAAACTCATAATTACGATATAAAACAACGGACAGGTGAGAAATCCGTACCATTCTAAAATTTAAACCGCGAGTATTGCTATTAATTTGGTAACAATCCTTCCATTTGGGAAGTTGGAAAGAATCTCTTAAAAATAATCCAACCTCTCAAACGAGTTGACGGCAGCCAAGCCTCATAGAATTACTATCTAAAGCAACGGAGAATGGCGAAATCTGAGCCGGTCAAAAATTGAAATCGGGCATATTGTGATTAATTCAGTAACAATCCTTGCTTGCTGTCTGTTGAAAAGGAATTCTTAAAAATTATACAACCTCTCAAACGAGCTGTCGGTAGCCAATAATCTCAGAATTTTGATCTAAAGCAACGTAGAGCTGTGAAATCCGTACTGGCCAAAACTTAAACTGGAAGTATTGCCATTAAATTGGTAACTATCCAAGCTGGTTTTTGGTCCAAAAGGAACTCTAATAAACAACATAACCACTCAAATGTGTAGTCGGTAAAAAAGCTTCTCTGAATTACAATATAAAGCAACGTAGAGGTGTGAAATCCGTATTCGCCCAAAAACTCAAACCGCTATTTTTTTTATTCATTTGGTAGCAATCCTAGTATGTTTTTGGTCGAAAAGAAACTTATAAAAACAAACCAACCTCTCAAACGAGATGACGGTAGCCAAGCTTCTTAGAATTACGATCTAATGCAACGGAGATGTGTAAAATCCGTATCGGTCAAAAATTGAATCCGGAAGTAATGCGATAAATTTGGTAACTATCCTAGCTTGCAGTCACTCGAAAAGGAATTCTTAAGAACTATACAACCTCACAAACAAGTACTCGTTAGCCAAGAATCTCATAATTACGATATAAAGCGACGAAGAGGTGTAAAATCCGTGCTGGTCAAAAATTTAAACCGCGATTATTGTTATTCATTTTGAACCAATCCGATCATTTTTGTGGTGGGAAAGAAGCTCTTAAAAATAATCCAACCTCTCAAATGAGTTGACGGTAGCCAAGCTTCACAGAATTACGATATAATGCAACGGAGAGGGGCGAAATTCATACCGGCCAAAACTCAAACCGGGAGTATTGCCATTAATTTGATAACTATCCTAGCTGGCTGTCGGTCCAATAGGAACTCTAAAAATCAAAATAACCTCTCAAATGAGTAGTCGGTTCCCATGCTTCTCAAAATTTCATTATAAAGCAACGGAGGGGAGCGAAATCCGTATCGGTGCAAAAAATCAAACCGCTATTTTTTTATTCATTTGTTAGCAATCCAGCCATGTTGTCGGCAAAAAAACTCATATAAATGATCTAAAATCTCAAACGAGTTAACGGCAGCCAAACTTATCCGAATTGCGATCTAAAGCAACAAAGAGGTGTGAAATCTGTACCGGTCAAAAACTTAAACCTCGAGTATTATTATTCTTTTGGTAACAATCGATGAATGTCGGCAGTTGGAAAGAAATGATTAAAAATGATTCAACCTCTCAAACGAGTTGACGGTAGCCAAGCTTCTCAGAATTACAATCAAAAGTAATAGAGAGGTCCGAAATCCATAGCGGTCAAAAATTGATACCGGAAGTATTGCTATTAATTTTGAAACTATCCTAGCTAATTTTTTGTCGAAAAGAAAATCTTTAAATCTGTACATTAACCTAAAGGAGTTGTCGGTAGCCAAGCTTCTCAGAATTGCGATATAAAGCAACGGTGAGTTGTGAAATCCATACGGGTCAAAAATTAAAATTGAGAGTATTGTTATTCATTTGGTAACAATCCAAGCATGTTGGCTAATGGAATGAAGCTATTAAAAATGATCCAACCTCTCAAATGACTTTACGGTAGCCAAGCTTCACGGAATTACGATCTAAAGCAACGGAGAGGGGCGAAATCCGTACCAGTTAAAAATTGAAACCGGTAGTATTGCTATTAATTCGGTAACTATCCTTGCTTGTTGTCTGTGGAAAAGAAATTCTTAAAAACTATACCACCTCTCAAACGAGATGTTGGTAGCCAAGAATCTTAGAATTTTGATATAGAGCAGCGTAAAGGTGCGAAATCCGTACTGGCCAAAACTAAAATTGGAAGTATTGCCATTTATTTGGTAACTATACAAGCTGGTTGTCGGTCGTAAAGTAACTTTGAAAAGCAACATAACCTCGCAACTATGTAGTCGATACACAAGCTTCTCAGAATTTCGATATAAAGAACCATTGAGGTGAAAAATCCGTATCGGTCAAAAAACTCAAACCGGGAGTATTGCCATTAATTTGGTAACAATCCTACCATTTGGTTACAATACTACCATGTTGTCAGTCAAAAAGAAATTCATAAAAATGATCCAACCTCTCAAACGAGTTGACGGTAGCTAAGCTTTTCAGAATTAAAATATAATGCAACGGTGAGCGGCGAAATTCATACCGGCCAAAACTCAAACCGGGAGTATTGCCATTAATTTGGTTACTATCCTAGTTGGATGTCGGCCGAAAAGGAATCTGAAAAACAACATAACCTCTCAAATGAGTAGTCGGTACCCAGGCTTCCCAATATTACATTATAAAGCAATGGAAAGGTGCAAATCCGTATCGGTGTAAAAACTCAAACAACTATTTTTTTATTAATTTGGTAATAAACCTACCACGTTGTCGGTAAAAAAAAACTCATAAAAATGATCCAACCTCTCAAACGTGTTGACGGTAGCCAAGCTTATCAGAATTACGATCTAACGCAACTGAGAGGTGCGAAATCCTTACCGGTATAAAATTGGAACCGCGAGTATTGTTAGTCATTTGGAAACAATTCATGCATGTTGGCGGTTGGAAATAAACTTTTAAAAATGATTCAATCTCTCAAAGGAATTGACGGTAGCCAAGCTTCTCCGAATTGCGATCTAAAGCATTGGAGAGGTGCGAAATGCGTAACGGTAAAAAAGTTAAGCCGCGAGTATTACGATTAATTTGGTCACTATACTAGGTTATTGCCAGTCCAAAAGAAATTCTTAAACACTATACAACCTCTTAAACGTGTACTCGGTAGCCAAGAAACTCATAATTACAATATAAAGCAACGGAGAGGTGCGAAATTCGTATCAGTCAAAAATTTAAACCGCGAGTATTGTTATTCATTTGGTAATAATCCAAGCATTTTGGCGGTTGGAAAGAAAATCTTAAAAATAATCCAATCTCTCAAAGGAGTTGACGGTAGCCATGCTTCTCAAAATTACGATATAAATAAATTAAGAGGTGCGCAATCCGTACCGGTAAAAAATAGAAAATGGGAGTATTGCGATTAATTTGGTAACAATCCTATCTTGTTGTCAGTCGAAAATGAACTCTTAAAAACTATACAACCTCTCAAACGAGTTGCCAGTAGCAAAGAATACCAGAATATCGATCTAAAGCAACCGAGAGGTACGAAATCTATACCGGCAAAAACTCAAACCGGGAGTATTGAGATTAATTTGGTAACTATCCTAGTGGGTTAACGGTCAAAAAGGAACTATGAAAAATAACATAATACCACAAAGGAGTACTCTGCTGCCAAGTTTATCAGAATTACTATAAAAAACAACGGTGAGTTACGAAATCCGTTTCTAGCAAAAATTCAAACCACAAGTATAGCTATTCATTTTGCAGCAATCATAGCATGTTTTTGGTCGAAAAGAATCTAATAAAAACGATCCAACCTCTCAAACGAGTTGACGACATCCAAGCTTCTTAGAATTACGATCTAGGACAACAGAGTGGTGTGAAATCCGTACCGGTCAAAAATTACATCTGGAAGTATTATGATAAATTTGGTAACTATCGTAGCTTATTGTCAGTTGAAAAGTAACTCTTAAAATCTATGCAACCTCACAAATGAGTAATCGGCAGCCAAGAATCTCATAATTACGATATAAAACAACAGAGAGGTGTAAAATCCGTTCCATTCAAAATTTCAAGCCGCGAGTATTATTATTCATTTGGTAACAATCCTGCCATTTGGGAAGCTGGAAAGAAGCTCTAAAAAATAATCTAACCACTTAAACGAGTTGACGGTTGCCATGCATCACAGAATTACTATCTAAAGCAACGAAGAGGGTCAAAATCCGTACCGGTCATAAATTATAGCCGGGCATATTGTGATCAATTCGGTAACTATCCTTGCTTGTTGTCGGTTGAAAAGGAATTCTTAAAAATTATACAACCTCTCAAACGAGCTGTCGGTAGCCAAGAATCTCATATTTTTGATCTAAAGCAGCGTAGAGGTGCGAAAACCATCCTGGCCAAAACTTAAACTGGATGTATTGCCATTAATTTGGTAACTATCCTAGCTGGCAGTCGATCGAAAAGTAACATAACCTCACAACTGTGTAGTCGGTAAACAAGCTTCTCCGAATTACGATATAAAGCAAAGTTGAGGTGCGGAATCCGTATCGGTCAAAAAACTCAAAATAATATATTTTTTATTCAATTTGTAATAATTCTACCATGTTGTCAGTCAAAAAGAAACTCATAAAATGATCCAACCTCTCAAACGAGTTGACGGTAGCCAAGCTTATCAGAATTTTGATCTAAAGCAACGGAGAGCTGCGAAATACGTACCGATGAAAAATTAAACCGCTATTTTTTTTTATTCATTTGGTTGCAATCCTACCATGTTGTCGGCCGAGTAGAAATTCATAAAAATGATCCATCCTCACAAATGAGTTGACGATAGCCAACCTTATCAGAATTACGATTTAAAGAAATGGTAAGGTGCGAAATCCGTACCGGTCAAAAATTTAAACCGTGAGTCTAATTAATCATTTGGTAACAATCCTTGCATGTTGGCGGTTATAAATAATCTTTCAAAAATGATTCAACCTCTCAAACGAGTTGACGGCAGCCAAACTTCTCAGAATTACTATCAAAAGTAATAGAGAGGTCTGAAATCCATATGGGTCAAAAATTGATACCGAAAGAATTGCAATTAATTTTGTTACTATCCTAGCTAATTTTCTGTCGAAAAGAAACTTTTTAAATCTGAACAACAACATAGAAGTTGTCGGTAGCCAAGCTTCTCAGAATGCGATATAAAGCAACGTTGAGTTTTGAAATCCATACGGGTCAAATATTCAAATTGAGAGTATTGCTATTATTTGTAACAATCCAAGCATGTTGAGTAAGGAATGAAACTATTAAAAATTATCCAACCTCTCAAATGAGTTTACGGTAGCCAAGCTTCACCGAATTCCGATCTAAAGGAAACGGAGAGGGGCAAAATCCGTACGAGTAAAAAATTGAAACCGGTATATTGCTATTAATTTTGTAACTATCCTGGCTTGTTATATGGAAAAGAAATTCTTAAAAAACTATAACACCACTCAAACGAGCTTTCGGTTGCCAGAATCTTTGAATTTGAATTAAAGCAACGTAAAGGTGCGAAATCCGTACCGGCCAAAACTGAAATTGGAAGTTTGCCATTAATTTGGTAACTATACAAGCTGGTTGTCGGTCAAAAAAGAACTGAAAGGGACATAACCTCGCAACTATGTCGATACACAAGCTTCTCAGAATTTTAATATAAAGCAACATTGAGGTGAAAAATCCGTATCGGTCAAAAAAACTCAAACTGGGAGTATTGCCATTAATTGGTAA